>OZ034977.1:3929208-4284208 GCA_964030785.1 Siderastrea siderea
CTGCTTGACTTTAGGCTAAGGGGGTGTTTACATAATACCAGCATGATTTTCATTCTGGTACAAGTTCCTCCCGATTTCCTCTTGTTTCTCTGTATTTGTTTCATGATTACAGCACAAAATCTCATAACTGTACAAGTCATACCTGTGTGAGCTTGCCCCAGTAGTGGTACTGGGTCACAATAATCACTGTGGTACTGAAACCCATACGTGGTATAACTGTTTGATTCATTCTGCATTAAGTTTTAACCTTTAACCATCAAGAATAAATCTTACATCACCGTGAAAAATGGATTTTGTAACTTAAGTGGGTATAAGGTTTTCATCACCTACCCCAATGGAAGTCTTGATGGAACACTCATGTAAATGTTGTGATTTAATTTTATCCTTGGTTCAACTTTATTTTCCTTTGTGAGTATTAGGATTGCCAAATTTTCTTTTTCCGAAAAGGCTGTTTTAGCCACCCAGTCTTCTATGTGTTTACACGACAATACAAAACAGATCATGCTCAAATTCCACACTACAGAAATTTGTGCTTGTTCTCACACACTTAAAGGCAGCTGGGTTAAATATCTGGTATATTTGAATGATTTTAAAACTGTTTAACTGTGCTTAATTATGTTTGACTGGGTTCAGAAATTGGAATCAAACACTGCTGTATGCATATTGTTGGTTTAATTGTGTTCAACTACCGAACCCAAATTAAACCGATCATTGCATCTGACCCAGTTCATTTTACTGAACAGTAAGATAGTATGTAAGCTGGGACAATTATATGATTGATATCTTCCCTGGCATACCTTCACTGTAAGAAAAGCTGCATCACTGATCACTGCTGACATATACATGCCTAGCATAGATAAAAAAGGATCAGTGAAAACAACAACTTCAGGGCTAAAAATTGACAGTCTCCTGGTTGCCAGTAGCAATTTAAAACTGACCACGGCCACTAAAAGTTGAGGTTTGTTTTATTGACATGTGACTCCAGTCTTACTTAGAGTTCTACAGTATGTGGTACTTTTTCCACATGATTATTGGCGAAATCCCTGGATAAAAGACTTACTTCTCACCTGGGTTGGGAGGGGTCTATTCAAGTAAATATGGTTTTAAATTTTTTGATTTAGACTAGAGGATTTTGAAAGCCACTTTATCTAAATGGCCTGGTCCACTATACTAAGCGAGCAAGTGAAAAGACCCTGGGGACGAGGTTGGAATTCAAGGATACTGGCCCGAGTTGCAATTCAATGATTCAAGCACTGAAGTTAATTTTTTACCCTGCAAATTATGGAATAACTTAATCAGTAAAAGTAGAGAATGAGATGTACAAAAAAATTACATCCACCTGCTTTGAACTCGATTATCTTAAGCATATTTTCCCAAAAGTGATCATACCTAATTCGAAATTTAAATTTGTTGTTTGTCATCAAATCATGCCAACTACATGTAGAGCTTTGAACCTTACTTGATCTAAGAAACATTCATGAGTCATTAGATGTATATAGATAATTTGCAAGCAGTGAAGAAAAGCCCAGCTAATAAACAAATGGAGTTGGAGATAAAATAAAGTATGTTATGTGTTATGTTATGTTGTTATGAGATGTTTACAACACGTAAGCTTAAATGATGCTACACAAAAGAATTTAAGCTTATCTGCCAGTGTCAACATTAGGAGAATAGCCTGACCTTCTTGCTTCAAGCAATAGCTGTTTGAAACATTAATTTTAACAGCAACGCTGTAATTAAAGTTACTGAAAACATAAAGGATGCGATGCTACACTCTTACTTGGCCAACAAATAACATACGATTCACAGACGAGCGTACAAAAACTACATCACTTCATATAACGTTTATTTAAAGACTTACGAAACTTAATAAACTTTAGTTACCAACCTAAGTGTCTATCTTTCGGCTTTTTGCTACCGGAACGAAAATGGCAAATTATTTAAGCACTGGACTAACGATAAATATGAAACATTATACTATAATGATCGATTGCTAAAGCCCTGCTAATATATTAAGCTGTTTACCGAAGACAATAAAAAGCTATAATTACACGTACCTGACATGAGCAATGCAGCGAAAAATGAAGTGCTATCCTCTTTCCGAGGAACCATTAACAATTCTTTAGCAGAAATGGACCACAGAAAGCTAAAACGCCTTTTCACCCCAACCTCGTCCCCAGGGTCTTCTCGCTTTTCAATATGGCGGCGGCTCGGGAGAAGACCCTGGCACACAGCAGATCACGTCGAATCTTCAACATCCCCCCTTCCCCTCTGGGCGTACCTCAGACATTTGGCTACATGTATTTTCCCTGCCCGAGGAGTAGGGAATTTGATGCAAAGGTCCTGTATGTATCACTCGGTCAGTTGTACGATAATTCTATCAGTTGTGTATTACCCCGTCAGTTGTGCGTTACTTGGTCACTTGTGTAACCTTTCTGTCAGTTGCAAGTTGCAGTTGGAAGTTGTGCATCACTTGGTCAGTTGTGCATTTTTCTGCCAGTTCTGTGTCATTCAGTGGGTTGCATGATAAGGCTGTCAGTTATGTATTACTCGGTCCGTTGTGTACTTCCCAATCAGTTGTGCATTACTCGGTCAGTTGTGTACTTCTCTGTCAGTTGTGCATTACTCGATCAGTTGTGTATTACCCAGTCAGTTGTCTCAGACTCGGTCAGTTGTGTTACACTCAGTCAGTTGGATGATAATTCCGTCAGTTGTTTATTACTCCGTCAGTTGTGTACTATTCCAGCACTTGTGTATTACTCCCTCAGGTGAAATCAATCCTCTCTTTCCCATTTCTATTTTTGAAACACTTTCAAACTTCACCCAGCTGCAGGTTACTCAATTGATTGAAGTTGTTAAGCAGAAAATTATTTCAAACCTGGGAATATTATCCCCAGAACTGTTTAAATGCTTTATTTTTCCATTGTTTGCAGTCTCGCAATCTCCTCAGTTCTAGTGTTTAATGTGACTCACTGAAGCTAAAGTGTAGAAAACGATATTGAAAGTGACAAAGCCCAGGAGATCTACAACTGTACAAGCAAAACTGTAGTGCAAAGAATGGGCAGAAATAAATTCAACGAAGTCAAATGATTATCACTGCCTCCAAAGCAGCACCTGAAATATGCCAGATCAAAAATTAATGAGTCATTTCCATAAATGAGTCATTTCCACTGAACTCACAGAGATGTAAGCCATGTAGAATAAATATTTTGTAGCACTAGTTTTATTTAAGGCCTAAGCTCACTCCATAAGATTTATATTTTAAGCTTAATCTGAGCCTGATATATTTTTAAAGTCTAAAGCTGAAGCATATAATTTTAAGAAGGACGGATTTATAACAATATTTAAGAAGGGCGGATTTGTAACAATGTAACGATAAGACAATTTATTGCCTAAAGCCTCATGAATCAAAAATATAATATGTTCATTTGAGCAACATTGAATCAACTAGCGGTACAGAGTTCGGCATATTCTTGAGGTAAAATAAAATTAGTGTCTCTGCGCTTGAAATAGAAAATGGGGGAAAAAATCCTCAGACGTTTCGAGACTGCTGTCTCTTCTTCAGTGAGAAATAATGCCGTTAAGCAGTAACGCGCGTCGGTTAATTTTGAAAGTCAAAATTGTATCTACGACACGCGCGCGCGCTAATAAGTAACAATCACAGAAATGCAAAGTCAATGCTCATTCCATTTGGTTGTAAAGTCTTGTGACGGAAGATCAATCTTGCTTCCATGCTGCGTCGCACCATCGTTGTCCTGAACCCCGCACAGATTACGGACACTAGCATATCGCCCACACTGTGTCCTGGGGACGAGAAATGTTTCCCAACAGGGAGGTCAGTATTCGCGCCAACTGATCGTATGTGCTCACGGAATCTGTCGCCGAGGCGTCTCCCAGTTTCCCCGATGTAGAGCTTGGAACATTTGCGGCACGAAAGGACGTAAATCAAATTACTAGTCGTGCAAGTGAACTTGTCCCCGAATCTGAGTTGACCGCCCGGGGTGTCGAGGGTCTGCGAAGGGTTGGTATGGGCGCAGGTTACGCAGCGGGGACGGCCACAAGGGAATGTCCCTGATTCTCCATCGGTAGGTCCTGTTGTGTGAAGGCTGCTCTTTACCAAAATTTCACGTAAATTATTGTCGCGGCGATACGCGCACAAGATATGGACGGGTTGAAAAATATCCTTGGTGTCAGGATCGGATTTGAGAAGAGCGAAGTTTCTGGTCATGATTTCCCTTACTTGCGTGTTTCGGGGATGGTAAGTCAGGACAAGAGGGACAGCTTGTTCTTCTGTGGAGGGTGCGGTGTTTGAGTTGATCGTTGTTTCACGAGGTGTTGATTGAACGCGCTGGAGTGCCTGGTTTACCACAGCAGCTGGGTAGCCGCGACGTGTGAAAAATGAAGTCATTTCTTCACTTCTAGTTCTGAAATCTTCTTCTTCACTGCAGATCCTTCTCAGGCGGAGAAATTGGCTATAAGGAATTGAATTCTTGCAACGAACTGGGTGCGAGGATGAGTAATCGAGATAAGAGTGGGAGTCTGTTTCTTTATAGTGAATGGTAGTGATGAGGCGGTTAGAGGATGGAGTCAAATAGAGATCCAGGAAGGGAAGCTTGTCGTCTGAGATGGCCCAAGTGAATTTCAGGCTTGGATGAAAATTATTTACGAAGGTGGCGAAATCTTCCAACTCCTCTTTGGTGCCCGACGCTGCACCCACTATATCGTCAATGTAGCGCTTATAGAGGTCAGGTGTTTTTCCTCTGTACTGCTGGAAAATCTGTTCCTCAATGTGACCAACGAATAGTTGGGACCGAAACGGCTTCCCATCGCAACGCCTCCAGTTTGTTGGTAATAGTCGCCATTGAAGGAGAAGGTATTAAGGGTAAGGACGAGCTCGGCGAGGCGCACGAGGGTATGGGTAGGTGGTTGCAGCTCAGTACGTTTGTTGAGGAAGTGTGTGAGCGCCAGTAAGCCATCGTTATTGGGTATAACGGTATACAATGACTTGATGTCCATGGCGAACACGTAATTGTGGGTGCCGGAAAAACGAAAAGAGTGGGCAATGTCAAGCATGTGATTCGTGTCTTTGACGTAGCTCGGTAGGTTTTCTACGAGGGGCTTGGTAATCACATCGAGGTAAGTGGCTAGGAGTTCAGTAGGACAGTTACAAGCTGATACTATAGGTCTGTCTGGATTCCCTGGTTTATGAATCTTGGGAAGTAGGTAGAATTTTGAAGTGCGGGGGTGGTCAACAATTAAATTGGTGGCTGATGGTGGAAGCTCGCGTTTAGAAATGGCGTCATGGACGACCTCAGCAACTTTATTGTTATGGTCCATGGTAAGATCACGATCTAGTTTTTGATAAAAGGCTGAGTCTGACAACTGTCTTTCAGCTTCCTGGATGTAAAGGTCACGTGCCCAGACTACAACAGCCCCGCCTTTGTCGGCTGGTTTGTCTACAACGTCGTTGCGTTGACGCAGAGAGAAAAGGGCTTCTTTTTCTTGTGGGGATAGGTTTGTTTTAGTGACCCGCTGTTTGAAGTCGAGCATTTTGATTTCGCGGCGGCATTTGGAGATGTAATAGTCTAATGCTGCAAATTTTCCAGGAGGTGGTGTCCAGTTGGAAGGTGAAGGTTTTAGGGTCTTGAAAGGGTCAACCTTCAAATCAGTGTGAGGACCCTTTTCCCAAGATTCATAAACCAGGGAATCCAGACAGACCTATAGTATCAGCTTGTAACTGTCCTACTGAACTCCTAGCTACTTACCTCGATGTGATTACCAAGCCCCTCGTAGAAAACCTTTACATACTTTACATACTTTACTTTACATACTTTATTATAGCTCCCAAAGGGGCTCTTCCGCTATAAATACACAGCTACGTCAAAGACACGAATCACATGCTTGACATTGCCCACTATTTTCGTTTTTCCGGCACCCACAATTACGTGTTCGCCATGGACATCAAGTCATTGTATACCGTTATACCCAATAACGATGGCTTACTGGCGCTCACACACTTCCTCAACAAACGTACTGAGCTGCAACCACCTACCCATACCCTCGTGCGCCTCGCCGAGCTCGTCCTTACCCTTAATACCTTCTCCTTCAATGGCGACTATTACCAACAAACTGGAGGCGTTGCGATGGGAAGCCGTTTCGGTCCCAACTATTCGTTGGTCACATTGAGGAACAGATTTTCCAGCAGTACAGAGGAAAAACACCTGACCTCTATAAGCGCTACATTGACGATATAGTGGGTGCAGCGTCGGGCACCAAAGAGGAGTTGGAAGATTTCGCCACCTTCGTAAATAATTTTCATCCAAGCCTGAAATTCACTTGGGCCATCTCAGACGACAAGCTTCCCTTCCTGGATCTCTATTTGACTCCATCCTCTAACCGCCTCATCACTACCATTCACTATAAAGAAACAGACTCCCACTCTTATCTCGATTACTCATCCTCGCACCCAGTTCGTTGCAAGAATTCAATTCCTTATAGCCAATTTCTCCGCCTGAGAAGGATCTGCAGTGAAGAAGAAGATTTCAGAACTAGAAGTGAAGAAATGACTTCATTTTTCACACGTCGCGGCTACCCACCTGCTGTGGTAAACCAGGCACTCCAGCGCGTTCAATCAACACCTCGTGAATCAACGATCAACTCAAACACCGCACCCTCCACAGAAGAACAAGCTGTCCCTCTTGTCCTGACTTACCATCCCCGAAACACGCAAGTAAGGGAAATCATGACCAGAAACTTCGCTCTTCTCAAATCCGATCCTGACACCAAGGATATTTTTCAACCCGTCCGTATCTTGTGCGCGTATCGCCGCGACAATAATTTACGTGAAATTTTGGTAAAGAGCAGCCTTCACACAACAGGACCTACCGATGGAGAATCAGGGACTTTCCCTTGTGGCCGTCCCCGCTGCGTAACCTGCGCCCATACCAACCCTTCGCAGACCCTCGACACCCCGGGCGGTCAACTCAGATTCGGGGACAAGTTCACTTGCACGACCAGTAATTTGATTTACGTCCTTTCGTGCCGCAAATGTTCCAAGCTCTACATCGGGGAAACTGGGAGACGCCTCGGCGACAGATTCCGTGAGCACATACGATCAGTTGGCGCGAATACTGACCTCCCTGTTGGGAAACATTTCTCGTCCCCAGGATATAGTGTGGGTGATATGCTAGTGTCCGTAATCTGTGCGGGGTTCAGGACAACGATGGTGCGACGCAGCATGGAAGCAAGATTGATCTTCCGTCACAAGACTTTACAACCAAATGGAATGAACATTGACTTTGCATTTCTGTGATTGTTACTTATTAGCGCGCGCGCGTGTCGTAGATAAATTTTTGACTTTCAAAATTAACCGACGCGCGTTACTGCTTAACGGCATTATTTCTCACTGAAGAAGAGACAGCAGTCTCGAAACGTCTGAGGATTATTTCCCCCATTTTCTATTTCAAGCGCAGATGCACTAATTTTAATTTACCTCAAGAATATCCCGATTTACATGCGCTACACAGTTTTAATGCAATTTACAGAGTTCGGCAGTCGAGTACGCTCAAACCCATTATTCTTAACTTTAGAATAACAAAAAAGAAACAGTGAACAGCAAAAACAAGACCTCTAACACTTTGCTGTATTCCTAAGACTCTTACATGCAAAACGTGTTTGTTTTTTCTATTTTTTCTTGAACTGAACTTCAGCTCTTTCCGCCATTTTGTTTATCTTCACCTAAGCATTTCGTACCCAGTTCTTCTCACCCTTTTCGCCGTAGCCGCCATTTTGAATACATCTCCATCCTCGTTGGAGACACGTGATCTGCTGTGTGCCAGGGTCTTCTCCCGAGCCGCCACCATGTTGAAAAGCGAGAAGACCCTGGGGACGAGGTTGCTTTTCACCCCATTTCTCAGCTTTTGTCGCTAGCTATGCCGCCGCGCCTAAAAAGTGCACCAATCCGTGACATTGGTGCCCAGTACTCCGCGTGCCTGCAAATTCACACCCCTAAGCTATATGAAAACGAATTTAAAAAAAAAAACTGTTAACGTAGTTAGAAAGAGCATAGTTTGAAACCAAATACGCTGACTCGTTTCTACATTTATATTAAAACCTCACAAAACAGGGGATTATCAAAAGTTTAAGGTTCATTTTTCATTGTGCTTTTTTCAAAAGGAAAAATAATGTGGACGTTTTTGAATAACTTGCATTTTTTCTGCAATATTACTGTGAGAAATTACGAATTTATAAGCAGTTTTAAAGTGATTTGAATTTTCTGTGCGCTCTGGTCACGTGACCAATGACGTCACAAAAGCCAAGCTTGGTGAACCAATTTAATGACCAGCTCCCAGTTGGCTTGTTAGCTCAATTGGTTAGAGCGCTGCACCGGTATCCCAGAGGTCAGGGTTCAAATCCCGGCAAGCCTGATTTTTTCAGGCTTTCTTTTCGAAACTTCATAAGTTGCGTTAATAACTGCGAGGATCTTCTTTACATTCATACTTCTCTAAATTGCCCAACATCGCTCAATTTTGGGAACAAAGGCCTCCAAATTCAAAATCCTAGTTTCCTCTATTTGAAAACATTCTAGAAAAACAAGCAAACTTGTATTCTGGCGAAGGAAAGTCATATGTTAAGAGCTGCTGTGTGTTGATTTCCGTTGACATGAAAGGTCAAGGGGTCGCTCATATCACGCAAGTAGCCTGTTTTCAGAGCGCTCTCAAAAATTTGCCGTTTCATTTGTCCCAAAATGTTTTTCGGCCGATGTTTAGTTCAAGTGATTGTTCTTTCCCGGAGTATAGTCTCGTTTTGTAAAGCCATGTACCATGCTTTTTTGAGCCTTGAATTTAGCCTAAATTGGGTTGTCGACAACGACCGTTGTTGGGTATAAATTTTAAAATTTCATAAAAAATTCAAGTTCGTTTTTCATGAAACTTTGACACCGCTAATAAACAGAGGAAATAGGATATTTTAACTCCCCGGGTTAAGCTTTTTTAGGACGCTTTCAATATTTGAACAGGAGCTTCCGGAAGAGTCCCGATTTAGGCGTTGATTTTGATTGCCGCGAAAATATTCACTAAAAAATAAAAATAAATAAAAATCTAAACGACCCGAAACTTATAGTCTTAGAACTAATTCACCAAAGCGTTTATTCTGGCATACCCTTAGTCGGTTCTTAAGTAGGCTGATCTGAACAAAAGTTATGCGAGTGTGTCTTGGGTGCGTTTCTGGTTTTTATAACTGTCTCGAATTCTTCCAACTCCTCCTTCTCGTGTTTAGATGAGGCTATGTAAACACGGAAAAAGTGCTCTATGGCTAATTATTTTATTTCAAATGCCAATTTTTCTCCGAAGAGCCAGGGCGGCAGGTGTTTAGATTATCCAGGGGCTAGCGAGAATGGTCCAAAAGAGGCTTTTTGCGGCTATTTTTCGCTTCATGTCTGGCAGCTCGCTCCATTTAAGTCACACTCGTTATGCCGATAGCGCGTGAAACGGCCGGAATTGAGGAGGTACTGGTTTGGTGTGGAAATCCTGTTAATGTTGTTAATGAAATGCTGCGTCGTGCCCACTACGTTACTCGTAGCTTGCAGAGCAGGCATTTTTTACGAAATAAACGGTTGTCTAACGGTCGCTTAGGCTGCCATTTTGAAAGCAAGTAGAAAATTGACTATGGGAGAAGGGGAGGGGAAGGCGGATATTCATCGCTCGCCCAGAAAAAATACGGCTGCTCTGCAGGCTACGTTACTCGCGTGTTGAAGGCTGCATTTCATTCTGCTTCCTCTACAGGCTTTTCCAATCCCTCCGCTTGTGCTCCGCGCTCGCTCCTGGATGTAGCCTTGAACGCGCGAGTACTGTTGTTTTGTCACTGCACAGTAGGCTTGGATAAATTGTTCCTGCAGAATTTCAGGCACAATAAGCGATTTTGAGGTGAGTATTCTGCGAGCAGAATAAGGCATTTTGGAGCAGAATTTGAGCAGAATAACGGGAACTGAGCGACACTAATGATATGCATAACAGTTGTAAGAAAAATTGAATAATAAATACAAAACAAATTGAAAATAACTTGATATTGATGTGATTATTAGCTAAAACACTCACGTGTTTCACTGCTTCGTCGAATATTAGTGATATAAAGTAAGTTTTGCGACCAAGAATGAATACAGTATTTAATGGTATCTAATTGGTTTTTAGGGTTAGGCCCAGTCTCCCTTCCATATTTGCGAAAATGTCTGAGGGCTAAGGAGCGGAAAATTTTTCGGGTACCAAGTAGAATTCGAGCAGAATAAGGGTGTCCAAGCAGAACTTCGAGCAGAATGAGCGATTTTTACGAGGAGTGCCGTCAGGGAGAATAAGTCATTTTACGACCAGAGTTTATCCAAGCGTACTGCACAGACCTTGGAGAATTTGCGTTAATCAATGCAAGAAAATGTTTAAGGCCTTTCAAGATTAGTGGTACATTGCATCGTGAATTTGAAACTATTTCAGATCGCGGCAGTTGAAATTAGGATATGCTGCTTCTAGCAAAGCATTTTTATCCCGTATCCCACCCCCCCCCGTTAAAATTTCTTATATCTGACATGACACGTGTATTTTATCTCTCATCGCCGGCATCCCACCAAACTTATTTGTGCTTTTCTTGGGGTAAATGAAAAATCAGCCTCACATAAAATTTCACAACAATAAAGCTTTTATAAGGAAACATGTTATTCTTTTATTGAAATAAACGACTGTTTAAGTTACTCCGAACAATTCTATGAAAACAACAAGAGTTCGATAAAAATAGAAATTACAAACTAGGAAGTGGGGAGAAAGGATGTAAACGCACGACGATCGACTGACATGTTCCTTATGCTTAGAGTGGAAAATACTTGTGTGAATTCTCTCTTAAAAGTTCTAAACACGAATAGTTCGTTTTGAAATAGTGCGACAGGGAGAAGTCTTTATGTGTAAAAAGTTTCAAACACAAATAGAAAACACAAATTGATGATGTTCTTAGCTTTATTGTTGGCTATAAGCTATAGACACGTCGACAGTGTTTACGATGCAAAGTGAACATTCTTGACAATCAAGGAATGTTCGTCATAGTTGATGGTAAAGTTTTCCAGCTGGAACAGCTGCGTGTAGATTACCTCCTCTTGGGACTGAATTGTGACGTCAGGTGATGGCTGAAAAAGCATTTTCTGAAGTACTGACGTGAAGACTTTTAGCCAGATCATGGTCTTGATCATGGCGTACTGCAATACGACACTGCATGTGGGGCATTCCATGAGAGTGATGTCGCTTGAGGTTATGTCAGTTATTTGTTTTTTGCATTTGCTGCAAGCCAACCAGGTCTTGAAGGTGTCTGCTAGGCGGATCTTATCGACGCGAATGGTTTCAACATCAAATAGCTTGTTGAACATCTGTTCAGTTGGAGGAGAAAAGTACTGATCCGAGGGTGTGATTTCACTGCTGGGTGTGGTTGTTAAGTACTTGGTGGAGTTATAAGACTTAACACGAACGTTGGTGATGGTGTAGGAGTTATTGTTGCTGACCTCTTCTATTGCACTTCTCCAAAGTGTCAAGCGGATTGTACCTGTGTCGTCGGTGATGGTGCAGCGAGTTAACATTGGGATAAGAAAGCCGTCGTTCAGGAGTGTTTGTTCAACGGAGTCTTTACAAAGGGTCAAAATTCCTTGTACGGAGGTAAGTTGATTTTCCTCAATGCAGTAAATGTTTGCGATGGTGGTAAGCTGCTGCTGACTTAGTGACGAGGTCTCGTCGTATTCGAAGGTGATGTCACTGTTGTTTGCTGGCTGGAGGCGGGACCTTTTGTTCAGGATGATGTCCTCCTCTGATGGATCGCGAAGACTTCTCTTTTGTGCGACATTTTGTAAAGTTACTGGCTGTCGGGAGTCTTCGTACCCTTTGAGGAGCTTCTGTTTGGTGGAATCGTAACAAACGACGCGACGTTGACGATTTTCGTCAACCTGGAGTGAGAAGTTGAAGTAAGGAAATGACCTCTCTGCTTTTTGTGGTTGGTGAGACGCTGTGCACGTATCCTATAAATGTTAGTTGGTTCATCTCCAGAAGTGAGCAGATTTTGGGTTTAGGCGAATGGGGTGAGATATGCAGAACAATTGATGAGTGTTTTTGTGTTTGAAAGGGGTTCGGAGCTTTTATACCAAAGTGGTGGATCGAAATGCTCTAATAAGAGAACTGGAAAACTGAAGGTAGGAGAAGTGGCCAATAGACGGTAGTAAAAAGAGGCCAATCAGAGGAAAGAAGATTGTAAACAAGTAAGATTTGTGATCGACAAATTTGAGGGCGATGAAAGTTCAATCTTTTAGTCAGCCAATGGGGTGTGTGTTAGTGGTAGTGTTCACGTGACTGATGAAAGTTCGGGTTGTGTTCAACCAATAAAGTTTGTTTATTTAGTGTTTTGATATGAAAATAGTAGGCGAAATTCGGCGAAAGTATATTAGTGGATGTTTTGATATGTGGAGAAGTGGAAATGGGGTAGTAAATTTCAGGAATCTAAAAGGAGCCAATTTTGCGAATGATAGGAGGGTTAAGTATGTGTGGTAAATAACATGGCTTAATCACGTGCAGTACATGTGAAGGGATAAAGGTCAAATTTTGCTTAGCTTTATTGTAGTGGTTGTTTTGCGGTGAAATTGAAGTGAGATATTGAAGGGGACTTGTGATACATAGAAGCGTATACTTTTTTGGTTAGAATACAGATAACAGTTGCGGAAGTTGTTGTAGGAATGATGTCCCTAGATGGGAGAAAACGTTTAGGTTGTGCTGAAAAAGTAAAACTTTATCACATGCACAGATGGTGATGTAATAATATTTGTGAGGTTGTTTCACGTGCTAAGAATGTGTCCAGGTTACTGTTTTGTGTAAATAAGTGGTGTTTTGTCACGTACGTAGAAACATGTGATGAGACAAAGTTGTGTGAGTATTCAATGGGTACTATACGGGTATCTACTGGTTCCAATGAATAGGGTACAGGGCAGAGGAATGGTGAATAGCTGTTATTTTGATTGTTGTTTTGTGCTGTACGGAGTACGGGAGAATCTGTTAGATTAGAAGATGGCCTTTATTGAATATGTGGGGGAGAATGTTTAGTTTTCGATAGGGAGTTAAAAAGTAGTAGGCACTTTGCTCGGGAAAAGGGGGAGACAATGTTCATAAGTGTAAGTCGCTGTGTTGGTCTAAGGAGTATTGTGGTGAATGATTTAGTGATTCAAGATCAAGTTTGTTTTTAACGTTTATTTTGCTGTTCGAATGAAAACAGTGGTATTAAGTTTTAGCCATGAGGGGGGAAACATTTAAAACTTCGTATCTGAAAAAGAGCGTTCTCTATCGTTATTAGTGAGGGGCATGAAGTGAAGGGAGACTGGTTTGTTGTGGTCAGTTTTCTCCCCACTGGTTGAAGATACGCGAGGGTGCTTACATTTGCTAATTATGTAAACTTAAAGAGCTAAAATATAGTACAAGGTTAGCAGTACGAGTTTTCTTTTTTTGGTGTTAATCGTATTGAAATTGTTATTTATGTGAGAAAACTAATCTCGGCTCGAGTACATAGAAGTTTCAGAAGTCCTGTTTTACCTAGGAAAAGATAAAGGGAATTCTATGAATAGCATTGTTTGTAAACCTAAGCTATTTTCATTAAAATTCGCGAAATGCAAATTAATTGAGAGTGTGGAGAGGGTTATAGGAATGGGTTGCCTATATATTTTTGAAAGGTGTCTGCACAGTTATCTGGGACGAATACGAATGGTGGTCTCTCAAGTTTTAATGGCTGGTAACTTGTTTATTCCGTTATTTATAATTTGTGAACGATTTCGTACGGTGGGTGAAAGAGGTCGAATTTCTGATGAAGTGACGCAGCAGTGTAACTAACAAAGATCAAGAAGATAACAAGAAACTACTACACAGAGAAAGGAGCGGGGAAAGGGACAGAGAGAGAGAGAGAGAGAGAGAGAGAGAGAGAGAGAGAGAGAGAGAGAGAGGCGCGCGCACCTCTTAATAACTCAACGCGAGGGTGGTACTGGGGAATGCGCTCGGTCCATACTGCCACGACCGAGGGCCAATATTCCCAAGTACGGTCGCGAGCAAGTGAAGTTATTGAGAAGTTTATTATATGGCATCCTTTTGCGTACGAAACGACACTTTCGGTAGTTCATTCAAATGAATTTCCAGCGTGAAGTCAAGGGAAGAAGCCAGCGCTTTTATCTGGCTTTGGAATCAGTTTGATGATCGTTGCTGTCGATCGGCAAAAGCTTCCGTGACTCTTGAATGAAAACTGCTGTTCTTGTATTATACGTGTCAGTTTTTTCTTATCTGGGGCTGATCTTAAACGTGCGCGGGCTGCGGGGAGGTAGGTGCAGATTCAAACTGTAGCACGCGTTCACTTCCATCACGGAAGCTACCAAACGAATCTGATTGGCTGATTTTTGCGTGCGCGTTTTTCTTTCTTTGTTTTGTCACAAGATCATGTCATAAAGGAAAGTTTTTAGTCGCAAAACAAAAGTCTCTCGCTTCAGGCGTGTTTTTGCAGAGAGAAAATAGTTTGCTAAATAAGTCGCAATGGGAAGCGCTTTTAGTTCTGTCAAAGAACAAAGAAAGGAGAAAAAGGAACTTAAAAGGTATCTTAATCACTCGTTTCTTGTTAAATCACTCATTTGATGGGTTAAACAGAATTTTTTGGGGGGCGAAAAAGTTCTATTGTCCCCCTGCTTCAGTTGTATAATAAAAGGTATCTCAGAAGCATGAGAAGTATTGAGAAGCATGACAGATTCAGTAAATGTGTACTCAGTAAAAAAACAAATCCTTTATCTAATACAACCTTGTTAATGGCATGGAACAAGAATAAGGTTTTATATCATGAAAGATATTATTCATCGTTGTTTGAAATGATAGCTCAGATAATCGTTTGGCTCACAATTTAGTTATTTTCATAAGCATCACTAATTAGTATCAACTTAGCCAGTTCGAAGTGGATCACAGTTCACATCAAAGTGACTAAAAAGTGAGACAAACGATTAACTAAGCTATCAATTAAGATTCAGTTGTCTTAGGGCACTAACCCGAATTTTCAAGTTTGTTTGTGCACCTTTGTCTTGCCACTAATCCTCACGGGTTTTCAGTTCGTCTCTTTCTTTCTAGTGGCCTGGCGTGCGTTTCTCAAAAGCCCCGAAACTTTTCGGGCGATTTCGGGGGCTATAATTCATTCTATAACTTGTAAACAAAGATGTTTCTAAGCGTAAAACTTTGTTATAGGTTAAAATTTTCTGGTCTTCATCAGATGTTAAAATGACAGCCTTGAAGAATGAGTGGTTCATGTTTGTTCAAATGGAATTTCGGAGCCGAAAAGTTTTCGGGGTTTTCGAGAAACGCACGCCTGAAAACGGTCTATACGTTGGCGCAACTTCTCATGCCCCTTGGTGTCTCTCGTGCGCTGTCGGAGAATTCCAATCTGCTCAAAATTTATCCTGTTCCGCGCTTCAGGAAGGGACAGCAAAAACCAGAAAGGGACCACAGAAATAAGACGCCCAGAATCTGGAGAAAAAAGGAGGGGACAGCGGGAAAGAAGTTGCCGAAGAAACGCTTTATGTTTTTGCGCTCGTTGATTCATTTGGTTTTCGTACGATCGCGGAGCTTGGAACATAAAGGGAGAGAAGATTTTAGTTAGAACTTCCAGGGATTCTAATGAAATATTGAGTGCCTTATTCCGCCCATCATTTCCCCTCTTTGTCCAGATCCCGCGCGTCTGATTTTCTGTGCCCCTTTCTATTTTTCGCCGTCTCTCCTATCTGAGATTCTGGAGCCTTATTTGACAGCGGCTCTCTTGCGCTCTCACTGAGATTTGCAAACTCTCGTCAATTCTCGCCGACGACTGCACTCGTTCTAGTTTGCCAGGCCGGGGCTTGACAGTGGCTACCAATTTCCCGGCTGTTTGCTTTTAATTAGTTCCAGCCGTTCGGATCGAGAAAGTTGTCACTCAACTTAAGATCTGTGAGCAGGCATTTTCCTCAGCTTTAAAACTCCTGAATCTCAGCTTTAGTTTTGCTTATTTGATAAACCGACAAAGCGATTATAAATGCACAGCCCACCACACACACAGAGGATCAATCAATTCAATTTGACCTGTAATGAATCAATTCAATTTTTAATTCTTTCCGTCGTGTACATATTGCAAGCATACACACTAACAGCATTCAGCAAGAGTTATATTCGATGCTAAAAACAACTAAAATATCGAAATAGCCAAAGTAATTCAACATTTGGTAAGGGGGATTTGTGAAACACAATGGGGGGTTAACACAATGGATGTAGCTTGACGTGTGGTCTTGCGAAATGAACAACTCAGGTGCAAATTCAAACTGTAGCACGAGCGCGCTTCCATCACGTCAGCTACCAAACGAATCCGATTGGCTGATTTTTGCGCGCGCTTTTTTCTTCCTTTGTTGTCACAAAGGGAATTTTTCAGCTGCAAAACAAAAGTCTCTCGCTTCAGACGTGTTTTTGCAAAGAGAGAAAAATTTGCTAAATAAATCGCAATGGGAAGCGCTTTAAGTTCTTTCAAAGAACAAAGAAAAGCGAAAAAGGAACTTAAAAGGTATCTTAATCAAACTCAAAGTTGTCGTTGATTTTCCACGGCATCTTAATCGCTTGTTTGTTAAATAACTCATTTGATCACTTTAAACACAATTTTCGTTGGGCACGGGAAAAGTTCTGTTGATCGCACCTTCAGTTGTATATAAATAAAAGGTATCTCAGAAGCATGAGAAGTATTGAGAAGCATGACAGATTCAGTTAAATGTGTACTCGGTGAAAAACATACCTTTATCTAACACAACCTTGTTACTGGCATGGAACAATAGTAAGGTTTCACATCACGAAAGATATTATTCATCGTGGTTTAAAATGATAGCTCAGATAATCATTTGTAATTGTAATATTCAGTTCGATGTGGGTCGCAGTCCACTGACATCAGAGTGACTAAATAGTGAGACAAACTATTAACTAAGCTATCAGTTAAGATTTGGTTGTGTTCGGGTACGTACCCGAATTTTCAAGTTTGTTTGTTCACCTTCGTTTTTGCGCTAATTCTCACGCGTTTTCGGTTCTTTTATTTCTCTTTAATGGCCTCAAAAAACGGTCCACATGTTTTCGTAACTTCTCATGTCCCCTGGCGACTCTCTTGTGGTGTCAAAGAATTGTAATTTTGTCAAAATTTAGCCTGTTCCGCGCTTCAAGAAGGGACAGAAAAAACTGGAAAGGGAGCGCAGAAATGAGACGCACAGAATCTGGAGAAAAAGGAGGAGGCAGCGGGAAAGAAGTTGCTGAAGAAATCCGTTCATGTTTTCGGGCTCGTTCACTTACTCGACTTTTCTTACTATCGCGGACTCTGCAACATAAAGAGAGACAAGATTTTAATTTGAACTTCTAGCGATTGTAGCTAAGGAAATATTGAGTGCCTTGTTCCGCCAACCACTACTCTCTTTTTCCTCAGATCCTGCGCGTCTCATTTTCTCGGTGCCTTTCTAACGTTCGTCACCCCTCCTATCTGAGACCCTGGAACAGGCTTGCCTAGTTTGACTGGTATATATTTATGTATTCTTAGCGTCTCTCTTGCGCTCTCACTGAGATGTTCGAACACTCTTCAATTCTCGTCGACTTTGTCGTTCAGTGCGTTGATGCATATCATGAAAGAAATGATAAGTCAGGCTAGCTTGAGAAAACAGCGGACAACTTGAGCCCTTGCAAAACGACGTCTGAGTAACTTTGCTGAACAGGCTACATTTCTTATCATATTGTCAACAGGAAGCGAGTTTCTTAGTTCCATGTCTGCGTCCGAAAGGGCGGAACTAATAAAAGAGGAAATTTATGTTGAAAAATATAAATACTTAATAGATTGATTGAAAGTAGCTTTTAACGTCTTGTGCCAGAGCGACACAGGGGGCTCATAATGTTAATCTCTCTGCGGACTTTTAGTGAATGCTTTTTCGAACGCTTCAGAAAAATAATAAACGTTAACCTTAAATCGGGATTGTGTCGGTTTAAACTCACAAGACGTCTATTAGGTAACACAACAGTGGAAGAAGTGGAGCGGTCTGCTTCTTGTCTTTGAAGAGTTGTGATGGTGCTTCGTGGGTAGTCACCTCATTCAGTTTTGTTAAATTAAGAATGAACAGTGACAGCACATTCGTGCTGAAATTCTGCGACACCTGGGACAATTGTTGGAACCTGAGATTAAGAAAAAGACGATTAAAATGCCAGGTTAAATAAAAAATTACTTAATGGAAGTAGCCTTGTACGGCGTGTTTATGAGGTGGAGAGAGGGAAAATGACCAAATGGTTGGTTTATCGTTGAGTAGTACGAAACGGAATGGACTTGCATTAAATTGTATTTCAGCAATAACAGTTATTGTGCGTATTTAATAACTTGTTTCTTCATTTACTTGAACATTTCAACAATACTTCCACTGCGTCTTTCAGGGGAAAAGATTGTTTGGGTGTCTGTGTTTGAAGTTTGGAGACAAAGAAAGTGGTAGCTTTTAATTCATTCTCGAAAATATCCAACAGCAATTTTTAAGAAATTCTAATTTTTTGCTTTTGGAGAAATGACAAAGTTGACGTGAGGTAAGATGCCACAATTGACGATAAGTGTTGTAAAATGGAGCATGTTGGTGTGTTTTTTTTTCGGGTTGTAGCTTTTGAGTTTAGTTGTTGTTTTATTGGCAGGAGTTTTTGCTCGCTTAAAGAGTGAGTTAGAAAGCGAGTCCTCTTTTTCGTTAGTTGGCCTAGGGGAGCGCACAAGGTCCATGAGATCGGCGGGCGATTTAAGGATGGTGCCTCCTAATAGAGATCTATTTTTCTAAAGGTTATGACTATGGGGGAAAAGTAGATCTTAGCAAGGGTTATTGCAATGCAAAAAGAAAAATGCAGGTAAAGCGCATTTTTCAGAGATAATTAAGCAACCATAATTCTAAAAAAGCGTTAAAATACAAAGAAGGTATGGGAATTTCATAGCAAATTTAAGCTTAATTATCTCTTAATTGATGCACAGCTACACAGCTCTCATTGTTTACATAGGTGTTTTACCCAAGACTTGAGTCTTGTCATGCAGGATTATGTGCGACCGGAACTCAACCCCCCCCCCCAAAAAAAAAAATTGTCATTGCCAATTTTTTGGGTCAAAATCGGACCGATTAAAAAAATATTCGCTCTTGTGCGCCCCCGCCCCCCTCCCCCCCCCCCCCGACGACAGGTTTTCCCGAGCTGTATTCCAGCGGTTATCTGATTAAAAAAATAGAACACCGAAAAAACTTTGAGCATTTTGATGAGACTGAAAGGAAGTGATTGCCTTAGAAAAGCAGTAGCAAAAACTAAACGATGTGAGAATCCATTGCCCGTTGGGAGCGGTTTATGCAAATCGGGAAACCTGTCAAATTCCAACGTGCCTGTCGCATGAATTCACCAAATCAAAAATCGAGTATGAGATCGAGTTTCAGTCTGAATATTTCATTCTTCATTTGAAAAGCAGATTAATGAAACAAATAATAAAATGAATATTGCAATAATCAACTTCAAATTGTTATTCCATGGGGTACGCTTGACTTGATTGACGACTGCTACAAGCATCATGATGGAAGGACCCGCTGAATATTTGATTGACAGCAGCGAAAATCGCATCTGTCGGTTGAAGTTTGAAGTGCGCATGTTATTGAAAGGCGCAGTAATGTGCTCTTGAAATAAGCGATTGAGTGATTGGTGGAAAACAAGGCCAGTGAACAATGGGGGAACGCTACGACCAATGAAATTTAACCTACTATTGAGTTGTTCGTGTCGTCTGAAAGTCGTGTGCATGTGATGCATTTAGTTTGAAAGAGTTTGAAAGCGTTTCTTGCCCAAATATGTTTCCTTTGAAAGTAGATGCGACCAAGAAAACCACTGAAATCTAATTTTCAGGATCTAAAGATTGTTCGATGGTTAATACTGTTCCTCTGGCTTTGTGTTAAACAAGGAAGTTTTGAATTACATTTGAACTTGTTTTACCGTGATGTCGTCACTTGGGTAGATTGAGCGCGTGGTGAAGAAGATGCATTTGAAGCAACACAGGTTTCTTACTGCTTTCTATTTCGGAGTACATCAAAAGATGAATCATTTGAGAACGGATGTGCTTCAACGGCAGCTCAGAGTGAAATAGAAAGGTACAGTGAGAACATTTATTTCACTTGCTACTTTTTGAATGAAACGAACATTCGGGATAATCACTAATAAAACTTAAACCAGGACGAATCTGTGGTTAAATTATGTTTTAGGCTTTGAAATACGCGATTACAGGATTTTGTACAGTAAAAAATGTTGGCTAGTTTTTTTTTTGGTTAGTTTCTGAGAATGACTATAAGATCTGGGAAACTTCGTAGCGGAAATTTTGACAAATAAACAAACACTAGAATTCAAAAAGTACTGTTATCATTTCATCTCTTCTGGGGACATTGTAAGGCTTCAAAATTCAGTGGGGGATTTTTTTGGGGTATGGAAGTTGAAGACACAGGACGACAGAAGGCAGTAATTTTATTTAGGGCTAGGTGTGGACATTTGAGCAGCGTTTGCCCTTGCACCAAAAGCCTGGTAAGACTAGGGTTTTACCCTGGTCCAAGCCTGGTTAAAAAACCAGAGTACC
The DNA here is from genome assembly GCA_964030785.1 of Siderastrea siderea. Classification (NCBI taxonomy): domain Eukaryota; kingdom Metazoa; phylum Cnidaria; class Anthozoa; order Scleractinia; family Rhizangiidae; genus Siderastrea; species Siderastrea siderea. The sequence goes on from OZ034977.1 coordinate 3,949,888, forward strand.
CTGGTTCTTAAACCAGGCTTACCAGACTCAAACTCTATGTGCAAAAAAGTCTGGTAACCCTGGTTACCCTGGTTATTTAGAAAACCAGGGTTACCAGACGTACCAGGGTAACCAGGGTTTAACCAGACTCTGAGAAGTCTGGGCTAACCTAGGTTACCCTGGTAAGTCTGGTGACCCTGGTTTTCTAAATTACCAGGGTTACCCAGGTTTAACAAGGCTCTTAAGGTCTGGGTTGACCAGGGTAACCCTGGTGAACCTGGTTAGCACATTTTGCTGAAAACCAGGCTTACCAGACTCGGACCCTATGTGCAAAAAAGCCTGGTTAACCCTGGTTTCTCTGGTAAGCCCGGTAACCGTGGTTTTCTGAATAACCAGGGTTACCCAGGTACATTATTTTTGACTATAACATCTGGGTCAACCCCGGTAGCCTTGGTTTTTCTAAGAAGCCTGGTGATACTGGGAAATTTCAAGAAAGCCTTGGAAACCAGTAAACTGAGGCTTGTAGCCAGTGTTCAAAAAGACTAAAAAGCACAGTATCCTTAACTATGGATAACATGGATATTGTCCTGGGCCCAGTTGCATAAAGCAACTTGAGATTAAAAGGGGTTTTTTCGCAACAATTCCCTTTGTTCTGGAGGATTTCTTCGTGTTCTCTTTGTGTTTCCTAAAGTACTCTACTCTATACTCACTAATCTGTCTTCGGCCGAGTTATCCGTAATACTGTGCCAAAAAGTCCTCCAGAACAAAGGAAATGGTTGCAGAAAATTCGCACTTAATCTTAAGTTGCTTTATGGAGCCGGGCCCTGGTGAACTAAACGCAAATACTAGGAGTTACAGAGTACATGTATCATGAAAGGCCCACATGTACATGTGCACACACAATTACTTAAAGAGCCAGTGTCACCCAAAGTGCTTTGCGCGCCGAGGTACATTTTTCATATACGAAAAATACGCCATTTTCTTGATTGTCGTGAAGTCTGATTTGTATCTTCTTCCATCGCTGCCGTTAGCGATCCGAAAGCACTAGTGTGTATTTTGACTTCCATCGAGATCGATCGATCAATCGATCGATCGGTTGTTATAAAAGCTCCATACGCATTGACTACAAAGTCAGATCTAGAGTTGTTTTCTCTCGTAAAATCTAGTGAGGAAGATATTACTATTTTTCAGGGGCTACTACTGTGAATATCAGCTTTCTGAAAGGCCAGTGCGGCAGGGTATAATTTGCGAACCGTCCGGCAAATGCACCAGACAAATTTCAAAACAAAAGCACAACCGCGCAAAGCACTTTGGGTGACACTGGCTCTTTAAACAATAATGCACCAGCATACTACCTAATTAATTAAATCTTCAAGTACAAGGTATACATTGTAGGTTGTAATGAGAAATGATAAAATATAAAAAAAGTAATATTTGTCAAGGTTTATCCTGCATTCAAGACTACTACAGCAAACCCCAAGCCCAGTGTACATTAAATGTACATGTACACTGTATGACGCTTTGTATTCTATGCCAGTCATTTTGTGGCCACATTCAGTTTACCTCAGAATGTCTATTTTTTAACAAATCTCCAATATCAGTTAAAAGATAAAATCAATTTAATATTTACAGTGTATCTGTGCATATGAGGCAAAACCAAATGAAAAGAATCATTGAGTAACAGGGAGTATACACATTCACTGATTTTACATTTACAGTCTTATCTGTTTTGGCTGCCTTCATTTCACTTGCGGTTAGCAATCTTCTGAATTCAGTCCTCTTATGGCCTTATACATGTAGACGTGGTCCTAGAAAAAAATATTGAGAAGAAATTTAAAAAAAGTTCTAGGCCTGTCATACACTCAACATTATTGAGTTGCAATGTTAATTTTCAATAACATATATAAAGGCTCATGTAAATTTACAATAATATTATGAATACAGTTCAAGCAGTGAACAAAATTAGTAAAAGGTGTAAATATTAATTTAATGACTTTTAGTCAAGTATTGGGTTCCAAAGCTGTGGAGTGGCAAAATAAGAGAGATTTCTTAAAATAAACTGTCACTTGAGTGACATCGACAAACATCGTAAGCATTACAGTGATATAGTCCATTTCAAAACCTTAATAACCCTGATCAGAATACAATTTTCTAGCACACCATAACAGAACACATCCTGTTTGCATGTATTGTACTCAGTGAATACACGATGATCTGGTTTTCACATGTTCATGTACGAGGTTGGAACAAATCTCCAAAAATGATGTGCCTAATGACTGAGTAAGAGGACTAGACAGGAACATATTTGGCTTAAGGTCATGGTGTACAGACTGAGCACAGCGAGGTCTGTGTGCCACGACCGGCTTGTCTTAACTCTGTCAATACACATTTATCATACCACCAATTTCATGCTACATGTAAATACATGCATTTTTGGAAAATTTCAAAACTATGCTTAAAAATACTCAAAGCATGTTAAAGTGCACGTGTGTTGAATGAACCGATGATGTGTGCAAGACTGGACGGCTTTTTCCAGACTGGCTTGCACCAACCCACCTAGCCCTACACACATCAACTCGGAATACATCTGTACCGTATATAATACATACTAAGAGAGAACTGTTGTCCACCCATCATGGTAAAACGGCTAAGTTACAAAAAACCAAAACCACACCACTTCTATACTTTCCTGGCAGGGATGTGCAACACTGTGCTATGGCTGTTGATGTGTCACTACTTTCAACTGCTTATGCAAATTGATGTCAGTTTTCAAGATATCAGGTTGTTGCGTGGTGAATTGTTCATGGGTACCAGCTAGTTTTTTTTTATAATATTGTGTTGGCGGGGATGTACAGTGGTATAAGAAGTTGAGTTATCAAGTGACTGAAAAATGAAAATGGTGGACATGAAATTCAAAGCCCAGATGCAAGGAAATACAGTGTACGCTACTATTGTAGTTTTAACCCTGTTATCCCAAGCAGTTAGCCTCTAGTGGTCTAACGTGGTTGTAACTGGGTGTAGATGTTATGTATTGAAATGAAATGAGACCCCAAGAGAAGCTGAACCTGAGGTGTTCCCTATACCAGTCAGGAGTTGTAACCACTGCATGCACAGTAACCTACATTGTACAGAATGTAGATTACATAGGAGTCTAGACGTGAGCTACAGGTGTACAGCTGTATTGTAGGGCATTACTTACAGTACAAGGTCACCATACAGTCAGATGCCTTCAACACTGCCCTTTCTAGCACTATGCAGGACATGATACAGTATGAACCTAGTAAGATGACCTACTTCACTACCAGTTTTCTTGTAGATTAGTACAATCATGTAGCTGGAGTGCAGAATGTCATGGGTATGACTTCAGCTAGGGATTTAACTTTGTGTCCTAATCCCACAATTGCTTCATGTTGAGCACATGTATCATCATTCTTTTGGTTAATAAATGACCAATCTCAGTACAACATCAGTAATTATTTTACAATATTAATAACGATGGCTCTATATCAGCATGGCGTTTGTTTTACTGTACTGTTCGGGATTGTGGTTTGTCCACTATAATCTAGTATTCATGTCTTAAAAATTTAAGCACTCAATGATCACCAAGGAGATAATGTCTTCATATGACATGAATCCATATGCCATTCTGTCAAAATCTTTAAAAGGAATGCCTGCAACCAACGCCCAATACACTGTACGTGTACACGTTCTTTGTGTAAAGAAAACAGATCTACATGTAAGCAACACAAATTTGAAGTGTAACATGAGGATTCTAATGTATACAGCTAAAACGTTGTCTGATTTTACAGCCTTGAGCTTACACAAGGAGACCGAAAGGTAGTATGGGTAGCTGAAAATCGTTTGTGATTCGGCTGTAATTTCGCAGTTGTCGCTACCGTAGGAGGGGGGAAAGTATGATAAACACTTGCCTGTGCGATTTAATTTGTGTAGGGGTGAGCCACAGCTAAGTTTGGTAAATTTATTAATAGATTACCCATAGCACCTTGTGGTCTTATTGCGTAGGTTTTCCGACAACGTTAATTGTAGCTGTATGTTTGAGTAACTTACCTGACCTGTCTGCATTCCTTTGCTATGTACAACATGCATCAAGAAACTGTTTTGCTGTAGAACTTGGAGTCATACTGATACAATGTGTACAAATGTAGAAACCTGATGAAAAATTTTGAGAGTAAAATGAATAAATGGATCATAAAAAATAAACTTGCTACTCACATACAGTACATGTAGCTACATGTATAAAGGTGAATGTAAATCATACTTTAATTTCATCTATACCACAGTACATGAACTACTTTACAGATCCCAGGAGATTGTTGAAGGAGCAGTGTACATGTAGATGTATGACGTTCAGGTTTGAACTGAAATTTAACTTCTATATAGGATGTAACTAAACAGCGCCAGGCATCTAGCCCAGTTGATTGTGTTATTGACCTTTCAATAATTTTGCAAAAAATCAAGAATTAAAAAAATAGTGTGATAAAATACATGTACAGTACATGTGTAAGTTAATATTTGGTTCTTGGCAAAAGTGCAAAAAACTCACTGGAGACAGTTTGATGCACTGAACACCATCCCCTTAAAGCCAAATAATTTTTTCCTTCAGCTCTTGCTTTAGGTCAGTAAGCACATAATTAATTGAATTAGGAAAATAAGCCAAAAATTGAAAAGCTGCCATTTTGAAGGCTGTTTTCCCATAACATGATTGAGCAGTTTTGATGATTTTCAAAAAAGTTAACATTCATGAGACACGCAAATGCCCTCCTGGATTTATAAAGTTCTTTCATCTACATGTAGACTACTCCGAACAAGTAGGGTACATTGTTTTCATAATGTTTTCTGCACACTACAGGAGTAATTAGTATATCACATGCCATTCACCTCCGAGCACAACAGTGGTCACCTCCACAGTTTTTTTGTCCAGATCTGATAACAAGTTACCTGTACCAGTCCGTGGGGCTGGATATTAACTTAATCAAGTTTTGGTGGAAAGTTGAAGTACGTCCTTCGTACTCCTTAAGTTATGTTTTATAATACATAGGTTTTGAGTTTAATAGCTGTTTAGAGATGTGTTTTTAAAACTTGAATTGTCACTTGCTATTTTTTTAATGATGATTTGATTGTTATTGAATAATATACAAGTACAAATTTTTATTTTCAGATGTCAAGGTGAAGAAAAGAATCTGAAAATGTGGAACATGTATTGAAAGGCGTTGGTAAAATAAAAAGTGAGTTATTTATAAGCTAGCGAATTTCACAAATATTTAATTGCCTGGAGATTATGAGAAGTTGGTGTTTTTTTAAAAATGGATTTTTTCTTTAATTCTGTGATGGTTGTCATCAGACGCTGCCGCTGTATAAATTGGGCTGGGTTTTTTGTTGTGTGTCACTTGCCTTATTCATCTGGTTTTGTCTTGGCCAACACAGTCTATTTTAACTTCTAGCTTTCTAGGCAGTTTCCTTAAACTTCTGGTTCCGGTGATGTTGTTAACCCGCTGGGGTATCAAATCGAACAAAACCGAATGAATTTGTCATCGAACTCAATCGAATGAAATCGGACGAGATCGAACGATTAAATTCGATGTTGTTTGGTCATCGAACGAAATCGAAATTTAGCATTTGATTTAGTTCGATTAAATTCACGGAAATCGAACTTGTAGCTAAAATTCAAAATAAAGAATTTCAAACCTAATGAGCGAGTAAAAATTTCTTGTTTATTCCTTAAATGGTTTTGGAATAAGTGACTGGACACGGTATCGTATAGCCTGCGAGCAAGCTCTCTCGGGGATGGGGGCGCGATAGAGGGAAAGATGGAAAGAGAGCTTGCAACGACGTCTCAGGAATTTGAATTCTGCCCCCGGCGCACCTGTGGATCCCCGTTGTCTGAGGTGTCAGATGTTGGCCAATCAGCGTAAACCAAAAAATGTAACAAATATGTTGAGCATGTGAAAGAAGGTCAGATTTCACGCGTTATGCAAATTTAATGCGTTTTGAACTGAAACTAACTTCGGACAATATTTGCTATTTCTTACAAATTCTTTAACAGTTGTCATAGACTCTAAGTTTCAATATGAGCTGCAGTTACTATTTCAATTTTTAACCGGCCGTCGCTATAGCGACCGCCGGCTTATAAAATGGGCACGGTTTTGTGGTCATGGTCAGTTGGCTTAACATACGAACAAAGTGCTGTAAAGCTTGTGGTACGGGTACTCAAGAGTGGTACTGTCTTATATAAGACGCATGCGCATATTAGTCTGCTGAATGTTACCTTCGTGTGTTCTTGTCTTTTAATTTACAGTATTTAAGATCTGAACGGCGAAGGGTTGTTAAGTTTGGGTTTTTTGTTTTTGTCTTGTATAACGCATGCGCAATTGAGTAAAGCAGCTAATAGGATTGAATGCGAAATTGGCTGTGTTGTCTGATCTAGTTAGTGGTTATGGTGAAAATTTTTTAACACAGCAGTTTTTTTATTGGGATTGACATTTTGAAGGATGTAAAAATGTGGGAGTCAGAAGGATTTGCGAATGTCCGGAGCATATCACGCTTCTGTGAATGTGATTTGCTTTGAAAGTTGCGTTTTGTATACATGTAGGAACGGTGTAATATTGTGCTACGTGAGAGGCGGTTTCCCTTGGCGTTTTATGGGGGGAGGGGGGGTGGTTTGCGAAGTGGATTGTAAGGTTTCTGATTGGCTAACTTGTATTTTGCAGCGGACAAAAAGGACAGTTGCGTTTTGCCGGCGTGGGCTAGGAGGAGAAGGAATTGGTACTAGTATGATGATGCAATATTAGTGGATTGCACTATCAGTACATCATAGTTCTTGTGAACGGAGAGAGATGAGTGTTTATTTGAGGCGACAAGTTGATACGAGGGAATCGTCATTAATAAGGAGATCAATTAATAAGGTAGGTGTTACGAGTCTTTTTGCATTGAAAGAACGAAAATATGTTAATATTATCGACGGATTTGTGTGGTTTGCGTGTGGTGTTCGCTAAAGGCTACGAGCAGTCTCTCTTTCCGTTCAGACTAGTGAAGGAAAAGAAAAACAAGCGAGTGAGTGCAAAATCGATTGCAGCTCGACAGGCGCATTAGCTTTCAAAGACGTGGGCGACTTTTGTCCCCGCTCGCTTGTTTACTTTTGCAAGGGGATTCCCGGGTTAGCAAACCGGATTTAAACATCACGTCATCAGATATGCCTTGACGTGCCCCATACTTTGACGACCTGCTCGAGCTCGTGTTTATCAAGCATTATTTTGATTCTACTGCTATGTTCACTGTTTGTATTTAAGGTCTAGGCACAACAGTAAATACCTCGTCGTCCCTCTGTGAGCATTCTCAGTTGTGGACGAATTTATATCGACATTCAACGTTTGAGTGAATTTGCGTTTTTCAGCAGAAATAAAAGCGATAAGAAAGATAAGCTGAGTCATCAGAGTTTAAACATTACGTCATCCAGTAACGCTATAGTCAAAATATTGTGTCACACAATCACACTTTTCGTCACGCCGGTTCGTATAACTAGAGGATCGCGCTAACATTTGTGAAACCTAGGGGTGGGGAGGGTCAGAATGGCCGGTTAAAATGCCCAGTGGGCTTTCTTGTTAATCGAAGGATAAAGTGTGCGAAAGAAAGGTTCAATTTGTTCCCACATCTCTTGTGGAATCAATATATTTTGAGACTCACAGTATGTAAATTCAGTACACTGTGAACTAAAAATAATAACAAACTTGCTATTTTACTCTAATTCTCTTTGTAACATCATAACCTTCGATTTTTAGTTTAAGCACATTTTACGGGTTTCGCTTTTGACAGCAGGTTTGGTGTAGGCAATTTCAATTCTGAAAATTTTACCTTCGTTATTTTATACATCGTATTCGGTGTTTGTTTTGTCATCTTCACGTGAGATTGATGACGCCATTACCAAATTAAATCTCCACCAATTAGCATTTTGCATTGAAATTTTCGATATGGATATTTAAATTGCTGAGACGTTGCTGCAAGCTCTCTTTCCATCTTTCCCCCTATCGTGCCCCCACTCCCAAGAGAGCTTGCTCGCAGGCTAGGTATCATATAATCTTTGTCTTTTATTTGATCCTGAAGAAACAACACGTAATATTCAAGCAATCTAATATGCAGTAAGCCATTCATAAAAATTGTATGCGTACCGTTGGAAATGATAAAACTTGATTCAAGTTGCAGCAGCTGTTACTTTACAAAACTCATGAAACTCTTTCCCGTGGTAACAAAATGAGATGCTCTGAATCTTGGGTCTAATGGAAATAAAGGACACGTAACTTTAGATGGCTGAATCAATTGACACATTTATAATCCCCGGGATAATCAGGTGATGAAAAACCGAACGTTCGATTTTGCTTGATTCAGATGATGTTGTGATACGACGTAAGTTTGCTTAGGTATCATTCGGCGACACAACTAAATTGAACCTCATCGAACTTAATTGAACGTTTGATTTGGTTTGATGTGCATTTACTTTCTGTGAGTTCGATTTTGTTCAATGACCGAACAACATCGAATTTAATCGTTCGATTGAGTTTGATTGAGTTCGATTGAGTTCGAAAACCGAATGTTCGGTTTGATACCCCGGGCGTCAGTAATCATGACATCACATAAGGTATACAAAAGATAAGGATGTCACATCACAGTAATAATGCTACTTGTGATGTGTCAACGTTTCATACTTACAGAACACAGACAAATCACTGTTAATCTTGTGGTAGTGGTTTGTAACATATGTGCAGGTGAATTCAACTGAATGGTACGTAATACATTTGAATTTGCCTAAAACAAAATATGGAGAAATTTTTTAAAGGGTGATAAAGAAGGACTCATGACATTGTGACCTGAAGAGAAATGAGTTTGATTTTGCTAGTCTTGACATGATTGACACATTTCTTTCAATGAATGTTTCACCACTTTATAATGGTAAAATTGTCATATGACAAACAAAAGAAACGAAGTCCACTGATTTTGCGAATTTTCATAACATGTTTAGTTTGTTTCGTACTACCTTTTTGTATTTCCAAAGGTAATTGTTAATTTTTAGAAAAGATATTTTTAAAATTGTTATGAATTCTTAGTGAACTTGTTTGCTTTTGTAAGGGGATTCTCAAGTTAGCAAACTGAATTTAAACGTTATGTCATGAGGTATGCTTTAATGTGTTTGAGTGCGTGTGGAGTGACAATTTTGCCTTCCATGGTGATCTGCTTGTGTTTATCAATGTTATGTTCTTGTTTTACTGGTATGCTGACTGTCTGTATTCACACTCTAGGCCTAACAGTCAATGTTTTATCATCTCTGTGTAAACATTCTCACTTGTGGGCAAATTTGTCCTGAAATTGAACATTGGCACATTGAATTTGTTGGTTTTTAGGACAATAAATAAAAAGCGATGTGAAAAATAAGCTGAGTGATCAGAGTTTAAACATTATAATTTATCATGTAGTAACGCAATAGTCAAAATATTCTGTCACATGGTCACACTTTTTGTCATGCTGGTTTGTTTGTTGAGCGATGTAAAAATCGTTAATCTAGAGATGGGCTGGTCAGAAAGGCTGGTGAAATGCCTATTGGGCTTTCTTGTTCTATTTTTAGATAAACAGCTTGCATCATAAATTTTCCTTATGTGGTTTGAGAAAATATCCATATTACACCCATGAAAGGTTTTTCGCTTTGCATCCAGGAATTTCCAGTATTGTTAAATATGGAGCTCTCCACTATCTCGAAAGTTCCAAATGGTTTAGTACTTTAAAAAAAGACCAGTAATAAACCTCAGTTAGTCGAACATAATTTCTGTTGTAACATGTGTATTTGAGCATTTATTATGACATCCATTTTCAACATAAGCTTTGTTGTTGTTCTTTACTATTCGCATGTTCGTCGTTGTTATATGAAGTACTTTGCAAGGGTCTCCCATGATCCTTGGCGGTCGGGATTAAACGCATGGCTTCGTTCTAGTGTGTGTGTTTTATATACAGTCGCCTCCATGCTTCAAGATTTCATAGCTTCAAACATGGTGTCAGAAGTGAACAGAGCAAAGAAACACGCTCATAAGCAGTAAAGGAGTGTGAGGAGAGAAATATTTCATCGCAAGTTGGTTTTTTTTTTTTTTTTTTTGACGGTTTTATTTTCAATGCTTTTACAGATATTGTGTAATCCCTATCCTACTATTACATTTTCAATATTACATCAATACCAGTTCTAATACAGTTTACAGTCTTATATGTGTTACAGGTATATCATAATTAATAATTGTTAAAAGTAAATTACAGATTCTGATTGCGAAAACCGTCACACGAAAACACACACAGACACAATAGGCACAAATATGCATTTATCTTTCTATATAAAGAGAACAAGGCTAAACAATACCAATATCTATAGAAATTTAGCAAGAATTGCTTCCCATCTTTTCCTGAAACTTGCAAACGTCCCATTTTTGTTTGCTATATACTTCTCGGTTTCAAACTTATTTTTAACTTTTTTAAGAAAAATATTAAAGTCAGGATATATGCCAGCTTTTCTACATTCCCAAATACACAGTTTTCCGAGAATTATAAGATAGTTTATAATATCGGTCCTATTTGTAAGCCCAAGTATAATATCTTTTAAAGTCAAAGTAATGTTTTCCTTAACAAGTTCAAACCACCAAGAGGAGAATGTTTTCCAAAAGATTTGCACATGGGAGTATTCAAAAAAGAGGTGATGCAGCTCTTCTTTTGAAGAGTCACAGAAAGTGCATTTATCATTCAACGATAAACCTATTTTGAAAAGTTTTGCATTTGTGTACAATATATAATTAAGCACTCTGTACTGGAAGGACCAAATATACGTTTCGCTTGCGACAGTTTGTGGAAGTGAGTATATTTCCTCCAAAGAGTTTGAAATGTCAAAATCCGAAATTAGTTTCTTTGACATATTAGGCAATTTAGCCTTAGCTGTTATTAACAGCTTATAGAAATGCTTACACTTAGCCCTGTAGACGTCGAATTGTATATTATTATGTTTAAAATTTACCAAATCAATTTCAGGTAGCGGTTCGCACGACCTGAGTTCTTTCGGAACTGATAGTCTTAAGCCTGTCCATGTCAGGAAATCCGTTTTAAGACCCTTTTGTTTATAAAAATCATGAGACTGCTTATTATCGGATTCAAACATCAAGTCACGTACGAAAACAATCCCTTTGTCATAATACGATTTATAAAAGACTGATCTGTTGTCTATTTTAATGTCTTTATTGTTCCAAACAATTCTTTGTGCATAATTATTATCGGAAAATGTATTTCTAAACTCCTCCCACCAAAGAAGCAAGTCTGAATAAAAACCGTTTAGTGAAGTGGTCAGATCCTTGAATTCATAATTGCATTTTAATAGAAAGGTTCCTCCATAAGGTTTCAAATAATGATTAAAATACGACTTCCAGGGTCCTTTTCTAGTACTATCTAAAATGCGCGGAATCCAGGAGAGTCTCAATGCTTTAATTTGGGTTTCAATATCCATGAGGTTCAACCCCCCATTTTTAACTGAATTTATAACAGAATGTCGCGTGACCTTGTCTGGTCCTTTCCATAGAAATTTAAAAAGCATTCTTTCCATCCTTTTTATGATTTCCATTGGGGTTTGGATTATCGATGATAGGTACAAAAGTTTAGGTATCAAAAAGGTTTTAATAATTGTCACTCGCCCAAATAAAGATAAGCCTCTCATGTTCCAGATATTGATAACTTTCTGAATTTTGTCTAACTTTTCCTGAAAATTTTGCGAAGATACCACTTTCTGATCACAGGAAAATTGTACTCCTAAATTTTTAACGGTCGTGCACCATTCCAAACCCAAAGGTTTTTCTACAGAATTCTTCATTGTTCCGATCCACATGGCTTTGGTTTTAGAGACATTCATTTTCAAACCTGAAAACTTTTCAAAAGTGTTAAGACTGTCTAACAGTTCCTTCGCAGAGGTAATATCTGATAGCAATGCAGTCATATCATCTGCATAGGCAAGCAGCTTTGTTTCATTATCACCAATTGTAATACCCTTTATTTTGGTATTCGATCTGATAGAAATAGCCAGAATTTCAATGGCAACAACAAAAAGGTAAGGTGTCAATGGATCTCCCTGTCTTACTCCTCTTTCCAACTTGAACAAAGGAGAGCTTACACCGTTATTAATTACGCAACTAGAGACATTTTTATAAAACGTTTTCACCCATTTTATAAATTCCGGGCCAAAATTAAAAGCTTCTAAGCACTCATAAAGGAAACACCACTCGATCGAGTCAAATGCTTTTTCGAAGTCAATGAATATCATCATTCCTGGCACTTCAGAGCGTTCTGTGTAGTCTATGATGTCAAGTATTGAGCGAGCTGTCTCTCCAATAAATCTATCTTTTATAAAGCCAGATTGGTTATGGTGAATAATGTCTGGGAGACAGCATTTTATTCTATTAGCAATGACCTTGGAGGCAATTTTTGCATCTACATTAACCAAAGAGATTGGTCTCCAGTTTTCTAAGTAGGATCTGTCCTTTCCTTTCTTGTCAATAAGGGTAATAATTGCTTGTCTTTGTGACGTTGTCATTTCCTCTAGCTGGAACGAGTAGTTAAAAACGTCGACCAGTTGATCTGCTAACGTATCCCATAATTTCTTATAAAATTCAATAGGTATTCCATCATTTCCTGGTGTTTTACCGTTCTCGAACATTTCAATTGCCTTCTTACACTCTTCCCTAGATATAAGTCCTTCACAGCTTGTTCTTTGTTCTTCGTTCAGCTTTGGGATATTCAGTTTTTTAAAAAAAGAATCAAACGATTCATGTTGACCTAAATTGCTCTTACTACTGTACAGATTTTTATAGTAATCTGAAGCCGAGTTCAATATCTGCTTATGGTCTGTTGTAATCACCCCGCTAAGAGACAGCTTCCTAATGTGTTCTCTCATGTGGTTTCGTTTTTCTAAATTTAAAAAATATTTGTTACTTTTTTCCCCATGCTCGTGCCATCTTGCCCTCGAGCGCACAATTATACCTTCAGTTTTCTTATCATAGAGCCTTTCTAACCCCATCTTACATTCCTCCAGTACCTTTCTGGTTTCTACACATGGATTTTGTTCAAATTTAGCTTGTGCATCTTGATATTTCTTTTGCATCATTTCCTCCTCCTCCCTATTAGCTTTCGCACGTCCTTTAGAATAATCAATAGAAAATAAACGGACATTATATTTAATCCAGTCCCAAATTACCCTCTTGTCTGAAATTTCTTTTGCCTCTTCTCTCCATATTAATATTTTTTTCTTCACTTCTTCAACATATGCAGCATCATTTAACATGGAAGTGTTCATTTTCCAGAAACCGGGTCCTTTTACACCTTCTTCTATTTTGTGCAATTGTAATGTTATAGCAGAATGATCCGTTTTTATGGCTGATACAATATCTACGTTCGCTACCATATCATGCAAAGAATCCGATATAAGCCAATAGTCCAATCGACAGAAAATGAAAGGGGACTTTTGTGACCATGTAAAGCTTTTTTGATTTGGATGTTTAATCCGCCAGACGTCATGTACATTAAATATATTTTGAATATTCTCTATTTGGTCAACGATCTTTTTTCTTGTCGTCAAAAGCCCTCCCATTTTATCCAAGCTTGGGTTTAAAGGACAATTAAAATCGCCCCCAATAATTATTCTGTCTTCGTATATTTGATCTTCCTTTTTAAGGACATTAACAATATGTTCATAAAACTTTGCAGATTGACTATCATTGTTAGGTGCGTAAACATTGAACAGAAGATAATTTTCATCCTTAATTTCGGCGTTTATGCCGATGTATCTTCCCATGGGATCAACAATCGTTCGCTTTATTTTGCAATCAAAGCCGTTACGCAACAGAATAGCAGCACCTCTCGCATTGCTACTCCCATGGGCAAATTCTATTGGAGCGCCCCATTCAGCTTTCCATTGTTTTTCTTTATCTATTGTCGAATGCGTTTCTTGAAGAAATATAATGCTTGCTTTTTGCTTCCTGCACCATGTAAACACTGCTCGCCTTTTTTTAAAATTACTTAGGCCTCTTACATTTAAAGATAGTAATTTAAAATCATCCGATACCATCCTTGAAGTTTTCATTTTTTCTGTCCATAATCAGAGAAAAGACGTACAAGCAATTCAATTTAAGTGAAAGAATATTGTAAAAGATTGGCCTACTGTTTAACACTTCACCACACAAACACAGACACACACACAATTTAACATATTTTACAAAGAAGACTAAGTCCAGAATTAATGTTATAACGTTAGCACTGAAGGAGATTCTAATTATTACTCCCTCAGTCGTGCCCCGCTCCTCAAAAAGCTGACAGGAAAAATAGTGCTATACCTGACATTAAAACACACTAAAGCTCATTGTATATAATTGCTCGAATTAAAGGGAAAATAATTGAAATAGTTGTTCATATTTCTTATTTGCTCAAAGTTTCGGATCAGACTCACAATATCTACGGCAAATTAGAAAAGAAATGTCTATTCACTGTTCTTAGCCATCAGAGGCAGGTCTGAAGAAAGACTTCAGTTTTGCTGAATCGTTACCTTTATAAAGGATACGCGGAGGAACACTCCAAGGAATGAAGGCGTATTCTACATCTTCTCGGTTACGAATTTCCTCAAGGTGGTGGTCTTTCAAAATCTTCCTCTCGTCTCTCACTGCCTTCGAGACATCATCGGAAATGAAGATTTTCGCGTCAAGATAGGGATTGTCCTTGAGCTTTGCGGCGGCGTTTCTTAATATAAACTGCTTGTCAGTTGGTTCGTTGTTGCAGTATTTGCATCGAGCACGTGGAAACTCCGAAGCCGCCATATTGGATTTTGGTTTCGAAAGTATCGGAACTGTGAGTACAAAGCTTTCCATTTATCATGTCAGTTTACACTATTCCGCCACCGCAACCTATGGTTGTAAAGGATGATGTCTCTACCAACTGGAAATTATTTCGGCAATCATGGCAATATTATGTCACCGCTACCGAATTAAACAAAAAGTCGAAGGAAGTACAGGCTGGTGCGCTGTGTAGTGTGATGGGAATGGAGTGTGTCAAAGTGATGAATAGTCTTACTACCCTAACCGTTGATGATAAGAAAGACCCGGAAAAGATTCTGTCTGCTTTAGGCGACCATTTTATGCCACAGAAACATTTGTTGTTTGAAAGGGTTAAGTTTGGATTTGCCAATCAAGCTGAACATGAGACTATCGATCAGTATGTTGTGAGACTTCGCCAGCTGGCAGAATCATGTGGGTTTGAGGGTTTATGTGAAAGCTTAATCCGCGATAGATTAGTAATTGGCACTCGAGATTCAAGCACTCGTGACAAGCTGCTTAGGGAACGCCCAGTCCCTGGTTTGACAAGATGCATAGAAGCCCTTAGAGCAAGTGAACTGTCAAGAATTCACAAAGACCAGTTAAAAGATGCAGTACCTGACTCTCAAAATATTGTCCATGTAGCAAACAAAAAACCACAGCGCAATCGTCGTGGCCATGGAAAGAAATCAAAACAAGGTCATCAAGACAAAATGAGCCCTAGGGTCCCGTGCAAGTTTTGTGGCACCAATCACCCTTACGATAGATCCAAATGTCCAGCTTCTGGCAAGACCTGTCTTAAGTGTGGCAAACAGGGACATTTTGCAGTGAAATGCCAGGAAAAGAAGCGTGCCCGAGTGCTTCAGCCAACAAAGTACATCAAGCAAGCGCAACACAAGAATATGCAGATGAAGGCAACAGCACGTCAGAATGTGAATCAGAAACCGAGTCTGATGATTCCATCTTTGTCACTGAACGAGTTGGAGTGGTTAATAGTAATGCTAGCCGTTCATCTTTCATGGTAGCACTTATGTTTCATACCGAGTATGCACCTACTATCACAACTCAGTTGGACACTGGGGCAACGTGCAGTGCAATGTCTTACAATGACCTCCTTAACATATTGCAGAACGGGGATGTCAAGTTGGGGCCCCCTGGTGGAAAGATAAGATTGTACGATGGGCGTGTGGTTGAGCCATTAGGATCCTACACCTTTACAGTGAGCTTAAACAGTGGCCCGAAATGCAAGATACCCTTTGACATCCTGGAAAGTGCACCTTGGCCAATCTTTGATGGCAACACGCATTAAACAGGGCTGGATATCCCTAGGATCAGGCCAGTATATACATTCGTCGAACAGCAAAGAGTATGAACCTCTCTCATTTGACAAACTCATGAGAGATTATGATGATGTTTTCACTGGTTTGGGCTGTTTACCAGGTGAATATCATATAGAAGTAGATCCAGACATCAAACCTGTCCAGCATGCTCCTCGACGTGTTCCAGTGCCTCTCAAAGCAAGGCTAAAGGAAAAGATTGCTGAAATGGAAAAACAGGGTATCATTGTGAGAGAAACCGAGCCAACAGATTGGATAAGCAGCCTAGTAGCCGTGCAGAAACCTGGAAAGCTACGGGTGTGCATAGATCCAAGAGATCTCAATAGAGCTATAAAAAGGCCAAAGTACCCGATGCCCACAGTCGAAGAAGTGTTACCAAAGCTAGCCAAAGCTAAAGTATTCACGGTCTTGGATGCAAAAGATGGGTTTCATCAAGTGAAGCTCGACAAAGAGAGCTCCTTACTTACGACATTCTGGACCCCATTTGGTCGGTACCGATACTTGAGAATGCCGCAAGGTATCAGCAGTGCACCTGAAGAATACCAGCGTTGTCAAAACGAGGCTCTCTCAGGTTTAAATGGTGAAGAGGTAATTGCAGATGACATCCTGTGTTATGGCAGCGGATAAACCATCGAAGATGCTCTAGCAGATCATGACAGCAACTTACTAAGCCTGCTGGATCGTGCACGTGAGGTAAACTTGAAGTTGAACAAGAAGAAGCTGCGGTTAAGGTTGGATCAAGTCCCTTACATGGGACATCTGTTCACTTCAGAAGGACTCAGACCAGATCCCCAAAAGGTGGAAGCAATCGTAAACATGCCACGACCAGACGACAAAAGAGCTGTTCAGCGCCTTCTAGGATGTGTCACCTACCTCTCCAGATTCATGCCAACCCTCTCTGAAGTGTCGGAACCTGTGCGCAAGCTAACAGAGAAGAACAGCTTGTTCATGTGGGAAAGTCAGCAAGAAGAAGCATTTCAAACCATCAAGAATATGATCAGCTCCACGCCAGTCCTCAAGTACTATGACGTAGTTAGTGAGACCACTATTCAGTGTGATGCATCCGAGTCCGGCTTAGGAGCCACTCTTCTCCAGGACGGACAACCAGTGGCCTTTGCTTCAAGGTCACTGTCAGCAGTGGAGCGTCGTTACGCTCAAATGGAAAAAGAGTGCTTGGCTATAGTCTTCGCGTGCACTCGTTTCAATCAGTACCTGCAGGGTCGAGACCTAACAACAGTGGAGACAGACCACAAGCCACTGGCACCTATATTCAGAAGTCTTTACATTCCGCACCTAAACGGTTGCAGCGGATGCTCCTTCGCTTATAGAAGTTCAATCTTCATGTGAAGTACCTTCCGGAATCGCAGATGTATATCGTAGATATGTTAAGCAGAGCATATGTTCGAGTGGATCACAGCAAAGATGAAAACGTCCCGGAGTATCAAATCTTCCAGTTGAGCCAAGAGCAGCAGTTGTTTCAAGAGATTGCTGACATCAATCAGGTTGATTACATGCACCTATCAGAGGGTACTCATCAGCAGATCAAACAGTGCACAGTTGCAGATGCTACATTGCAGTCTCATGAATACAATAATGACAGGTTGGCCACAGACCAAAGAGGAAGTTCCCGTCTGCAACCATGAATACTGGAACTACAAAGAAGAGTTAACAGTCCAAGATGGAGTCTTGTTCAAAGGAATGAAAGTGATTGTTCCCACCTCTATGAGACCTCAAATGATTGTAAGAGTTCATTCCAGCCACCTTGGTCCTGATGCCTGTGTACGCCGAGCTCGCGATGTGTTATTCTGGCCTGGCATGGTGGGACAAATCAAGGATCAAGTCCAACGTTGTGAAGTGTGCAATGACTTCTTAGCCAGACAACAAAAGGAGCCACTCATGACGCACAAGATTCCCGAAGCTCCTTGGTCAAAGGTGGGACAAGATCTCTTCACTGAAGGTGGTGAGAACTATTTAGTAACTGTGGACTTCTACATTGATTACTTTGAGCTAGATCTGTTAGCTGATACTACTGCAGAATCAGTGATCAAAGCAACCA
This sequence comes from Siderastrea siderea, assembly GCA_964030785.1. NCBI lineage: Eukaryota > Metazoa > Cnidaria > Anthozoa > Scleractinia > Rhizangiidae > Siderastrea > Siderastrea siderea. Next base: position 3,968,139 of record OZ034977.1, read on the forward strand.
AGTGCCACTTTGCACGTCATGGTATTGCTGACATGGTGACCGACAATGGGCCACAGTATTCCAGTACGCTCTTGTGATGTATTCGCCTCGTTCTCAAGCAACCTCGTTTTCACGTACCATGTGCTCGCGTAGTCTGCCATGTGAGGTCTAGTTGAATAAATGTTGTTTGGTTCATTTAGCTGTTCCTTTACCTGTTTTACGATACGTTAACGTCCAAATACGCCGCAGTGGCGACGAGGTAAACTGGAGAACGGCCAGCCAACGACGGAAAGCGGAAATTTATCGACGAATACAGCTGTTGAGCGAACGACGACCAGTCAAGCGCCTGAAACACGAAACGAAGCGAGCGCTATGGTGGGCAGACCACCGTTCGATGGCTTCAACCCAGACTCGGAAGATATTGAAAGCTACCTCGAGCGTTTGCAGGAATATTTCATTGCTTACGATATTAAGAGCGAGACGGAAACTGCTGCAAAACGAAGAGCGATTCTTCTAACATCCATTGGCAGTAATGTTTATCGAGTGTTGAAAGATTTATCCTACCCGGACGCCCCAAACACGAAGACTTTTGACCAGGTAGCGACGCTACTTCGTGGTCATTACAAGCCTACTCGCTTAAAAGTCGCGGAAAGATACAGGTTCCATTCTGCTAGTCAGCGACCGGGGCAGTCCATTATCGACTTTCTGAGAGAGTTAAAACGCCTTGCGGGAACATGTGAATTCACAAAAGAACAGTTGAACGATAGTCTACGTGATCGCTTTATCTGTGGTCTTCTTTCAGAGCAAATTAAACGGAAGCTACTGTCGACAAACTTCACATTTCAGGAGGCAGTGGATACTGCAATTGCCCAAGAAACAGCGCAAAAAGATGTCCATGACCTTGGTTCGAATTCTCAGAGCGAGAATCCGGCGAGCGTAAACAAGGTCAAACGCGACAATTTGTCGTCACACAATCGCACTTCAGCGCCGGATCGACGTCACGGCAAAAATGACAAACAAACCCAGCCAACGGGGTTAAGCAACGATGTTTTCGCTGTGGATTAACCAACCATTCTTCGGACAACTGCAAATACAAGGATTCAGAGTGTTTTCGGTGTCATAAAACAGGTCACTTGCAGTCTGAGTGTCGCAACACGAAGTCACCGCACAAGAAGGCGGAGAGAAAACAACATGTCCGTCACGCTGATCAGGATTCAGAAGCAGAAGTGCCGGAGGAAACCCAAGATGAATTTTTCGGCTCGATTTTCAGTTTGGATGGCGTACACCATACTGAGTCACGGAACTCAGGAATTTCGGCTCCTGCAGTCAAAGTTCCTGTACGAATTGAAGATGTTGAATTTCAGATGGAAGTGGACACCTGAGCAGCCGCATCTATCCTCAGCCATGCAGATTACGAACGGTATTTCAAATACCTGGCACTAAGGCCGGTGGAAAGATCATTTCACGCCTATGCGGGCACACCGCTGGACATTGCAGGACAGATCCTGGTTGATGTAGAGCACAACGACCAACATGCAACGCTACCTTTACTTGTTCTGCGAGCGGAGCGATACGCCCCTCCATTGCTCGGAAGATCCTGGATGACGAAAATTCGCCTCGACTGGAGAAATCTCTTTACACCTCCAAATGGTCAGTTCTTGGTTAAACAGAATGAGGATGTACGGATCGAGCGCCTCAAGGAACAGTACGCTGAGATATTCAAGCCTGAGATAGGAACTGTTAAGGGTGTCACGGCAAAACTTCACCTGAAAGAAAATGCAACGCCAGTATTTCAACGCGCACGCCCAGTACCCTACGCACTACGTTCTGCCGTTGAGGAAGAACTTAAGCGCATGGAAAGCGAGGGTGTTCTTAAGCCTGTAGAAGTGAGCAATTGGGCTACACCTATTGTTTGCGTCCCCAAGACCGACGGAGCAGTGCGTATTTGTGGTGATTATAAAGGCACGGTTAATCCAGCAATCCAGACAGAGCAGTTTCCCATCCCGACACTAGAGGAGATTCGGGGAAAGGTGTCAGCATGGAAGAAATTCACGAAAATTGATCTTAGAAGTGCATATCAGCAACTGGTCTTGGACGAGGAGTCACAAAAACTGTGTACGATCAACACCCACAGAGGTCTTTTCCAATATACACGTTTGCCATTCGGAATTTCATCCAGTCCAGCTATTTGGCAGCGCTTTATTGAGCAAGTGCTTGCGGGACTTGACGGAACATGCGTGATCATGGATGATCTGCTGGTGGGAGGCACTAACGACGATGAGCATCTGAAGAATTTAGAAGCGGTTTTCAAACAATTCCTTAAGTTTGGTTTGAGAGTCAAACTTCCGAAGTGCATGTTCATGGCACCATCCGTGATATACTTCGGATTGCATTTCTCAGAAAGGGGACTTCAACCAACTGATGAAAAGGTTAAGGCCGTAAAAGAGGCCCCTACTCCTCGAAACGTGATGGAATTACGCTCCTTCCTTGGAATGTTAGCAGCACTGACTAATTTCATTCCAAAGCTGTCAACTCTGCCTCACCCCCTGTACGAGCTTCTGGGAAACAAAGCGTGGAATTGGACGCCAAAGTGCGAACAAGCCTTCAGTGACGTGAAACTAGCGCTATCTTCAGAGACTGTGCTTGCGCATTACAACCCCAGCCTTCCAGTGGAGTTATCAGTGGACGCCTCACCATACGGATTGGGTGCTGTCATCATGCACGTGTATCCCAATGGCACACGACGCCCTATTGCCTATGCATCACGAACACTGAATGAACACCAGAAACGCTACGGTCAAATTGATAAGGAAGCATTAGCTATTATGTTCGGGCTGAAGCGGTTTCATTTATACCTGTATGGTCGACACTTTACAATCCTGACGGACCACAAGCCTCTAGAGCGAATCTTTGGCCCCAAGACAGCCATCCCTTCCTTGGCATCCATGCGTCTACAGCGTTGGGCTATCATTCTGTCAGCATTTGACTACAGCATCAGATTTATTCCTTCAAAGGAAAACGCAGTTACTGACACATTATCACGAGTACCCCTGCCATCAACGCTAAGTGGCGAGAATGCTATTTTCAAGGTTGAAGAACGACTGATAGACTCGCTACCCATCACGCATAAGGAGATAAGTCACGCAACGCAAGTAGACCTTGTCCTATCAAAGGTGTTGGAATTTGTCAGGCACGGGTGGCCACAACATGTTGAAGATCTACGCCTGAAACCCTTTTTCAATCGTCGATTTGAATTGTCAGTTGAGCAAGATTGTCTATTATGGGGGTTATGAGTTATCATCCCTACCCGCTATCAGGAAGATATGCTGGAAGAATTGCACACAGGTCACCCAGGCATTGTCCGGATGAAAGAGTTAGCACGCAGTTACCTATGGTGGCCGAATGTTGATCTAGAAATTGAGCAAACTATGAGAAACTGTGCTAGTTGTCAGCAGGTTAGGAAACCACCAGCTGTAGCACCACTAGCGCCGTGGATGTGGCCAAGTAACCCCTGGCATCGAGTTCATGTCGATTACGCCAAAGATGAAAACGGGCATTATCTCATTATCGTTGATGCGCATTCCCGCTGGCCAGAGATCTTCTTTATGGCACGAAACGCGTCAGCTAAGGCAACGATCACCATCTTGCGAGAATTGTTTGCAAAATACGGATTGCCAGTTCACTGTGTTAGCGACAATGGACCGCAATTTCGCAGTGAAGAGTTCGCACATTTCTTAAAGATGAACGGTGTTAAACACATACGAGTAGCTCCCTATCATGCGGCAAGCAACGGGTTAGCCGAACGGATGGTTCAGTCCTTCAAGAACCACATGAAGACCTGCAAGGGCAGCAAGCTGTCGGTTCAGCAACGTATTGGCAACTTTTGCTGACATACCGGTCAACCAAGCATCCTACCACTGGAAGAACCCCAGCTAGTCTGTTCCTCGGACGTGAGTTGCGAACGCGGTTAACTCTTCTTCGTCCAAGTATGGGGGAGAAGGTCATGGATTCGCAGGCAAAGCAGAAAGCAGCACATGATGTGCACGTTAAATTTAGAGAATTCTTCCCAGGTGACAGAATTTTGGTGAAAGATCTTAGGAGAGAGAACACGTGGTGGCCAGGTTCTGTAGCGGAGCGTAGCGGACCGAAATCGTACGTGGTAGTGCTTGACGATGGGCGAGTTTGGAAACGACACCTGGATCACATAAGACGAGATAGTATGGACAGCGCGGTTCCTCAGCCAAACGTCACAAGGGAACCACAGGATAGTGCTTTGGATCACCGTTCACACGTCCCTCTTGGTAGAGATGTTCCATTACCACCACAAGTACCATCAGACATCCCAGTTATAGATCCAGCGCAATTCAGTACTCAAGTACCATCTGAAAAGGAAGAATCTGTTCCTGTTGCGGAGAAGTCGCCTCCAGTCGATACCCGATCCTCCGAAGTGGGCCAGACTCCACTTCGTCGGTCTAGTAGAGTGCGCAAGGCACCGGACAGACTAATTGAGACAGTATGAAAACTGGAACACTGAACGTTACATTTGTTTTATTTCAGTTGCGTATAAGAGCTGCCAGGAAATGAGTTTCAACTGCCAAATCTAGTCACTGACTTACTGTTACTAACGTTTTCAGTCTCCTTGTAGTTATAGTACTACACACTGGAGCCAAGTTTCAGATCCCGTTGTTCACATTAGTTTTTTGGGTATCACCTACAAAGGGGGAGATGTGATGTATTCGCCTCGTTCTCAAGCAACCTCGTTTTCACGTACCATGTGCTCACGTAGTCTGCCATGTGAGGTCTAGTTGAATAAATGTTGTTTGGTTCGTTTAGCTGTTCCTTTACCTGTTTTACGATACGTAAACGTCCAAATACGCCACAGCTCTTTACTAAGTTTGCTCATGAATGGGAATTCCAGCACATTACCAGCTCACCTTTACATAGTCAAAGTAATGGGAAATCTGAGCCAGCAGTAAAGATTGCGAAGAATCTTGTAAAGAAGGCAAAGCGAGATAACAAAGATCTGCAAATGTCGTTGCTTGAGTGGCGTAACACACCTGACAGCAATGGATTGAGCCCAGTCCAAAAGCTGATGTCTCGACGGACTAGAACCACCATCCCAACAACTGAAGCGTTGCTCAAGCCTAAGGTTGCTGATGGAGTTTATGACAACATCAAAAGGAAGAGGCAGCAGGCCAAAGCAGCATTTGACAAGCGTGCAACACCTCTGCCAGAGCTCCAAGTAGGAGAACCAGTAAGGGTTCAGCCGACAAACCCGAAGGCTCCATGGGAGAAGGGATCATGTGTTGCAAAAGTCGGGCCACGCTCTTTCCTTATTGAAACAGAGAGCGGAGGCCTGCTCAGATGGAATCGTAAGTTCATTCGTCAAGATCCTAGTCAAGCACCAGTCATATCTGAGAACACCATAGCAGTGCAAAGAACCAGACCTCTGCCGTTATGGAGTCACCACCTACCTGGGAAGATTCTTCTGTGAAACAGTCACAAGCAATGACGCAGAGTTGTGAAAGCCCTCAGCCAAGGGTCACTACAGCAGAACATGCGGAGACTCTACAACCACAGCAGACCGTTACTAGGAGCGGGAGAACCAGTGTTCGCCCATCGAGACTCAAGGACTTTGTGACGTAGAGACAGTGAACTTTGGTGATGAACTCACGTTGAACTGAGAACATTGTTGAGTTTTAAGCAAAAAAAAAAAACAATCCTTCAGACATTTGTTCTTATGCTTTGAAGACTGTGGACAGTTTCTTCTGATTGTATGATTAACATTTTTTGAGCTTGTTTGTATATTTTCCAGTTTTCTTATTGTTGTATAAAAAGGGAGATGTTATATGAAGTACTTTGCAAGGGTCTCCCATGATCCTTGGCGGTCGGGATTAAACGCATGGCTTCGTTCTAGTTTTATATACAGTCGCCTCCATGCTTCAAGATTTCATAGCTTCAAACAGTCATGTAGAGTGAAATGTTTTATGTTATTCACGGTGATGTTTAAAAATGTGTTTGAACTTATGTTCTAATATTTGTGGTGAGAGCTTTATTGTTGTCATGAATACTTTGTGTGCTGAATGCAACGTAAACAACAAAGCTAAAATTTTCCAAAAGTGTCGCAAAATCGGATGTACTTCAAACCGTAGCATTGACCGTACTGCGGTACGCTGCTACTCTTGCCTTATACATACTTATCACCCAAGCATGCAGTGATTTCTTTAACTTTTCGTCACTCTGTTACCATGGTAACATAACTTATAATAAAAGTGTTCGCTATAAAGTGAATGAAACTTCTGAGAAAACGCGGGGAAGGTACCACTAACACCTTGCAGAAAAAGCTCCCACCCCCCAACAATATGACATGTTCAAACCTTCCTATGTTTGTAAGCTACAGAACACATGCAGCACAACATCCCTAATGAAGACGTACCACCCAATTTCTACAACTGTGATATTTATTGTTACCTGCAAAGATTTTGGTCCTTTGAGCGGTAGTCGGGCAAGACAGTAGAATGGGCCTCACAAAGGTTTGAGTGCCCCCTGCCCATCACCAGGTGAATCACGCTTGTAGCACCCCGTGCACGACGCTCGCACTCGATTTGGTAGGCCAGCTGATGGTACTCACAAGTCAGCAGGTTCTTAGTTTTGTACAGCTTACCAGAACACTCTATTTCTTCGTCATCATCGCAGTTGCGACATGAACATACAGTGTTTGGATGAAAGCCACACGACTCCCCATCACCCCACTCATGGATATCTTGGCAGTGGTGCTGTCCAAGAGCCCTCATCCTCCTCGCATACTCCTCAGGTTCATTGCACTGTTGAAGACAGCAGAAGTGATTGTTTTGACGTGACAAAACATATATTTACTCTTTTGTTGGTACAACTTCTTTGCGATTGAAAATTCTTGCTCGCTACTCGGTTTCCGATTTTACAGGTACTCGATTTTCGATTCTATTTAACACAACTGAAAACGTTTCTCGAACGAACAAAGATACTGACTAACTAAAAAATTATCCGCGCTCCTAATTTGTAGTACACAACCTATGCATATAATTTAGAAGTATTTGCATGATTTGTAACACTCAATAATTAGTCCCATTGTCTTTGACTTGTGTAACTATATTTAACAAACAAGGTCCCTTGAGAACATTCTCCCCCTCCTCGATATGCACGGTGGAGCATATCGATGAACTCTTCTACAAAGGAGGTGAGAACGTGTCCATTAATGAAAATTCAATTTAACTTAAAGTTTCTGAAAGTAGTTCTTTTCGTCTGACTAATCACAAACTTCCAAAGGGCACAGTTTGGAAACACTTCGAGTGATAACGTTCCGTCCAACTTGAATTTTTGCAACTCGTACACGACCGTCTTCGCCGGGATGAACTTCGATTACTCGTCCAAGAGGCCATTGGCCGCGTGGGGTATCAGGTGAAACGATGAGTACCACTTCTCCTACTTGAAGATCTTTTTGAGGGTTAAGCCACTTCTTTCTCGAATTAAGCCTCGGCAACCATTCCCTTAGCCAGCAATGCCAGAAATGCTTCACTAGTTCTTGAATCCTCCGCCATCTTTTCTTGACGTTGAAATCTTTTTCATTCACGGACTCTGGCGCGAATTGGCCTCCGATTTGTCCATGAAGAAAATGGTTCGGTGTCAGAGGCACATCATCATCTGGGTTTGTGGTTTGATACGTTAATGGCCTAGAATTTATCAATGCCTCAGCCCCAGTGAAAGCTGTAATGAGTTCTTCATCTTTTATGTCAGCCGTCCCCAGGATCCCGTAGATTGCCTTTTTAGCCGCCTTTATCATGATTTCATGTACCCCCCCAAAGTGAGGCGCTAATGGAGGGTTGAAATGCCACTTGATGCCTTGGTTTGCCATGGACCCTTGAATTTTATCCTCGTCAAGTTTCTTTACCAACTCGCGCAATTCCTTGTCTGCTCCAACAAAATTTCCTCCGTTGTCGGAGATAACTTCCAGCGGAAGGCCTCTCCGATTGACCATCCTATAAAACGCGTTCAGAAATGAGTCGGTGTCCAGTCCAAATGCGACCTCCAAATGTACGGCTCTTGATAATAGGCAGGTAAACAGGCACAAATAGCGTTTCTTCCTGGGTTTGCCTCTTCCTTGAACTGTAAAAAATGGGCCAGCAAAATCTACAGCCACTCGAGAGAACGCTCGTAAACGTTCCTTAACTCTTATCCTTGGCAAAGGTGCCATCACTTGACTAGCAGGTTTGGCTTTGGATTTTCGACACTGTGCACACTCCCTTTCCCATGCTCGAATTTCTTCTCGACCAGCGATTATCCAGAAACGTGAAGTTAGATCAGCTAAAGTTTGATTAGTCCCGCTCGTGTGATAGCCTTTCTCGTGGTAGTGCTTGATGAGGAGAGTAGTTACCCAGTGCCTTCGGGGAAGAATTATCGGGAAGCGTGTCTCGTACGGGATAAACTCAGCGTACTGGAGACGTCCGTCACAGCGTAAGATTCCGTCCTCGTAGATAAGTGGCCGAAGGTGAAGGATTTTGCTCGAAGACGGCAGTTCTTTTCCCTTTGCGATTAGTAGATACTCATTAGCGAATGCTTCTTTCTGGGCTCTTGTAATGATTTGGATCTCAGCAGCTTTGATCTCTTCTAGCGTTATCTCTCCGGCAGTTCGTTGTTCTTTCGGTAAACAGCAATTATCTAGGAAACGAGACACCCACGCGTGGACCCTCACGAGTCGAATCCAGCTCGAAAATCGAAGAGGGTTCAAACGCCAGTTCAGTGGGCTTTCTGTTACAACTGCAATCAGTGTACTTTCTTGAAGATCTTGAGCCTCTGTTTTGCTAAAACGCCCTCTCGTTCGAATTTCTCTTCGTGCTGACGGTGACTCTTGAACTAGATTTTTCGGCCATTGAGATTCCACTTCTCTCAAGAATTTTGGACCTTGCCACCAAATCTCAGAGTTGACTAGCTGGGACGCTGTCATTCCTCTTGTTGCAAGGTCAGCAGGATTTTCCTTTGTCGGAACATACTTCCATTGTTTAGAGCTAGACGAGGCTTGAATTTCGGCGACTCTGTTAGCGACGAATGGTTTGAAAGTTCGGCTAGGATTACGTAACCACCAGAGTACATCCGCACTGTCTGACCAGAACACTGCTTGCGTGGAGTGTTTAATGCTTTTGAAATCTCCTCCGTCATTCTTAAGCCGAGAACGGCACCCATCAACTCCAAACGAGGAACACTCATGGCGCTAAGCGGCGCGACTCTTGTTTTCGAAGCCACGATAATGCTAGACGCAAACTCACTTTAGTAAGCATTCCTGTAATACACAACGGCTCCGTAAGCATCTTGGGAAGAGTCCACAAAGGTATGAAGAGAAGTGTCGACCGGTTTTTCTTCTGTCTGCAGCTGTAAGCACCTTGGAACTCTGATTTGGTCAAGCTCAGACAATTCTTCGAACCATTTGCGACTTCTGCATACCAGGGGTTCGCCCAGAGGATCATCCCAATCCAGCCCTGCGGTCCACAGGTCTTGTAGTAACACCTTAGCTCTGATGATGAATGGCGACAAGAAGCCAAGTGGGTCAAAGAGAGTTGCTACCTTGGACAGGAAGTTACGCTTGGTGAAGGAGAAATAGTTACCAGGTGGTCGAACCTTGAAGGTGAACGCATCCTTCGCCGCCCCCCACAGAACTCCGAGTGTTTTAGTACAGGGTAGATGGCCTTCCTTCAAATCAAATTCAGAGGCTCTGTCATCCGATGGAATCTCGTTTAACACGGTTGGAGAGTTTGATAGCCACTTTCGAGCGTGTATTCTGAAGTCGTCTGAATGCCATTTCATAATTGTTTTTTAACAAGGGTGAGTTTTCTTTCCACGGAATGCCAACTTGATAACGTCCATCCACAAAGTTCAAAGACTTTTTGACCTTTTCCATTGCAATTCTGTCCTCAATTCCCAGGACGGGTTCACTCTTGCTAACGGCCTCAACTTCCCAGAATTTACGGAGAGTCGAATCAATTTCCTCCAGCTTAAACTCCTCACGAACGAAGTAAGCATGAATGAAATTAGTCTGAACGCAACGCCCTTGATTGCCGTCCGGATTTCCGATACAAGTCCAGCCAAGAGGTGTACGTCTTGCGATGGGCTCTCCCGGTAGGCCTTGCACATCTTCGTGAGAAAAATGCAAGTCTAGGCAATCAACGCCAATTAGAATATCAACGATCGGTCTAGCGGTGCTTTGTTTTGGGAACTGAATACCCTGAAGGTGTTTCCACTTTTCTGACTCCTTCCCCCAGTCGATTATACGCAGGTTAAGGGTGACTCGATCTGTCGTGAATGCGCTGATCCTTCTAATGAAACTGCCATCCAAACTTTCGATCTCAAATTCAACAGGCATTGTTTCAAATGTTTCAGTTCTTCCATTGAGTACGTTCACTGTCACTCTTTGGCAATTTCCCTGCAGGCCTAACTCTGCTGCAACGTCGGAGTTAAGGTACGTCTTTGTACTAGCGTCGTCCAAGAGGGCGTTCACCTTCACTCGGCGGTTTCCACTTTTCAAAATTACAGGAACGGTTCGTAGGGCGACAAAATTAGGGGTGTCTGACGCTTTCAAAGCCATCATTGTATGTGATCTCTCAGCAGCGTTTTGCAGCTCCCCCTCCGTGACAACCTGAGTCACCAAAGCTGGCGTCGGCCTGGCCGAACTGTCGGAACTAACAGCCGAGGGAGTTGACGAGCACTTTTTCTGATCTCTCACTGTGGTTAAATTTACTGTAAAGGGTTGTCGGTCCAAATTTTTGTCTTGAACTCCGACCGGGGGCCTTTGAAGGTAGTGTAATAATTTGTGATGGTTTCCACGACAACCATTTACAGCGCAGACTCTGCTTCGGCGGCAAAAATTTCCTTGGTGACCCCCACTCAAACATCGAAAGTACAACTTCAGTTGTTTGGCAAGTTCCCAGCGACGATTGACATCCATCTCGTTGAACTCTTCACAGTTCCAAATCCCGTGGCGATTGCTGCAAACTGGACACTCTTGTTGCTTCTGCTCGGCGGTAATATCTTCTGAGAAGAAGGTACGTAACTTGTTTGGGTTGTCAGGGCGTCCTTCTGGCTTCGTCAGGCCTTTGATAGTTTCGTGCGCAATTGTCTGGAATTGCGATTCTTGCAGCACCCACTCCCGTAGAGTTTCCACTGATTCGGGGGTTCGGGGTTCGGTCATCTTTTTCTGAAGTTTTAAGTACAACGATCCGTCTCCAAGATCTTCTATTCTGCCTGCTTCCTTAAGGTTAATTACTGCGATGTCTAGAAGGTCCGCAAAGTTCTCAATATCTTTGGAATTGTCCGGTCGAATAGGTTTGAAGGTTTCCAGCTCCTCGAGATTAATTGCAATTTGACGCTGCCAAACTTACGTTCGAGTCTCTCCTTTGCAGCTTCGTATGCATATCCCGAATGTCCTAAACTCTCAATGGTCTTAAGCGCTTCTCCTGATAAGTGCTGACGTAGCTGAAGTAATTTGTACTCTGGTGTGGCAGGTGCTTTGTATATGCAGGCCATAAACGCCGCCTTCCAGTTTTCATAACTCTTCTTGTTTCCCGAAAATACTGGGATAGAGACGCGTTTGAGTTGTCTCCACATGTCATGTCCGATGGTCGCTGGAGTTCGAGTTGAATCAAATGGCGTCGAGTTGAACCCAAATGGCGTTGGTGACGGAGCGCGTGGATGGGGCTCTATGTCTTCTTCCCAACTTTTCTCTCCTATGAGCGGTGTTTGCCGCCAATTATTATGATGATGAAGGTCTCGATCATCCAAGCGCGGATGAATTCGAATTTTATCTTCGTGTTGAAGACTTGAGAAGGCTTCAGAATCCAAGCGTGGTTCAATTGGAATATTTTCTTCTTGTCGAAGGCTTGGGAAAGCTTGAGAATCCAGGCGCGATTGAATTCGAATTTCTTCTTCGCGTCCCTCACGAACACTGTCTGTCGAACTCTCGCTCGAAGACTCCGGTTTCGTTTTATCCAGGTAATCTTGTGCTCTATTCTGCGCCTCGGTAAATTCGTTCTCTAGTTGTTCGATTTCTCTCCCGAGCTTTCTTCGATTGTATCGGTCTCCTACTCGCGAATATTCCTCCGAAAGGTTCTCCATAACACACATAGCTTTCTCCAGGGCCGTATCAAGCTTTCGGCATTCTTCCCGCACTTCGCTTCGTCTTGGTGGATGGTCATCATCGATTAATGCCAACAACTTATGTCTAGCTCGAGTAAAATTAGTCTTCGCTTTAGCCTTTTGTTGTTTGAACGTCTCCAAACGCTCTTCAACATCCTCTGGTATGTTTCTTTGCTCCTCTTCAGTCATCTCGTCAGGTTCGCTTTGACATCTCACACTCCACGAATATAAACGATAGACAACCTCGCTCTGCTACCAATGTTTTGACGTGACAAAACATATATTTACTCTTTTGTTGGTACAACTTCTTTGCGATTGAAAATTCTTGCTCGCTACTCGATTTCCGATTTTACAGGTACTCGATTTTCGATTCTATTTAACACAACTGAAAACGTTTCTCGCACGAACAAAGATACTGACTAACTAAAAAATTACCCGCGCTCCTAATTTGTAGTACACAACCTATGCATATAATTTAGAAGTATTTGCATGATTTGTAACACTCAATAATTAGTCCCATTGTCTTTGACTTGTGTAACTATATTTAACAAACAAGGTCCTTTGAGAACAGTGATTGACACGAGCATTTGTCAAGAAGCTGTCTCCAAGGCACCCACACCCAGCCTTGTGCCTGTCACACTTGCATTTTGCTGTTTCTACTAATGGGAACACATCTTTGAATTCTCTTATCCCATTAGCAGAGAATTGCTTTCTTTTGGATGCTTCATTCAGGTTGTTGTAATGTGCACGCCCCCACATGGCCGCCACATTTAAAAACTTTTGCCTCAGGAAACTGTTGCCTTACTGATTTTGCCACGCTAGAATCACCATCTTGCCACACAACCTTCACCTTGCAACCCTCATCTTTGGCCTCCTTATAGCACTGTTCCACAAGAAACCCTTCCATCGACTTTGCCGTTTCCTCATACAGATCATCATCCACAACATCCTTGCCACGCATGCACTTGTGGCCATACCACAACAAACCTCCAGTCATGTAGTTTTTTTATGATGAAGGACCCATTTTTACTAAAATGGCCTCAAGTGTGCCACACACCGTCCGACGTCACGACAGCCTTCTCCCAACTACCCAGTTCATCACCCTCCAATTGCCTCATCCTTTTTTTTCTTCCTCACACATCCCATCAAGAATGTCAGTGATATGTGGGTACACAAGTTTGATGACTTCATAAGATGGATTCTTAGAAATGCAAGAGATTCCTAGGCACTGTCTTAGAGTTTTTGAAAACTTTACATAGCCGTGCCCAGTAACAAAAAATGCAACGGCAAGCGCAAGGCCTACCACTGTCCGCTCTGACCCCTCTACAAGCGCTGAGCCTCTGAAATTTACAATTCTTTTATCACAACCACTGTAGGAGAATGTCACATTTAATGTCCCACCAGTACCATTAGGCTCCACTTTTGATGGCACCAGAATACCTGTTGGCACAATACTCTTTTACCAAACATCAAAAAGCACAACAGGAATTTAAATGACACAGGTACGATCTTAGACTTGAAATGTGTATTCATGTTAGAAATACACGTATTGCAAGAAAAGGAAAAAATGTTTGTGTTACACTTATGTTATGCAATCTTTCGAAATAAACACATAAATGAACCTGTAGAAGGCCAATAATACACCAGCATATTCTAGATATATCAATTTCAATCATAGACAATCTTTCCTAGCGCTTGCCCGAGGAACACCTTGTCAAGTAAAAGTAATGTGTAAATATTTTGAAGGATCTGCTGCAGTTGCTTAGTCACTCGTTTTTCACAATAACGTGTGATAATTTTAATTACAAAGCATTGTACTTTTTACGAGTCCTCGAGCTCTCGAAGCCAAAAGAATCCCTACTTACGGCAATAAGAAGATAATTTACTCACCATGACATTCAGGAGTAGAACACTTAGATGTCACATTTATTTGCTCAACCATATCCATAAGTTGGGTAGACTTGCATACAAATAATCTCCTCTCCACCTCCAATCCCACCCTTTCGTCTGCCACAAACTTTTGCTTCTCATCTTTTTCTTCCTCTGAACTTGGAAGGTATTCAGTCGTCACCTTCTGTATTCCCTTCTTCTGAACTTGCAGATTGTTCATAGAAACAATCCGTAAGGTTGCGAGAAACCATTTGTTTTTCTACCTCTTCTTGGTTCCAGTATCTCGTCTATGGTGGCCTAGAACTGCCATAAGGATTTTTGCTTTCAAATGGAAATTTTCGCTTTGATTTTGAATTTTTGTTTTAAAAAATTACGTTGTTTTATTTTTATTTCATTTTTGTTTTAATTTTAATTCTATTTATTTTCATTTTAATTTTTTTCATTTTACTTTTTTAAATTTTACTTTAGTTTCGAGGTATTAAAAATTTTCTTTTATGCTTATTATATATATAAATCTTTTTTTGACCGCAAAAATATATACATTTTTTTTAATTGGGACGAGAAAAAAATTGTCTGTGCGTGGCCTAAAACTGCCATAGACCAGGATGCACTCCGCTATCATGCTCATGCCAATATGGCGGCTAGAATCCGAAATGACGCTTGGAAAGAAGACATCGACCTTAAAGAATCGCTAACTAAGCACATCAAAGAAGGCCTTCGATGTGAGGAAGTTCTGGACTTTATGAGAAGAGATTTTGCAGATTATGCGTGGAGTCTTCGTACTCTTGACAGGCGCCTTCGCTAATTTGAAATTAGTTTTACCGATCGTAGTGCAACAGTCGACCAAGTGGAGGCTGCAGTAAAGCATGAAATGGAAGGTCCCGGAAAGCTACTGGGCTATCGTGCTATGTACAAGGAACTGCGACACGCGTGATTTGGTGCATGCAGTCATGTACAATGTTGACCCTGCACTGCTAGAAGAAAGGACCCCACAATTCAAACAGAAAAAACAGAGAGTCACTTCATGTCCAAGGGAACAGACTGGGTACATTCTCTCGATGGGCATGACAAACTCATGGTCTATCAGAACAGCACTTTTCCACTGGCTGTCTACGCATGCATTGACACTTGTAGTCGAAAGGTGCTTTGGGTGAAAGTGTGGACAAGTAACAACGATCCTAGTGTCATTGGACGTTTCTACCTTGAGTATCTATTCAAGAACAAGACAATTGCTAGTATGCTAAGGATGGATAAAGGAACAGAAACTGGAGTGATTGCAACGATGCATGCATTTCTTTGCCAGACTCACGATGATATGGATCCCATGGATACTGTGCTTTTTGGGCCATCTACATCAAATCAGGTACACGTGTAGGATCAATACTTCAGGTGCTTTTCATTAATTCCATGTAGCGAGTGGAACACGTTGTTTTGTTTTTTTTGGAAATTTTTGAAAAATGGGGATATACATGTACCCAATTTCACCCAATCCCAAAAGCATTATTCTTCATTTTAGATTGAACGGTGGTGGAGGGAACTTCATGAGAGGCTGGAGAAGTTCTTCAAGTTTCCATTGAACAGGCTAAAGGAAACAGGATGCTATGATCCCAGTAATGAAACACATAGGTATCATTAAATGTCATGTGATTTTGGTCTATTGTGATAATACATTAACAGGTACATCTCTTCCAAACTGTTTACTATGTATATTACTGGAGAACTATGTTTGCATACAGTCGAACCTGACTCTACAACAGCCATCTTGCCGACAGAGCTAAGTGGCCATTGTAGGGAGGGGGCTGTTGTAGGTTAAAAGGTTAAAACAAGAGTGAATGTATCAGCTAGGACAAAAAAGTAGCCATTTGTGGGAGATGGCTGTTAGTAGAGGGTAGTTGAGGCTGTTATTACTGGAATAATATTGTCTTTGGCCCTGCTACAGTGGATCTGAGACATGCAGTTCACAAAGACGTACCTCATTCTGTTATTTTCATAATTCGTGGCTGCTTGAAACGGACTGACCAGACAGAGACAATCATAGGACTGCTAAAGGGTGACCTCAGCCTCTTAAAAGAGGTGGCCGTAGCAGTGTTTTCATGCATGGAAAATCGGGATTTTGAAAACTGTCCACTTAATACAGGGTCATTATATACGGTAATCTTAGCCTGCACAGGAATATATTAACATAGATGGTGTGATAGTTGCATGAACAAAATGATCACCACCTTATTTGTTGCTGAAGATTATGGACCATTAGCTAATTAGGCAAGTTTTACTTCTTGCCACATTCATTGATATAGTTCCTGTTGATTGATTTCTGGCAATTGAATAGTGCATCTAAATGACAGGATGGGACACTTCCTCTTTTCAACACCTACCACCACCACCCTAAATCTCTTATCCCCGCCCCTGCCCCCTCCAGTAACCTTTATTTACATACGAGTTGGCGCACATTTTATTCATGAACTAATGACGTCATTGATGTTAATGTTTCCTGCCAAAAAAAGGGTTAATTCTGTGTGCCTTATACTACTGCTTCGAACTGGTGGTTGACTGGTTAATTCTGTTCACCTTATACTACTGTTGGTTGACTGGTTGTGACCAAATTGGAAATGGAGTTTCTTTTTAGATTATTGTTGGCCTATCTGATGATTCCAGTCATGCAGAAGGAAATCAACACTTCCATTGATGTTGCATGGAACACCCATAGAATAAGAGAGCAGAAAAACACCTTTCCTCCAGATGGTGTCCCAAACCATATATATAACTTTCCCGAGCAATATGGGCTTGAGCAATGCGATATGTCATTCTGTCTGTTTGTTTGCTTTACAAGATTCCTGGTTTTTCAGTACAATAATAAAAAGAACATTTTTTTGAAGTTTTATTTCTAAACCTGGAATAAAAAAATTCATGCAATGTTACATACCATACCTGTGGAACTCTTCCAGCTTTGATTCATGCAGACGTTTTTAATCTGTATTTTTTTTTTTGAAGGTTGGCCAGTGAAAGAGGAGCAGCTAGAAGAGGTTGCTCAGCGGTCAGGTGTTCTCGATAAGAACGATGACTTCTTGACCCCTGACTTCAGGGCCAAATGCGAGCAAGTCATAGCTGACCCCTTAACTTTGGATTGTGCTGACTATTTTTATGCTTTCCGTTACGTGAAGGAAAACATTCAACTATGAAGATGTGCTCATCAAATGAAACAATTATTAATGATAAAATATCTTGAAGTAATACTCTTTATTCTTAACTTGTCACCTCTTAGTACTTAACCCAGACTTGTCCCTAAACTTTGTTTTGTAGATCAAAGTTGAAAGAGTGTCAATATTTCTCAATAAATTTTACAGGTAGAGGCTAAGTGCTTTGTAAGTTGGGTTTGTACTGATTTTTGTATGATGACTCCCCTTCTACGTACCTGGCTTCGAAAAGTAGAGTAATATTTTAAACAAAACTGAACCATTTGGGGGGGAGGAGGGGGTTCTTTGATTCTAATTTGTTGCTAGGGTTTTAAACCTTTCACCCTTTAAGACCCAATAGTGATCAGCATAAGATTTCTCATCGTAACATCAATGCACAATTAAGTGCACAGGTGTTGAGAATTAAGGGAATGATCACCAGGGATGAACTCTTTTGATATTTGAACAACTTCTCCCAACTAGCACTACAACAAATGTATGGCAACCAGTAAGGAGAATTTACATGCTGACACTGGGCATCAAAGGGTTAGACCCTCAGATCAGCACACATATTCTCCATACGCTTCCTAGGTACTGATGAGGAGAATTGTTTAACAATCAAGACCTTTTTCGCTTGTTGATCATTTCTCCCTTTCTCACGACCTTTGTTTGATTGAGCAGTGTCACTATAAGAAGAAATTACATGTTGGTTCCTCTAGGGGGGCTGGAGGGTTAAGTGCTTACATGTATAGTGAAAGAAAAACCTGGTGAAAGCCTGGTGACCCCACTTTTGACCAGACCGTGGATTAGGATACTACATTTCGAGGGTTAACAAAACTCTAACAGACCATTCATTGTTTGCGAGGTGGGGGGAGGGGGCGGGGGCTAGTGGGATATAAGGTAGAGGGCATGCAAAAACCATGGCATCAAAGGGGTGTGGGGGGCTAGATGAAAAATATGATGTGTAAAGGAGGGTTACCAAATTTAAAAAGTTTTGTGGTGATGGCATCAGCAATAATGCACACATTCTGCCTGAATGACACTACTTTATTGTATTCCCAGCAGCAAATTCATCCCACTAACTGTTTTGTTGCAAAATACAGCAAAAACTTCAGTGAAGAATAATGTCAGTTCTTATTTGGTCTCTGCTGGGCTATTCTAATCTGACCG
Organism: Siderastrea siderea; assembly: GCA_964030785.1. Classification (NCBI taxonomy): domain Eukaryota; kingdom Metazoa; phylum Cnidaria; class Anthozoa; order Scleractinia; family Rhizangiidae; genus Siderastrea; species Siderastrea siderea. The sequence continues at coordinate 3,986,510 of OZ034977.1, forward strand.
GACAACTAATACATTGTCCAAAAAAATTCTTAAAACTGGCTGAAACTGGCACTGATTGTCTGCCTATTTATTTCAGAATGGACCAAATTGCATTAGAGAATATCTAGATTTTAACACATTTCTGGGGGAAGATACTCGTGGAAACCTTCCAGAAGTTACCTTATGTGCTTATCAACAAAGACACTAACTCCTCCAATGTTGAAATGAAAGTGACCTCACTTTATATATTACAGGAACTAACCCATCAAATCACCCCAGCCCCTCCCCCCAATCCACCCATAAAAAATAAACAGTCCCTAAGGAAGAGATTTAGAGACTCTTAGTGGTGCACTGGAAGCCTGGTACCAGGTAAAAACACAATACCATGTATCAAAAGTCCTCTTTGGAATCCAGTGTTCAGTTCACATTTGTTCAGAACACCATTTCAGACCGGCTACAATAATGAGATTTCACCTTTAATAACAACTTCATAACTTTCACAATACTCAATTAAAGAAAGTATACCAAGAAACTGTTACAGATTTTCACAAACTTAAAACAATGTTTGTTACTAACTTGATTGGAATTCGTCTATTATGTGCAAACTAACGCTATTTAGCCAACTAAAATCTAAACAAAGAACAGCCTTTGGTAAATCACTTGTGGTAGATAACTGTCAAAGGCTGGAACCAATCGTCACTATAATTATCATTAAATATCAACCATAAAAAGTTAACTTTGGGATGTGAATAGTCCACAAGAGAGTAACATTTCCATTTATGGCACTTAAATTACCCTAAATTTAACAACTGCACAACGAATTTGGCCTTCTTTTCCCACCCCACCATCCGCCAGAATATAATTTTTTTATTGGGAACATCGGACCACAAAAAAGCCATCAAGCAAGGAAGCAATATATATTTTGAACTGGTCATTAAAATATGAAGCAAAAGGGAAATATGCCTGAACCAACAATGTATAAACTTTTGAGAAACTGTTGAAAAGAAAATCCTATTACATATTACTGAATGGCTGGAAGATCAAGCAACTCACAGTAAACGTTGCCCTTGTGTTTTTCAGTAAAATTTGTGACGGCATTATTTGATAAGTTACGTGTGCAGAAAAGATATTCTTCATTAGCTGAAATTTCCCTAGATGCGATCTCGGGGTCAAACAGTGGTTCCAACACCCTGAATATCTACCACCATGATTTCCTTATTGGATCGCTCAAATGAGAAATGAGCCAAACATTCTGCTTTCTCTCTCAAACGCTTATTTGTCCCACAGATGTCACCATTGTTGTTTATGTGTTTCTCGAAATTACCCTCCAGATATTCCTGCACTGTAATGTATTCCTGTTCTGCAGTTATTTTGCCAAGCATAATCTTGCTATAAGAAAAGGTTTCTCCAAATAGCAAAAGATTGTCCTTAGCTTCAAGCTCACCCTTTAGTTTCGCTGCAAAATTGCGAGCCAAGTAATGCATTTGCACAACTTTTCTGGTGTGCTGTGCTGGGGTTTGTCCCGTTGCTTTTATTTCCTCCAGTGACTTAGGAAGTTACCTCTTCCCAACCCAAGTGGTGTTCCAATAATTCCTGTCGAGGCTGATTGCCTTGAAAGCTTTTCGAAACCCGCCAGTTCCAAAGGGTTCCTGGTCAATGGTGCAGTCGACTATTTGGGGAGTGCTTGACCATGACATACCTTGCAAGTCAAAGGTGAATACTTCAACGGATGTTTACGTTTGATGAACGACCTTGCCAAGTTTAAGCATCTCTACAAGAGAAAGACTCTTGGGAACGAATTTACTGACAGCAGCTGCCTGCTGCCTGGTGGCAGCTTCTTCACGTGGCAAAGGCGTGCTTAGCTTCCTGCTCTTAGCTTCGGGCTCACACTTTTCATCTGTTTTTTTTTTTCTGTGAATCGTACATGGATCACCTTAAAGTCAGGTAGCTGCTTTATGGAAGAACAGGAAGAACCCTGCTCCCCAGCAACTACATCGCAACACAAGAGTCCATCGACCGATAGTCCAAAGTGCTTCATACAAGCTCGTTTTATATTTTCAATGGTGTATTGGTCGTGGTCGTATGCGACAAATTCCCTGGCCCCGATGCACGAGTACTTTTGAACTTCCCCAGAAACTTCTGGACTTAGTGTCTGTTATAGTGTCTCCAGGGACTGAACAACCACTCTTTTCCTTTTTCTTCCGGTCTCTTGTGTTAGCTGTTCTCTTCTCCTTCATTTTATTCTTGAATCGGTTCCACTCGCCATCTCCTTCGTTCGCCATTTTCATATGCGCAGAAGCATGCAACCTCGAGGTACGGGAAGAGAGACCCTGGGTACAAGGTTGCTAGCATGGCACAGTGCATCCTGCTCTATGGCAGTTTTAGGCCACCCACGGACAATTTTTTCCGTCCCAATTAAAAGACATGTTTTTGCGGTCAAAAAAGATTTATATATATATGATAAGCATAAAAGAAATTTTTTTAATACCTCGAAACTAAAGTAAAATTTAAAAAAAGTAAAATAAAAAATAAAATTAAAATAAATAAAATTAAAATTAAAACAAAAATGAAATAAAAAATAAAATAACGTAATTTTTTTAAAACAAAAATTCCAAATCAAAGCAAAAATCTCCATTTAAAAGCAAAAATCCTTATGGCAGTTCTAGGCCACCATACTCGTCTTCCCTGGACTGACAAAGGAGACATGCTTGTGAACCCTTCTTTCACGATCGCCAGTTTCATACTCTTCTTCTCTCCAATTGGCCGCTAGGACAAACATTCTTCGACTTCCAACACCAGTTCCTCTTGCCTCGGCAGCTTTCTTCCCTCGTTCAGCGAGTAATTTTGCTTTCTCGCGCTTAGACAATCTTTTCTTTTTCTTCTTTGGCACCATATTGAATAGAATGTATTGTCACAGGAAATGCACGCTGTGAACGCGCGCAGAATGACGTACCAACAGAAGCTTCAGGGACAAAATAGACAAAAGTACGTCCACAAGCCTTAGGATTAGAGGAAATCCTTCAATATGGCGGCACAAAGCATTTCCACGATCTTTCGACAAGCGTTTTAGTAAAAATGCTTGTATTTCTCGATGGCGGGCGCCTCTCATGCAAAATATAACACGCTTTGAAGGATAGGCACTTACAAAAATTCGTTTTCTGGGACAAATAAAAACCCTATTTGGACGAAACTGGACAGGCTTGTTTATGATGAAATTTTGAACAAACGCTTGGTTGGGGAAGGAAACTGAAGCAAATGATGAAGTGTTGTGAGTCCCTGAAAGTTCAGTTCAAGTAGTTTGTTATAACTTGTGACTTTTAAACGTTTAGTTTCTCCCCAACCACAGAAAATCGACGTTTAGTTACCTGAATGTACTCCTGTATTTACATTTGGAATTCTTTTGACCGTTAATCCAAAAAACGAAAATTTTATTTCAGAGATGGGTTAATATTTAATCCAAGAACCCCATCAGGGGGTCCCGGAGCACGGTAATGCATCCATGTTAGATCCACCAAGCGTCCCGAACTTCAAATTTACATATCGTTACTTGACAGACATGCATGTCACCATTTACCCCAAGTTACCCACGTTTCACCCTGTTTTCCCTCATTTACCCCAAGTTACCCACGTTTTACACTGTTTTCCCACATTTACCCGAAGTTACCCACGTTTTACACTGTTTACCCTCATTTAACCCGTTACCCACGTTTTACCCTGTTTACCCTCATTTACCCCAAGTTACTCACGTTTCACCCTGTTAACCCTCATTTACCCCAAGTTACCCACGTTTTACCCTGTTTACCCTCATTTACCCCAAGTTACCAACGTTTTACCCTGTTTACCCTCGTTTACCCCAAGTTACCCACGTTTCACCCGGTTTACCCTCATTTAACCCAAGCTACCCACGTTTCACCCTTTTTTTCTTTATTTTACCCCAAGTTACCCACGTTTCACCCTGTTTACCCTCATTTACCCCAAGTTACCCACGTTTCACCCTGTTTACCCTCATTTACCCCAAGTTACCCACGTTTCACCCTGTTTTCCTAATTTACCCCAAGTTACTCACGTTTCACCCTGTTTTCCCTTATTTCACCCAAGTTACCCACGTTTCACCCTGTTTACCCTCATTTACCCCAAGTTACCCACGTTTCACCCTGTTTTCCCTTATTTCACCCAAGTTACCCACGTTTCACCCTGTTTACCCTCATTTAACCCAAGTTATCCACGTTTCACCCTGTTTACCCTCATTTACCCCAAGTTACCCACGTTTCACCCTGTTTACCCTCATTTACCCCACTTTACCCACGTTTCACCCTGTTTACCCTCATTTATCCCAAGTTACCCACGTTTCACCCTGTTTACCCTCATTTACCCCAAGTTACCCACGTTTCACCCTTTTTTCCCTTATTTCACCCAAGTTACCCACGTTTCACCCTGTTTACCCTCATTTAACCCATGTTATCCACGTTTCACCCTGTTTACCCTCATTTACCCCAAGTTACCCACGTTTCACCCTGTTTACCCTCATTTACCCCACTTTACCCACGCTTCACCTGTTTACCCTCATTTACCCCAAGTTACCCACGTTTCACCCGGTTTACCCTCATTTAACCCAAGTTACCCACGTTTCACCCTGTTTACCCTCATTTACCCCAAGTTACCCACGTTTCACCCTGTTTACCCTCATTTACCCCAAGTTACCCACGTTTCACCCTGTTTTCCCTTATTTCACCCAAGTTTATTTATTTATTTATTTATCTTCGGCCAAAAAACATATTACACAAGGCAAGAAAAGGGCATAATATAAACAAGTACAAAAACACTGGCCGGGGAGACGCTACAGCTATGCCAATTACAGCGCTCCCCTTGTAAAACATAGAAAAAAAAAGTTACCCACGTTTCACCCTGTTTACCCTCATTTAACCCTAGTTGTCCACGTTTCACCCCGTTTTCCCTCATTTACCCCAAGTTACCCACATTTACCACAAGTTATCCACGTTTTACCCTGTTAACACTCATTTACCCCAAGTTACCCACGTTTCACCCTGTTTACCCTCATTTACCCCAAGTTACCCACGTTTTACCCTGTTTACCTTATTGGTGTACCTTATTAGTTAATTTCGTGGGTCTTTTCTTTGAAAGGTTTTCGCTATTCTAAAAAAAACCCAGAAAATTAAAGACCGGCGAAACCTTTTTTTTTTTTTTACTTATTAAATTATTTGTAATGCTTTCAAATCCATCACAGGATAAGAGTTCATTACTTACTATTTGAGCATGCATAAAAATAATGGTTCCTCCTCTTACAATTTTCCTTTTGTTTGGTTCTGTAGAAGCAATGAGTATTTCCTGAGCAATAAGGATATGATTTCACACCAAGCTTTGGTCAATGCCTTGAAAAGTGAGGCAATTTGGACCCAACCCGCTAAAGACCCGTACCTCCCCCAGTTTGTGTATAGGCTCTGCAAGACATACATGAAGAAACCAATGGAAGAGAGGCGAAAGATGATTCCAGTTTCGGTAAGTGCTGTGAATTGGTTTCGACTATTATTTAAGCGAGATTAAAAACAGTTAGAGGATGAGTTGACTTTAATTATTAAATATTATAAGTTTTAATTGAGAAGGGTTTTGACTGCACCATACACACTTGATCATTTTGGAGGTTATATCCGTTTAAAAGCTGAATTCAAAGATAGGTGATTAATATCTACTTATCAATAGATAGTTATATATTTATATTTATTATTTTTTCATCAGGTAATCGGAAAACAGCCCACAGATGTATGGGTGTTTAATGACACAATTCAAATCGATAACAGTGGTACAGTGATTGCAAGAGACCATCAGAGTTATATCCTTTTGGATGACACATCTCTACCTGTTTTGACAAGAATAACAAGTATGATACTTTAAATTAATAACTGCATGTACATATAATGTATTAGCTTAAACGTGGAAATGCAACAAAAGGTATCATGCAAGAATACACCTTTTGATCCCATGCCCTGAAGAATACAGCCAATCAAAGCTGAAAACCAAGTGGTTTGTTATGAAAAAATTCTTGGCATCAAACTTGGGCTTCAGCTTTCAGAATAATCTAATTAAGCCCAACATCGGGACATCGGTGCTTATCCGGGGGCGCAGGGGTTTTAAAATGTTTTGAAGTAGCCGTCAGCAACTGGAAGAGTAGGCGGCTGTGACAAAGCCAAACTTTTTTGTGGCAGCTAATTGCTATGACCAGAGTAAGCGGCGACATGTAATCAAGTAGCCGGTAGAACTCTGCTGGTCGCCGGCTTGTTTTGAAAACCCTGGGGCGGTTGTAAGTTTTTTGTCCCAAATGGGGCGCTGATAAGAAGGGTGCTCATTTAGGGGGCATTGCAGGGCAACAGCACCGATTTAATTAAATAGGATAGTGGTACTCTGAATAATTGTTACATTCCATGATTTGATTGACAGACTTAAAGGATTGCATGTATTCAATTGGAAAGAAATGAAGTCGCTAATAGGATGAATCACCAGTACAATACTTTAACCCAAATGCAATTTCAAAAGGTTGAAGTCTTGAGTGCGGCTGCGTTTATTATGAATAATTTGTTCAGTTTTATAATTGATTAAATTGCAGTTTGATTACAAATTTAAAAAAAACAATAAATGAAGAAATGTTTATATACTTATATAAAAATTTTACAGCTGTGTTCTCTCTGTGGACTCTGTTTCATCACCATGAATTAACTGCATGTTGCAGAATTACAATATGCCATATCTACTTACTTGCAAAGCAGAATTTTGCACAGATGCTATTCATAATTTATGACAAAATATTTAATTATTATAACAAAAAATATCTTGTACAAGTTTGTTACTCAACAGTGAACATTGACTTTTTTGCATCTTGATTTGACGTTTTAGCTATTGATGACGGCAAAGCCCTTAAGCAGTTAATTTTGGCTGAAAAAGATCTTTTGGCAAACAATTTTGCACAAGATCTTATGACCATTGCTTGTGTGGCAATTGGGGCCAATTACGACCTTGTCATAAAGAAGTATGGAGGCTGTGCTCTGCCAGTCTTGTATGGTGCCCCTCAGTCAGCCAAAACCACTGCTCTTAAGGCAGCTCTTTCTGTTGTTGGCAATCCGGATATCGCACAAGGTGTGTGGTGTTAATGGAAAAAACTATACACCGTAAAATTCCTGTTATAAGCTGCCCTCTACTGGATGACATTACAGAACGGGCTAAATGCTGCTTTATTATGTATAACTATTTTACTTAAAATCTTATTTCGATCAACATCGCCGTGGCTTGTTTTGAAACGTTTTAATTATTCCGCTTATAACCCCCCTCCCTTGAATAAAAATAACATTTATTACCAAAGGGAATAAATAAATTTATGCAGCCTGCCTTGCAATTAATTACCCCGGATGGTCTCACATCCGGGACTTTAACAGGTTTATATTTAGGCTTCTGAGCATGTGGTCGTAGGCCTCTTTCATTTTAGCTTCGGTGCAGGGCAAGCATTTTTGCATTTTCTTCTGCGAGTATTGTTACACAGGAGAACTACACGGCCAGAATTCCCAACTTTCTCTTTTCCAACGGACGAAGAGAAGAGCTGGACGTTGATTCAAAGGACAACCAGATAAGTAGGCTGTGTTTATTAGTTTTCATCGCCACTGCATTACCGTCGCTCGAGTCACATGGCAGCTGCGAACCCGAAACCACGTACGCTTGTATTAGGGCATTCATTTGTACGCAGATTGGAAGATTTTGCGGCCCAAAAACACTCCGACGGATCTTTTGACCTCAACTTAGGATTGGCAAAGGTCTGTTCGGTAGTTTTTCACGGGAAAGGAGGGCGGACAGTGGACAAAACAATCAAGTATGATCTCGATGACATTCGCAGTGCCGCCCCCCACATTGTTATCCTCGAACTTGGATCGAATGATCTATGTGACAAGGACAACGACCCCGAGACTATCGCGCTTTCCATAGTCGCTTTAACAGAGCTTTTACTCAAAGACCTGAAATTGCGATTTATAATTGTTTGTGAAGCCATCGCACGACAGAAGGAGCCTTTCGATGGATATAATGAAAAGGCCACACAAATGAATGATCACCTGAAGGAATTATTATGTGGAGTATCAGTCGCGAAGTGTTGGCAGCATCGTGGTTTGATTCAGCCGACGAATAATGCAGTATATGACCGCGACGGCATTCACTTAAACTATATGGGAAACAAGGCCCTTTACCGAAGCTATAGGGGTGCCAATTTGTGGGCACTGTCCCACGTTCAAAAGGGTTAATACCAATGTTAGGATTTTCAGTATAAATTCGGCCTTTATAATTCGTGCTGCATAATTTTATGTGGACTATCCTTAATAGGATACCAGGCACCATGTGCTTTGTTGCAGCCATTTGTTATTATTGGCCACTAGGCAGTTATTTGTTTTAGCCAAGACTTTGTTTTGGGCCCTTATTGTCACCACACATTTGTTTGTTATGGACGTACAGTTTTTGGCTTTTGTCAGCATGGGTCATGATACTTATTCGGCGGGAGCAATACTGCTCTGGGCCATTCATGTACCAGGTTATGCTGTTGCATCATTATGTATGCCTATTACATCCTAGTGGTGTGATAGAATTTTATGGGCCATATGTTTATGTCGTCCTATTTTGTTGTTGTGTGGCGCAAGGGCACCAATTTTTTGGCTATTGTTTCAGGTATGCACGGTTTACCACTGTCCTTCCAAGCTCTAAGCGGAGCTTTGCGCTACTTTTTCCTGTTTACACTCATAATACGCCCTAAAAGTTTGTTTTCGTTGCCAGAATGCCTCCTAAAAGAACACAAAGCCACTTAAGCAGAGTGGCCAAGAGGCATCGAGTGGTAAGCAATACACCTTCAGAAACGCCAGGGCACCCGCACCCATCACTCCTTCAACCGATCCAGTCAGGGTCCCAGGATAACTCCCCTGCAGTACCGGTGCCAATGCAGTCGGTCCTTACCCAGGAAACTCTGGCAACTCTTTCAAATACAATCACAGCAGCGGTAGCTAGCGCCTTGCAGAATGTTGCCCAAGTCCCACCATCTGCGTCAGCAGCAATACCAGTGGTGCAGTTCATTCCCGATCCTCCACAGAGGTCGGGTACAGCAGTCCATGGGAGTTCCGACATAACAGAAACCACTCCCCCTACTGACAATGCAGACCAATCAGTGCAACACACTGTTGACACAGCAATCCAGCAAGTAACCGGTTCATTATTACCCCGTGCAGTAACCTCACCACCAAGTAAGAACACTAGTAGTACATTGGGCCCAGATGGTAAGATAGGCCTCGTTTTGATGTAAGGATGACGTCATAACCGGAACCGGAAATCACGTGTTTTGAAGAGGGGAAACCGCTGACCAGTTGGAAAAAAGGATCGCGGGCTCAGGCAACCGGAAGTCACGTGTTTTCGAATGGGAAACCGCTGAGCAGTATGAAAATAGGATCGCGGGCTCATGGAACCGGAAGTCACGTGTTTTAGAATGGGAAACCGCTGGCGAGTGTGAAAAAACGATCGTGGGCTCAAGGTGGGTTAAAACCGCTGAGAAAACGCGGGCTCAAAGTCCAAAGTCCAATTTTTGGATCGGGGGTGGTCCTTGACCCATATATGGCCCATATATGGATTTGATATGGTTTTGATATGGCACAAGTCCAATTCAAGCATCGGGGGTAGGTATAAAAGGGGAAACCCTGGGTTAGGGAGTAGTCACGATGAGTTTTTACATCACCCTTATTAGTGATCAAGCACAAGGCACGGGTCAAAAATTTACCGCCAGACTTCCTCGTTCCTATTATTTGGTAGAAGATGATTGGGAAGCAGCCCTGGTTCATATCTCACACCCTGGTTTTAATCAACAATGGGGAGATCAAACCAAGCAGAATTGGACGCAAGAAGATAGTCAAAAACATTGGATGAAAACAGATGTTAGATACATACCAAAACGTGCGGATGGAATGGCTCCCATTCAAGTGACCAAACAAATCCATTTACCCCCAGGGTATTATACCAATTTGAAAGAAGCATGGATTGCCATTGCGTACGAAATGGAAAAACAACACATGGACGTTATGATGGATATAACTAAAATGAACGTGGACGATCTAGCGAAACGACAACAACTAGCGGCTCTCAACCTGGCTCAACCCTACGTGAAAATCACCAATACAAGCATCGCCCCGGAATTAGATTCGTTGTATGTGCTCATACCAGCTAACATGCAATTTGAAATGGAATGGAAATGGGCTGGCCTGATGGGCCTTGTGAAAGATGGCACACCAAGTGAACGCGTGGTCCAAGAAAAAAATTATTTGGTGAAAAATATCGTGGATTATGACGATCGCCATAAATGGGAAGTAACGAAAGGTCCTGCCAACAAATATCCCCCTTTTGGTCATGTCTCCGTCAGCTTTACGGATCCTGAGTTCAACTATTATTTGTTCTTGGGTCCGAATCTCAGTCGCCAACCATTTCCCAGTACGCAAACGGTCAAACCACAACAAGGACAACAACAATTGATGATTTACACGGATTTGGTGGCACAGAGCATTGTGGGAACTCAAGAAAAAGGATTTTTACGTACCTTGGATGCCGGCAATACCGACCATCAATTTGATACGAGGCAACGAATGTATTTTCCTCTTCGCAAGACCATCTTTGACAGCATTGAGATGGACATTCAAACATCCAATGGACAGCCGGCTCCGTTTAAACAAGGCAGAACCATCATTACCCTTGAACTCTCCAGAAAAAGTCAACGGGCATAGAGACCCTGTTACATAGAGATGATAAATAAAACACAACAACAAAATGCTATTGAACATACTTTATTGGTTGTTTCATTAATAAGGTTTCCAATCTTTCCAATCGCTTCTAGAGCAGGGTGGTGGTCTCATTGGGTTTAGTCGTTGAGTCAACCACTGTCTCATGTTTGGAATGACTTCGTTTTTGGTTGTACCCAGATAGTAGACGGTGTAATGGTTACCACCCAAATCATGTATGAGTCGTCCATAGTATGCTTCAGTGACGGGCATTTCGATGGCATGAGAATGGGCAAGCCATAAAGGATTGTCTTTCCAAACAGCCATGACTTGCGCAGCAAAGTGCACGTCTTCTTTCCATGGTTGAATAGGATTGATTTCAAGGACGGCAAGAGGAAAGGGTTTTAGGCAGCTTGGACATTTGAAGATGGGACGTCGCGTTGGGGGTGGTTTGTGACAGGTGTGAGCACAGTCGATATGAGAAGATCTCCCACAGCATTTCAATATGGTATTATTGGTGACAGGTTGCAAACAGAAGAGACATGTGTTGTTGTTTTGGCCCAGCAGGTTGATGTTGTTTGGAGCCACCAGGTTTCTGTTGTAGTGAGCCATCAGGCGAAAAGGATCAATCACTTGTTGGGCTTCTGGACTGAGCATTGGATCATCCAGGGATTGTAACATGGCATGGGGACGGTGGTATTTTTATAGAGAAACAAAAGGGTCACGTGGGAGGGAATGGGCCAATGAGAGAAAGGCCCATCATGCTTTGAGAGGGGAAGAGGTGGGGGGACCCCCCTCCCCCCTCCTTAGATAGACCATGAGGCATTGCGCGGATCGGGGTATATAAGTCAAGGGAGGCCACAGGACGTCACTCTTAGCTTTGAGCCGGTCCTGAGTGACTTATGCTTGTTGTGTGAGGAGAAAAATGTCCGAAACGAGAAGGCGATTGGGTTCCCTTGCCAGTGAGGTGAATGTAGGAGGAGAAGAGGCGTTGAGGAGACGAGTTGGCCCGGAGAGGACCCATGTACAGAGATTAGCTGCTGGGATGTGGGAGAGACGAGAGGAAACGTGGCGCCCCCTCAATCAACAACGCGTGGGGGCCTTCATTCGGTTGTATTTGTTGGCACTGGTTTATGAGGAGAACGCCTACCGCCACCGGGAAGAGAGAGGAACCGCGGACGCCTCGTTACATCGAAGCCTGGTCCACCGCGTGATCCCGTGGGTGTACCACAATAGAGCGTGGACCAAGGACGCACGCCGATGGCCCATGTCCTTGGACCAATTCAAGGAATTGGATGCGTACTTGACTGACCACCTTCCCCATGTAAGGGCGACCCATCATTGGCAAATGATTAGAATTTATTTTGACGAAATGGAGCAGCGGCCGGAGGAACAGGAGTTGACGGAAGAGGAGGCGGGCGAGAGAAATTATTTAGAATGGAAGAATTCCGCCGAGTATAACATGGACTATTCCAATGATGACGATGATTAGACTTTGAACATGTTTGTGAGTCAAGAACATTTTGTAAGTGAACTTTTTATTTTAATTAAAAAAGAGTTGATGTTTGTTACAAATGGTGGTTCGTCTTCTTTGCTACGCGGGTGGGGTGCGCCTATTTACAATTGAAAAAAGCTATCTACAATTTGAAAAAATAAAAATTGGAAAAGTAAAAAAACTAAAAGAAAGCTATGTACAGATTGAAAAATAAAAATTAAGAAATGACTATTTACAAATGAAAGTCTTCCAGTTCCATACGTAATTGATCAATGTTCTCGGGTAGACAGAACGTGCGATTGAATAAGGCTTGAATTTCTGCTCGGGTTTTCTCGTCCACATCCCGGGATCCCACAATAGCACTGCTTTGATGAAGGGTGGGTTTTTTGGGTCCCCAAGGAACAAATTGACTGCCAGTGACCAGGGTGGCGGCATTCTCGTTGACTTGGTAGTAATGGTCCGAGCGGTACCACGATTGACTGGGTATGTCAAAGAGATAGACGGGTTTGCCTAAATCCATAGCCAATTGCACGGTCCAACCAGTGCCTCCTTTCACGCGTTTATGATCCGGTTCCAAGATGCCAAAGGCATAGATGGTATGGGCTTTTTTGGCAATTTGATAATTGCGTTGCAGTAATTGCAGGGTGTAAAAATGACTAGGCATTTGTTTGCCTAGTTTCTCAGCCGCCTGGTGAAGATGTGGGTTGGCCAACATCAGGACTTCCACCGTAGAAGGGGTGATGAAAGTGGCTCGAGGATGGTTCGGGGGGACCAGGACTTCGAGTTGCATCCCAAAGTGTTTGGCCTGTTCTTCGACGAGTGCATCCGTACCTTTGGCTCCCCCTGTGTAGACCACATGTCCATGACCCACTTGCAGTTCCAAGGCACCGAGATCTTGTTCTCCGATCATGATGTCTGGGGGCATTGCTTTTGAGAATGACGATTCAGGGACCAAGGGAGCTCCTTAAATAGGGACAGTTGACCAATGGGAAGACAAGAGGACCTTATTTGGAGAGGCAAAAGCTGACCAATGGGACGATGAGACGTCCTTATATGGGTAGGATAAGCTGACCAATGAGAGCTTAGGGGTATGGGTATAAAAAGGCCTCGGTGGTAGGGGTGAAAATCTTCAGCACGATGTCGGTCGAACGGAAGAGAAAGCCAAGCGTACACCCTGCGGGGAAGAAGAAAAAGAAAGAGAATGTGGACTGTGATCCTGTGGTGTGCGAAGTGGTCGAAGACACCCGAGCTGCTGTGGAAGATATGATGAAAGAATTGAATGATATGGTGGCGTATGTCGAAGATCCTCCCAGTTCGGTGGACTATATGGTATGCCCTTGCCATGACGTGCGTTTGGAGGCCCGAGAATCTCAAAAAGGATGGAAGTATGTGAAATGTCCCATGCAACCGTGTTTGCTGTTTTGTGGACAAGATCAAGTTCTAGAGTATATGAAAGCCGTGTATAGTCAAGTTCATTCCGAAGTGTTGGACATGTGGTGTTGTTTACAATGCTTTTGCCGTGAACCCGCCACGCTTCAACAGAGTCATTCGACCCAGAACCCCGATCGCTTGTTTCTGACTTGTTCCAAGAAAACGTGTGGCTTCTTCCGGTGGGCCGATCAACCCTTGGGTCCCAAGTACTGGACTTGGTTTCATGACAACCCACCCAAAAAAGCTGACCAACAAGCCGAAGCACCCCACCGTGATGCTCAAGGATATCCCAAGAGGGGCTATGACATCCCTGGCCCGCCCCCTCGAGTCCAAAGCAAAGAGGACGTGGAACGAGAACGACCCCTGACAGATTATGAGAAACAATTGTTACGAGAAATTCAAGAGCTCAAGAACCGTCAAAAAATGATGGTAGCCCCGGCTCCACCACCCCCCAAGTACAGTGACAGTGTTGACAACTGGCAGAAAGGTCTAGAGACCATCACCTGTGGCCGACTCTTTTAAATGAGAGAACGAATAAAATGTTTTTATTTAGTCCATGGAGTCTGTATGTGATGCGTGGGATTCTGTCTTGTCCCTGGGGCAATGGCAATGTCATCAAACCCTTTGTCAAGTCTTATATGATCATCAACCCGGTACCAAAATCCCCATACCCCATTGTCCCGAGGACACCCATCCTCTCCACCTCTTTGAAGACACCCATGTCGACCGCAACCTGTATCGATGGGTGGTGTTTGTCTTATGGTTAAAAGCTCACCCAGAGGCATGGCGATGGTATCGAATCATTCAAAAGGCGCATCCCTACACGGTTCCTACCATACCGACCTTATGGGATGAATGCCAGAAAGTATGGCCCCTCGAAAGAAAAAGGTCTCCCAACCATGGTTGAATCGTTACCACGATCCGAGAGCCCCCGGCAGTTTAGGAGGCGTGCAACGGTTTGCTAAAGCCCATCGTCTCCCTTTGAAAAAAGTCCAACGGGTCTTGGAACGGGATTTGGCCTACACGTTACATAAACCACGACGTCGTCGTTTTCCCACCGTACCCGTGATCGTAGGAGGATTAGATGATCAATGGGTGGCAGATTTAGTGGAAGTGCAACCGTTGGCCAAATATAATCGGGGTATACGCTACTTGTTGACCGTCGTGGATGTCTTGTCCAAGTACGCGTGGGTGCAACCGTTGAAAGACAAAACCGGGGTGGCGTTGGTTCATGCCTTTGAGAAGATTTTGAAAGGACGACGTCAACCCAATCGATTGCAAACGGATCGAGGGAAAGAATTTTATAACCGGACGTTTCAACGATGGCTTGACGAGCAAGGCATCCATCATTTTTCCACGGAAGGGGATGCGAAAGCCAGTGTCGTGGAACGATTTAATCGGACCTTGAAAGAACGGTTGTATCGTTATTTTACGGCTGCTAACACCTTACGCTTTGACGATGTCTTACCCGAGTTGGTGCAAGGGTATAATGCTACCCGTCATCGAAGTATTGGTATGGCCCCTCAAGACGTGACATGGGACAACGAGGAAGCGGTGTGGAAACGATTGTACAGCCAACGATTGAAAGGTCAGAAAAAACCTAAATTCAAAGTCGGGGATCGTGTCCGTCTCAATAAGATTCATCGTACCTTTGAAAAAGGCTATTTACCCGGTTGGACCAAAGAAGTGTTTGTCGTGCATCATGTGATCCCGGGACCCGTGCCCACGTATAAGATTCACGAATGGGATGATACCCCCGTCCAAGGTACGTTTTATGAAGAGGATTTACAAAAAGTCCATGTGTCCGATGTGTTTCGCATCGAAAAGGTACTTAAGCGACAAAAAGATCGTTGGTTGGTCAAGTGGAAAGGGTGGCCCGACAAGTACAATAGTTGGATTCGTAGTCAAGACGTCACGTCTCTCCAACCACCCAAGAGGAAAAGCCCACCCAAAGAGACAAGTCCACCCAAAAGACGACGCGACTAAACAATGACGTTGGTGCCCAACTCTTCGTTTTACGTGACGTTGATGAGTCATGCGAGTACCAAAGAGTTTCCTGGGAACAAGAGCCATCATTTCAGAAACCGATTGCCTAAACCCATCCGATTTATGGGACGAGGATGGATGGTGGGTATGGTGAGTTTATCCTTACCCACCATTCCCGTGGTAGCAGAAGAAGGAGGCGTGGGTGATTCCCATCCTTTGTTGTACGTACGATGGCACGAACGGGTGTATACCAAAGACGATCAAGGCAACGATCGCTGGTACCATGAACGGTGCGAATTCACTGTCTACGGTCGAGATATGAGAAAGGAGATGACCTCGTCGACGGGATCGCATTTTTTTCATCAACTGGTCTATCGTTACGAGCAAAGCCGTGCGAAACAAACCGTCCCCAAAAACAAATGGGCCGAGGACAATGGTGTCAAATTGTATCCGACCTTTGAATGGACCACCGAAGGGGATTTGTTGTTGAATACTACCAATGTGGATTACAAACGACAAGTGGCGCATGTGTCATGCGGAAAAACGTTGGCCCTGAGAATGGGATGGATCGAAGAAGGGTCCCCCGGCCAGTATCGATTGGGTCCCAATCTCTTGCAAGAATTTCAAGGCATTTCCACCATTCCTACCCCAACGGATATCCGCGATGCCGGCAACAACCCCATCTTTTGGAAAGTAGAGGGGGATTATCTAAAATTGAGTCTATCGTGCTCTTGGCGGTTTGTGAATTTGACCAAGACCTTTCGTCCCTCGTTGGAATTTCCCTCCACGCGTCCTTTACACGTGTATTGTGATGTAGGGACCAGCAGCATGGTAGGGGGTCGCATCACCGATCTCTTACGAGAAATCAAGTACCAGCCTCAAAATACCACGCACTTTGAACCTCGACATATTCAATATGTCCCAGTACGCAATGAAGTGGTGGAAATCGTGGAAACGCAGATGGCCGAAACCAATGGGGATCTCGTGAAATTTGGTGAAGGGCATACCCTCCTGACCCTCCACTTTAAAAGGGAAGTGGTGGTGTGAAGAAGAAAGACAACATGTCGTTCTACGTGACGTTACCCAGTCATGCCAACCGACGTGAATTTCCTAACAACCAAGCCAATTCCTTCAAGATTCGTCTACCTCAACCGTTACGGTTACCCGGAGGGGGATGGCAAGTAGGGTTGAGTGCCATTTCCTTACCGGATACGCACGTCAATTTGTACGAGTTGGTGCAAAAAGATGGGTTCATCATGTCGACGTCCTGGGACCAAACCTATCCCAAACCGGGTGGAAAAGAGGGGGAAATGCAAGATCGAGGAGGGACGGCTGAAACCCTCATTAATGACATTCAACATTTGGATTGGGTGGTGGATGGGGTGAGTTTCATGAAAGCCACCATAAGCCACTTGGAACAACAACGCAAGGAAACGGCGATTCAAGGCGGCCGTTTTACCAATGATCAAGGCAAACACATGTACGTCAAGTTCAAGTGGGAAGGCGAGGATCTGCTCATTGACAACACCAATATCTGTCATTGCAAAACCGACACACCCACCCTGTACATCTACACCAAGTTGGCTGTCAAGATGGGATGGTTACGTAAAACTAGCAGTGGGTTGATTTTGGGCCCAAACTTACAACAAGACTTCATGGGGGATCAAATCCCTAACATGACAAAACCCGTTGGCAACGATTGGAATGATGTGAACGACGATCAGCACAACCCGGTCTTTTGGACGGTGCGTTCGTTTTTACCGGATCATTTACAATTGAGTATGAGTTGTGGGTGGCGTTTCACCAATTTGAATGTGGCGTTTCGTTCGGTGGTGGGAGATCCCTCGCGATTGTTGCACGTGTACTCGGACGTGGCAGGCAGTATGATGGTCGGCAATCGCGTGACCGATTTGTTGCGTGAAATCCACTACAAGCGGGAAGGCAGAGGTACCATGTACTTTGAACCGTTGCACATTCATTACCTACCGCTTCGTAATGAAGTGGTGGAAATCATTCAAATGCAAGTCACCGAAACGTCTGGCACCGAGGATAAGTTGGTCAGGTTTGGCAAAGGCAACACGCTGGTCACCTTGCACTTCAAAAAGGCATAAAAAGGGAAAAAGGGGATGGTCCGTCAAAGATGCCAAAGACAAGAGCACGTCGAAGAAGAAGAAGGCAACGAGGTGGTCTCTTGCCTCTGGCCGCTCTCGTGCCAGCCTTGATGGCGGTGGGGAAAGCCGCCGCGTTGGGAGCGGTGGGTGGTGCCGCGGGTTACGGTGGCAAAAAAGCCATCGAAGCAGCGACCACTCGGAAGAAAAAGAAAGGCCGATGAGAGGGGGTATAAAAAGACAAAGGGGGTGACGTGAAGCATAGACCTTGGTGAAAGAGCAAAGAAGACAACCATGCGAGGGGGAAGTTTGACACGATTTCGGACAGACGAGTGGTATGATCAACATGGCAGTGGGTTGATAAGGGAGGTCAATCCTTTAAAACTGCCTAGTAATATCAAGAGAGGATTGAATGCAGGGTTAACACGCGGTGTTAAACGCAAAGCCGAAGAAGTCATTAAAAAAGAAATCACCAAACAAGCCAAGAAAGCCTTGAATCAGAAGAACGTGAAAGACGCCGTGCGGGTAGCCAGTGCCTTATTTCCCAAGCAAGTCAAACGTGCGCGTGATATTTTTGGAGTGTGAACATGGAACCCGTGCATTCACGACCTCGACGGATTCGTAGTGATCGAGGGTTGTCTCAATGGGGTGGCCTGTATCCGTTTTGGAAACTCAGGAGAGGACAACGTGGTGGATGGTTAAGTGCCGAGGTGATGAGACTGCCCGGGTTTGATTTGAGACAACGCTTAGCACGACGACGCTATAAAAACCCCTCACGACGACGACGTACCACCACTCGACGACGACGTTAAACATGCCTGACGTGAGTACACAAACCCCACCGGCTCACCCACGTTCCGAAGGGACCGTCAACTCGGCGTTACGGATTTTCAAGGTGCCGCCCACGGACATTAGCATCAATGCCTATCGCATGGTTACCATCCAACCCACCACCACGGGTATCAATCCCATGGAATTCATTGTGCCAGGGTTGGACGATTTTGTGGATTTGGGACGCAGTTACTTTACCATGGAATTGAGTTTGAAAAAGGATGACAACGGGAACTTGGTGGGCAATCAGAAATTGTGGCCCGTCAACAATTTGGCCCATTCCATCATCAAGCAAATTGACTTGCAGTTGAATGGCACGTTGATCAGTCCACAATCCGACACTTATCATTACAAAGCTTACCTGGAAACCTTGCTGAATTATGACCGAGAAGATGGCAAGACCGTGTTAGGACCCCAAGGATGGTTCAATCAAGTAGATTTCCCACCCCAATGGACCAACAACAACACAGACAAAGCAGGAGACCATGCTCACTGGCAAGCTCTCACTGCCAATCACAAAGGAGCCTTGGACGCCATGGTAGCTGAAGTGGCCAAGTATGCTGGAGGTGTCACCCACAGTCTAGTGTTTACCCCACACTTGGAAGTGTTTCACACTGGCAAATTGTTGGTGCCAGGCATCGAAATCAAGATGAAATTTCATTTCAATGGCCCGAGCCTGTTTTTCAATGGAGTGGCTCTAGCCGGCCGATTGATGGAAGGGGATGTGAAACTACGGTTTCATCTCTGTCAACTGCGTTTGAATGACGCCATCTACCAGAGTTTGTCTCAAAAAAGACACAATGAAGGCCAATTGGCGGCTTACCCGACCGTTCGCAGCGAAATCCGCACGTTCAGCATGCAAGACAACCTAGCCCGCTTTGATATCCCCAACCTGTTTCAAAACAGAATACCTGACCGATTGATTGTGGGGTTACTGGACAGCCGAGCCTTCAATGGAGATGTGACCCGAGATCCTTTCTGCTTCCAGAAATTTGGTCTGACGTCCATTAAACAGATTGTTAAAGGAGAAGAATACCCTTATGAAACCCTGCAGTTAGTGCACAACAATGGCACTCGAGATAATCTAGGCTACTTCCGTTTTCTGCAAGCCAGTGGCGCTTGGTGTAAAAAGAAAGGCAATATGGTGGAACTACTGGATTGGGGCCAAGCTAAAAATTGTAGCTTGTACATGTTTGACAATGTCGCCAATGGATGTGCTGACAGTCAAAACCTGAATCCCAAGCAAACGGGAGATTTACAACTGGTCTTGGAATTTGGAGCCGCTCCCGGTGTCAATATAACCGTGCTCGTGTATGGAGAATTTGAGAACTTGCTGGAGATTGACCGCAACGGAGCCGTGTTGTATAACATTTACCAGCACTGAAGAAATGGAACATGTGGCCTTGAATAATGTGCAATTGGATTATTTAGCCCGAGACGACCCGACATTGAAACCTGTCTTTTACGGGACGGTGGCCTGTGATCGATTACCCCAGAGTCCTGTCAAGACCACTTCGCAAGGCTACATTGTGAATACGGACCCACACGATCAACCGGGACAACATTGGTTAGCGGTGTGGACGGATGGAAAGGTGTGTGAAATCCTGGACAGTTATGCTTTACCCTTGGACATGTACGTGCAAGCCACCCCGTTACGAGATTGGATTGTACAACATTGGAAGTATGTGGTGACCAATGGCAAGTCCCTCCAAGCCATTTCAAGCAAGAGTTGTGGTGATTACACCTTGTTGTACTTGAAAGCCAAAGCCCGTGGACGGACCTTGCAAGAGTTTTTAAATGAGTTTTCGGATCATGATTATGTAAGCAATGACCACCAAGCGGGTCAACGCCTTCAACAATTGATTGTAGGTCAAGAAGCCAGATGGTATCAACTTTGTTGTCATCCGTATCATCAATGTAATGGTTAAATAAAATATGTTGGAAAAAACGTGGTGTCGGAGTCGTAGCTCAGTCGGTAGAGCCTTGGACTTGATCCAGAATAGCGATTGGGTCATGCGTGGGTTCGAGTCCCACCGATTCCAATAAAAAGGTGCCTTTTTTTTTAAAAATGGGTAGTATCATCATCATGCAAACGGGGAAACCGTTTCGTTTTCATACCCCCTCCTCTATCTTGGTGGTGGGACCGTCGGGATGTGGCAAAACCGTGTTTACGGAAAAACTCTTGGTAGACAACCCCGAGTTGTTTGAAACCCCACCGACTCAAGTGCATTATTGTTATGGCGCTTGGCAAGATCGATTTCAAGACATGCAAGATCATGGGGTAGTGTTTCACGAAGGGATTCCCGATCATGACGCGTTGGTCCAATGGTTTCCTCAAGGACATGGGGTCCTGGTCTTGGATGATTTAATGGACGAAGGGAGTCACGATAAACGCGTGTTGGATTTATTCACCAAACATTCGCGTCATCAAGGGGTGACGGTGTTGTACTTGTGCCAAGACATGTTTCCCGTGGGTCGCTATGCCAAAAGTATATCCCGCAATGCCCATTACATTGTCGCGTTCAAGAATCCCCGAGATCAATTAGGGGTACGCAATGTGATGCTGCAATCGTTTCCGACGACTTGGAAAGACACGTTAGAGACGTTTCATCAGGCCACCACACGACCGTATGGGTATTTGGTGTTGGATTTACACCCCGCCTCCTCCGATCAACAACGTGTGTTGAGTCACCTGTTAAAAGACGAAGGATGGACGCGCACTTATCAAAAGCGCCTATAAAGGGACGAGATCCTTGAACGACCTTTTCGAAAAAGCCAACATGACCGATGACCGTCAACCTCCGCAATCGTACGATACCGTGGCCCCCGCGGGGGTTGGGGCGACCACTAGCAATCAAGTGTCCCCAGGCACCATCCAAGAAATTTTGGATACAGGGGACTCAACCTTGATCGACCAAGCCTTTGATCAAATGACCGTCGAGGACATGATCGCGTATGTGGAACAGCTGCCCTCCCCCAGTGCGTTTAGGACCTCTAGCCCTGCCGGGGTAGGAAGTCAACCATCCCGTTCACCCTCATTCCATAGCCCCCAGACCACCCCGGCGTCTTCCCCGGACACTCCACTTAGTTGGGGAAGTGCAACCTTGACGCCTACTCCTCGAACAGCGAGAGGGGGCCGGACAGCAGCAGCGGGTGCTGGAGGTGATGGTAATGGACGTGGCGGACGTGGTGGTAGTGGTGGGCGTGGTAATGGACGTGGTGGGCGTGGTGGTACTGGGGGTGCTGGTGCTGGTGGTGGTGGTGGTGGTGCTGCTGGTGGTGCTGGTGGTGGAGGAGGAGGAGGTGGTGCTGGTGGAGGTCGTGGAGGTGGTGGTGGTGGTGGTGGTGGACGACGTGGTGGACGACGCGGACGACGACGCGGACGACGACGCGGACGAACCCCCACTTCGCCTTTGACACCTGCCTCCAATCCAGCCACCCCTCGAGGATCTTGGACGTCTGGGAGTCCACCCCCTCGCACCTTGCGTCAAGCGGATTTACAACGACGTTTACGGATGCTGTTACAAGATCAAGAACAATTAGCCCAAGGACGTGAAATTGCTAATGTGACCATGACCAATAGCATTGTCACCAGTTATAAACAAGGAGGAGCCCCGAGCGTACAAACCACGTCGTCCCGGGTTTCGCCGTGAGGATGAAAACCGTCGTGTCGTTATTGAATGGATCGAAACATCATGGTATTCCATTCCCCCCGGAATTATTACAACGCATGGATTCCTTGTATGCCTTTTATCATCAACAATGGTGGTGTTATCGAAAAATGTTGAATCATTACAAGTGTATCAATGCCTTGTTCAATGGGATGGCGTTACTCCTGATGGCCGCAGGTATGATTGCTGGGCCCCTTTTGGACAACAGTACATTGGTAGCCTGTTTAGCGGCCGTGGGCACCGTGGTCAAAGGATGGAATGATTTTAAACAATACCGATTTAAAGTGACCATGAGTCGGTTTGCGTTTACCACCTATGCCAAAGCCTTAACCGAATTGAAAACCCATGTGCGGGGTATTCCCTTGGAGGATCTGGAACGGTTTTTAATCAAGATGCAAACCTTGGATGATACCATTGTGGATTTCACCCCTCCGTTACCTAAACGATGTGTGCAAGATTACTACCATCATTTTGTGTACCAACCCTTGGAAGCCCTATGCTATGTAGACGGATGTCCTCGTCCCTTGAAACCCAAAGACTACTGGATCAATAAAAAGCCGCTCCCTCCCAGTCCTACACTCTTAGAACCATGGCCGTCCAACGACGACGACGACGCAGAAAAAGGAAACAACGAGGAGGAGCTTTAATACGTCGCAAACCCCGTTTGGTGGATAAAATAGCCCATGGCATGAGTATGTTTCTATCGGGTCCAGCGCCTGGGTTTTGACTCGCTTTAGGCAAATTAGGTGGGCAAGCCTTGAAAGGCATTACCGATAATGTACAACATTACCGACGACAACGAGGTGGGGGTTGGTGGCAAGATTTCAAACGCAATACCCGTCAAGGCTATAAAGAGACGCGAGACGTGATCAAACAAAACAAAGCCCTTCAACGTCTATTGATGAACCGTTCATGGTGAGGAGGAGAAGACGACGACGACGTCAACGAGGCGGTTTTTTAAATCTATTGGTCCCCGCTATGGTGGGATTGGGGAAAGCCGTGGCCTTGGAAACGGATAAACGTATAAAACGCACCATTCAAAAAGCCAACCAACGGTATCGTCGTCGTCACCGATAAAGGATGCAACGTCTTCGACGTCAATTCCCGTTTTTACGGTCCATGTTACAAGAAGCCAATGGTTCCAAACGTCAAGAGTTGTTACAACATGCCAATGCCGATCAAATCAATGCTGTGAGTGAATTGGTTTTGAACTTCTTAAAAAACAAGATTCCCGTCACCCCACCCATCCTGGCTAAACTTCAACCCTATAAAAAGGTGCTACGCGATTTGGGACGTCGTCGACATTCCATCAAAAAACGTCGTCAGTGGTTAGTCCGACAAAAAGGACGAGGGTTGTTTCAAGGACTTCACGAGGTGTTATGTCAATGTGTTCGTTAACGTGTCAAGACATGGAAAGACTCTTATTGGAAGCATAAATATCACCTGTTGTGACAACTGTCGTGCATTGGAAGACCATGGACGAGGTCTACATGATTCCCCACCAGGACTTGGAACAACTCATTCAATATTACAAAGGAGAACTTACCGAAAATGCCTTGTTGAACAAAGCCGCGACGCTCGCCGCCAAAAAACATGTCTTGTTAGCCAATCCCGAATTACCCCCAGCCCTGGTCAATGCTCAAACCAAACCGTTGAGTCAAGAATTGACCAAGTTAACCAAACGCATTCGTCAATTTCCCGGAGGCGTGGGGGTTGGTGCCCCGGGTGGCCCGCCAGGTGAAGAAGAAGAAGAGGCTGGGGATTTGGTGACGGGACCTGTTGAACAATGGTTGAAGCGCATGATAAAAGGCAGCCCGTCGACTCCCAAACCTCCCATTACCCCTGCAACCAAGAAAGGCAAAGGAGCAGCCACTACCAGTAAGATTGTCAAGAAAGGGAGTCCATCCACCAGTCGAGGGGATCTACAATCGCGTTTAGAAGCCGTGCGAGAACGTCGCAAGACTTGGGAAAAGCATTTAGCCGAAAGTGGTTTCACGAAAGGCAAAGGCAAAGGCAAAGGACCTGCCCGAGAAGTGGAACGATTGAAACCCTTACCCGGGTGGGAAGATTGGTACCAAGGTAAAAAGTTACGACGTCGATTGGATTACGACAGTGACTAAAACATGCCCGCTAAGAGGGGTATCAAACGGAAACGCACCCAACGAGGAGGGGCAGTGGATGTCCAAAAATGGATTGCTAAAACCGGCAAAGAATTTCATTGGCCTGGGTATCAGTACATGGGCCCTGGGACGCATTTGGCCAAACGTCTAAAACGTGGGGATCCAGGGATCAATCGCTTGGACCAGATTGCTAAACAACACGACATTGATTACAGTCGTGCCAAGAATTTGCAAGATAAATGGAAAGCCGATACGAAGATGATCCAAGCCATTGATCGATTACCCGGCAAGAAAAACAAGACGGAACGCGTGGTCAAGAAAATCATGCAAGCCAAGAAACGTTTGAAATTGTAAAATTTAATAACATGTTGAGTAAAAAATGAAAATGTCAAGCATTGTCTCTTTACGAAACAAAGTCCTCCAAATCAAAGTCACACTCCTGGGGGCTCCATGGGCCCAAATCATGGAAAACATCCTGCAAAGAGTCGTCCGATGGCACGTCCGTTGACTCCTGTAGGAGGTTGTCTAAAAACCCCTTTCCCTCGTCCCACAAGTCACAAGAAGAATCCAGGGGAGCCCCTGAAGCCCTGTCCATTATTATGACCTCCTGGCCGGGCGAGAGGGAGTCCCAAAAGCCTTGGCTAAAATCGCCCACACGGACCGTCAGGGTCTCTCGTTCCATGGGTTCTGTTGCAGAGGGACGAGGTGAGAGGGAGTCCCAAAAGCCTTGCATAAAGTCGTCCACACGGACCGTCAGGGAAAGGGGGCCCAAGGCTTGGCGTTTTTCCTGCGTTCTCTGTCGTTCCGCGAGCCCTCTTGCTATTCGGTTGGCATACCTGGTTCGGTACCGGGGTTGGCAGGTCTGGCGCTCTGCCATTTCATCATCGTCGTCGTCGTCGGTGAGGGGGAGGCCCTTACGTTTCTTGGCCCGATACCGTCGTTTCTGGGCAGCGACTCGCTCGGGATGCCTGGCCTGATAGCGTTGTTTCCGGGCGGCTTCTCGCTCCGGATGGTTGGCCCGATACTGTCGTTTCTGGGCGGCGACTCGCTCGGGATGCCTGGCCCGATAGCTTTGTCTCTGGACGGCGACTCGCTCGGGATGCCTGGCCCAGTACCTGGCGTTAACGACCCGTCGCCGCGCCCGTCGTTGGTCTTCTTTAGCCCGGAGCTGTGCGAGTTCATCGGGGCTGTCTTCACTGTCGTCGCTGGTGGTATCCATCGTGGTGGTGAGTTCGTCGGGGCTGTCGTCACTGTCGTCGTTTGGCGGAGGACGTCTGGCGGGGCGTTTGATACGCTTGATGCGCGGCATCAGGAGAGGGCCGCGGTGCTGGTGGGGGCGTGAGGGGACGTTTAAACTGATAACGCCAATAGGGGCAGCAGAAGTCTAGCCCCTCGACGAACCACTCACAGGTTAGTTGAGGGTAGCACCATTGATGATACGGACGCGCCTGTTCTGCTCGGCGTCTCTGGGCCTCTACTTTTTCCGGCTCCAACTGCTTCAAAGTTTCTGCAAATTCACCAAGGCTTTCGTCCTCCCACACCCACTCCTGCTTCACTTTCTCCAACACCTGCTCCACTTCTAAATCCGCCTCGAACTTCTCAAAGTCTTTCAATAGCTTTTCATGGGCAGAGTCCATTTTGAGAGGACTCACCTCGAGGGGCGATCTGTTTTATAGTCTCTCATTCATTCCCATCATGCCCATGGACCCTAACTAGAGAGGGGGGAGGGGGGTCCCCCCACCCCTCCCAGAGACCCCCGTGGCCATGCTTGGTGATTGGGTCCTTCTCCCTCCCACGTGACCTTTTTGTTCTCTATAAAAACAGAGCCCCGACCGTCAGCAAGTTCATCTGATCATGGCCTCTCAGCCAGAAGAAGCCGAAGCGGGGCCAAGTGGACTACAGATGTCTAGTGATGATGATGAAACCTATAATGAATTGATGGACCATTTGGAACGGCAACATGCGTTTCAAACCCAACTCCTTGAACAAAGTGGTGGAGGTGGTATGGATACCAATGAAGAGGGTGCCTTTGACTTTGAACTCCAACGTTTTGTGGATCGGAAGAGTCAACGCCTGGGGGTACAAGAACGTCATTTCAAGACCCAGTTACGTCAAAGGGGGACCTTGATTCCAGGTCAAAACATTACCCAAGCTCTCCAAGACGGATTACGTCGAGCCGTCGATCAAGTGTTAACCACCACCCCCGACCTCCACGATCAAGATCGCCTCTACTTTACAATAGCATCCGATCGCCTGCACAATAATTTTCAGGGGTGGGGATTACGTGCGGGTGAATGGCGTCGAGACACAGAGCGTGTGGAAACTCTGTTCCAACGTTTAGCTCAAGCCCTCAACAGCAACGAACAATTTGAAATGGACGATTCCTTTCAAGTATCCATCACTCAAGTCCATCATGCTCCTCAAGGTACCGGCAAACCCCGTCGTGGGAAACCAGGGCATCCCACGATGGACCTGTTGAGAAAAAATTCCAAATCCATCATCCGGATTACCAACGACGACCAACTCTGTTGCGCCAGAGCCCTTGTCACCGCCAAAGCTCGCGTGGACCAGCACCCGAAATTGGCATCCATTCAGCGGGGGACTAAACTGCAAAAAGAAATGGCTCTCTTGCTCCATCACGAGGCCAAGGTACCCTTCGGTCCTTGTGGCTATGATGCCTTGACCCAATTCAGTCAAGCTCCGTCCCTCACCGGTTACCAGATCCTCCTAGTGGATGCGCAGCGATCGTTCCACATCACGACGTTTGGACCCCTACGAGACAAACAACTGATCCTGTTGCACAACCAAGACCATTACGACGTTATCACTCGTCTACCCGGATTTTTCGGGTCCAGTTATGTGTGTGCGGATTGTTGGAAACCCTACAACACCGAGGGACTCCATCGATGCACCAAGAACAAGTTGTGCGGAGCCTGTCGACAGAAAGATTGTGCCGATTTTATTTATGCCAACCCCCGACACCTCAAAGCCACTCAACGTTGCCAGTCGTGTCATCGGGACTTTTTCGGACCCGCGTGTTTGGAAGCCCATACCAGCAAGACCCACGCGGGCAAACCCGCCACGGACCTCCAGTCCTCCGTGTGCTCTCAACGACACCGATCCCCTGACTGTTATCAACAAAATGTGGGCTTGTCCCGCATTCAACGTCACCGTTGTTACCACGTAGACTGCCCTTCTTGTCACCAGTACGTCCACGCCGACAAACACCGTTGTTTCATACAAAGAGCCCCCAAACCTCAAGACGAGAAGAAGAGAAAGAGGACCCGTCAAAAAGGTCCTCGCGCCAAACGAGGTGCCGCCGCCGCGGAACCCCATGCCTCCTAGGACGAGGAAGACGTCCTACCTCCCTTACACGTCTTCTTTGATATTGAAGCCATGCAACCCCACGAAAAACACATTGCGAATCTCGTCGTGGCCGAAACCGAAGACAACGATGAACCCAAGGCTTTCCCAGGTCCCACCTGTATCCGTGACTTTCTGGAATGGTTGGATACCTTGACTCTCCACGATACCCGTCAAGTCAATGTCATCGCACATAATTTTCAAGGGTACGATGGGTACTTTATCATCCAAGAATACTATGGGGACAACCGGATCGTTGAACAACTCCGCAACGGATGTAAACTCTTAGAGATCAAACATGACCGCATTCGGTTCATTGATTCAATGAGTTTCTTCCAGATGCCCCTCTCCGCGTTTCCCAAAACCTTTGGTTTGACAGAACTCTGCAAAGGCTATTTCCCCCACAAGTTCAACCTGCCCATTGATGAGTATCAAAACTACGTGGGCATCCTCCCCTCACGCGACTACTACATGCCTGAGACCATGTCACTCGAAGGCAGACAAGCCTTCGAAACCTGGCATCAACAACAACGCGACCAGGGCGTGGTGTTTAATTTTCAACAAGAGTTGTTGGCCTATTGCAGCTCAGATGTACGTCTCCTCAAACAAGGATGTCTGACTTTCAAACGCATGTTTGAAGACTTAACAGGCTTCAATCCTTTCGATCACGTCACCATTGCCTCGGCTTGTAATCGAGATTTACGTATGAACCGGATGATCCCTAACAGTATTGCCAGTGAACCCACCCGTGGTTGGAAGAAGAATAACATCAATCAGTCCCACTCAGCCCTCCACTGGTTAACCTGGTGCGATCACCAACTACGTCAACGCGCCCTCCAAGATCTTACCCCCGCCGAGGACCACAATCTCTTGGCCAGTGCCTATCCAGACCCTCATCGCCATTACATACAACATGTCCGAAATGGCGGCGAGTATAAGATCCCCGGGACCAACTTCCATGTGGATGGTTATTGCCCCGACACCCACACCGTCTACGAATTTCAAGGGTGTTTCACCCACGGATGCCCTACCTGTTATCCCAATCGCCACGAAAAACATCCCCACAACTATGATCGGACTATGCATGACGTCTATGACGCCACCCAAGACAAAGTCCAAAAGCTTACCAAACAAGGGTACAACGTCATTCAAATGTGGGGATGTGAATGGGACCACCTCCGAGACACCCAACCAGAGATCGACTCCTTCGTCCGGGAACTCAACTTTATCAAACCTCTTCAACCTCGAGAGGCTTTCTGTGGAGGTCGTACCAATGCCATCAAACTCTACCATCATATCACCCCCGGCCAAAAGATCCACTACATCGATGTCACCTCCTTGTACCCGTGGGTGAACAAGACCTCCACCTACCCCAAAGGACATCCCACCATCCTTTCACAACCGGGTCACACTGACATACACCAGTACTTTGGCCTAATCCAATGTGAAGTCCTGCCTCCCCGTGAATTGTACCATCCCGTGCTGCCTTACCGTCATGACGACAAACTGCTCTTTCCACTCTGTGCCCGTTGTGTGGAAGAAGAAATGGCCAAACCTCTTTTGGACAGATCCTATCATTGCCCTCACACCGACGAACAACGCGCCCTCACCAGTACCTGGTGCAGCCCCGAATTAGTCAAAGCCGTTGAGTTCGGGTACCAAGTCAAATACATCTACGAAGTCTGGCATTTTGAAGAAACCTGTGAGGGCCTCTTCGCCGATTATGTCAACACCTGGCTACGCATCAAACAAGAGGCTAGTGGGTGGCCTAAGGAGGACATGTCCGAAGAAGAAAAAAGGAAGTACATTCATGATTACTACGAGAAGGAGGGTATTCAGTTGGAATACGACAACATCAAAAAGAACCCAGGCCTACGAACATTAGCCAAGCTCATGCTCAATTCCATGTGGGGCAAGTTTGGACAACGCCTCAACAAGACCCAAATTCAAGCCTTTGATGATCCTCATGCCTTCCACCGTTTCTTAGATACCGATACCTTAGATGTACGTCACGTGTCCGTGATCAATGACGACATGGTTGAGGTGCACTACCAACATCAAAAAGAGGACATCCGCGTGTCACCCAACCTCAACATTTTTGTGGCCTGCTTCACCACCTGCCACGCTCGACTTAAATTGTATGACGCCCTCCAAGCCTTAGGGGAGAGAGTCCTATACTTTGACACCGACTCCGTCATCTACCTGGAGGAAACACCCACTCAATTCCAACCTACCTTGGGTTCCTATCTGGGGGACTTCGCCTCCGAATTAGAGGACGATGAATACATCCAAGAATTTGTCAGCGGAGGACCCAAGAACTACGGGTATACTACTAATAAGGAAAAGGTGGAGTGCAAGGTGAGAGGCTTCCGACTCAACAGTGAAGGACACACCCAGTTGAATTACGACGTCATGCGTCAGAATGTCAAAGATGAAATAGAAAGACCCCTCCCAAAACCACGCCAAAACCAGGTGATCAACTCCCACCAAATTGTACGGGATCCAACAAACTACCAACTGTACACTCGACCAAGCAGCAAGTTCTATCAGTTAGTCTGCAACAAACGAGTCATCGATCCCCGCACCTTCAAGACCTACCCCTATGGCTACCAATGAGAGATCAAAAAACAAGATCGTCGATTGTGATCACTGTGATCGAGAACATTTGGCGCCACCACCACCACCCCCATTCTACAGTTCCTTTGCCATACCTTTGATCAGAAATCATCGACGTCAACTACAACAATGGATCCGTGACAACAATCAATGGCGAAGAATAACTCGATGTCAAAAACAATGGTGGGGACCCTCTATTGAACATTAAGGAACACTCAGGAAAACCATTTTCTCAGTTATTGTAAACAAAAGTATAACAATAAACGTGATTTATTAATTTTTTTCTCTTGTTTTCACTCCAAGGGTTACCCCCGTTCCAAAAATTGGACTTTGGACTTTTAGCCCGCATTTCTCAGCGGTTTTACTTCCTCCTGAGCCCACGATCCTATTTTCACACTCGCCAGCGGTTTCTCATCCTAAAACACGTGACTTCCGGTTTAGGGCACTTCCGGTGACGTCACTTCCGGTTCCGGTCATGAGACTTGAGCCCGCAAACCCTTTTTCCAACTGGTCAGCGGTTTCCCCTCTTCAAAACACGTGATTTCCGGTTCCGGTTATGACGTCATCCTTACATCAAAACGAGGCCTATCTTACCATCTGGGCCCAATGTACTACTAACACTTTTTTGTCAGCGGCTGTTTCACTAACACACCAAGTGCCCGATAAGGTTAAAAAACTGATATGGGCTAATGAATATGTAGATTTTGCCATCCTGCTAAATAGTAGTATTACTCAGGCAAATGACCATTACACCTTCAGGGTGGAGAAAGATGATGGGGGTAAGCCAACTTTAACTCTAGCACCTAATCCCAAGCGGCAGTTGGTCCACTCCATTCAACAGTGGGTCTCAGCCTTTCGGGTCTTTGTCGCCATTTATGCTGAGAAGGCCCCCCATGATACCCCAGCCCTGATGAAATATGGCTCCGTAATCCGGGAGCTAGCTACGCAGGGAGCAAATTGGAAGTTCTACGACGAGAACTTTCGTAGTATTAAACAGAGCCAAGGGGCACCATGGGACCAGATTCACGCTGAGTTATGGTTGAGGTCACATTATTTTCGTGCCAAAGCAAATACCCAAGGGGGAAAAAGTAAACAAACAGGGCAATACATTCCCAAAGGGTTCTGTTATAAATTCCATAGGGGAATCGAATGCAATGGGTGTTCCTTCAAGCACCGATGTTTCCGGTGTGGGAGCAGCCACCCCATTTCCAAATGCCAGCAAGCTCCCAAATCGCCAACGGGGAATACAGGGTCCAAACCAACCCCACCACTTTACAACCGGGTCGCTTCCAACAGCAATACTACCTTCCGAAGCACTCCCAACTCCAGTCAAGGCTAAGATCTTAGCAGCATACTTAGCTGGTTATAATGAAAATTCTCGTAAACATTTATTATCTGGATTTTCACATGGTTTTCGTTTGCATTTTCAAGGGCCATTGGAGGGCAGTTATTCTAACAATCTTTTTTTCTGCGTCTGAGCACTCGAATATTGTTGATCTCAAGTTAGCTAAAGAAATCCAAGCAGGTCGTATAATGGGACCATTTGCTACACCCCCGTTGCTTAATCTCAAAATATCTCCCTTAGGAGTGATTCCTAAGAAAGTGCCAGGCGAATTTAGAATGATTCACCATCTTTCATTCCCCTTTGGAGCTTCAGTTAATGACTTTATCCCTCCAGAGTTCTGCTCAGTACATTATGCCACGGTCGATGACGCAATTAGGATTATCAAACGTTTAGGCGCAGGCTGTACTCTGGCCAAGACGGACGTTAGGAGTGCTTTCCGCATCATCCCAGTTCACCCTTTAGATTACCAACTACTGGGAATGCAATGGAAAGGGAGATACTATGTAGACCGCTGCCTCCCCGCGGGTTGTGCTAGTTCTTGTAAGACCTTTGAAGCTCTCAGCACCGCAATGGAGTGGGTAGCGCGAAGCAAATTAGCGATTCCCAACATCCTACATATTTTAGATGACTTTCTTATTCTTGATACATCCCACGATGCTTGCGGTGCTTCCCTTCAACGGTTTTTACATTTTTGTGAGGACATCGGGGTTCCCATGGCTCCAGAAAAAACTGAAGGCCCTAGTCAGGTATTGCAATTTGCTGGAATAGAGTTAGATTGTATAAATCTTGAGGCCAGGCTTCCACTGGAAAAAGTTAGCAAAATCTTGGGGGCAATTCGCAGTATGTTGCCCAGAAAAAGAGTTAAATTGAAGGAGCTCCAATCGCTTATAGGTCTCCTGAACTTTGCTTGCTCGGTAGTTACCCCTGGCAGAGTTTTTATCCGGCGATTGATAAACCTCACCATCGGTGTCCGACATGCACATTACCGTATTCGGGTTACTACCGAAACTAAGCAGGATTTACGAATCTGGGAAACTTTCTTAGATTCTTTCAATGGAAAGTCCCTTTTCTTAGAGGAAGCCTGGTCGACCTCGCATACCATGCATTTCTACACGGATGCCGCACAATCTAGCGGATACGGTCTTATTTTTGGCAAGCACTGGGCTTACGGTACATGGCCCGATGCATGGAAGGCACATAATATTTGTTTTCTCGAGTTTTTTCCAATTGTCATCACTCTCAGTACTTGGTGTACAGAATTAAGAGGGTGCTCTTTTTTACGGATAATGAGAGTGTAGTCCATGTCATCAATAAGCAAACAACGAAGGCCACTAAGATGCTAGTATTATTGCGCACTATGGTTCTGATTTGCTTGAGGAACAATATTTTCTTTAGGGCGCGCCATATTCAAGGAGTTAAGAACGTGCTGGCTGATAGTCTATCTCGTTTACAGGTCGACAAATTCCAAACATTGTCTTGCGGTATGGACCCATCACCAACCCCACTGCCAGCACCCCTGCTACCAGAGAACTGGGCAATAGGCTAGCCCAGTTATTAGAAGCCAGTTTGAGTGCCAGTTCTTTAAACACATACCGTCGTCCTTGGCAGATCTTGCAGCATTTCATAAGGGATAGATTGCAACTTCAAACTCCCCTGTTTCCGATTTCAACTCATACATTGGCCCTGTTCATCGCCTTTTTAGCTGAACAGAAATATGCAGCCTCCACAGTTACCAGTTACATTTCGGCACTAAGTTACCCCCACCGTTTAGCCTCTTTGCCTGATCCAACTAAGTCTGAAATGATTCAGCTCACATTACGCGGCTACTGTAAACTCAACCCTTCCAGGGACTCTCGCCTACCCATTTCACTGCCAATACTTGAAAACATCATATTAGCATGTGAACACACCAAATCTTCCTTGTATAGCAGGAAATAAATACAAGCTATGTACGCTTTCGCTTTCTTTGCCGCCCTTCGAGTTGGTGAAATCACATATAGAGTTAATCAACCCCATCAAAATATTATTACTATCAGCCAACTCGTCTCTATGAAAACCAGAGAGGGCAATGTCAGTGCGATTAAGCTAACGCTAAGGAATTACAAGCATAGTGATAGTACAAGCCCAGTAGATATTTTTCTTTATCGTGAGAAACCGGTTTGCCCTGTCTCTCATTTGTTAGAGTATCTAAGTTTAAGGGGACAATCTCCGGGACCTCTTTTCTGCTGGCCAAATGCCTCTCCTCTCCGATCTTTCTTTGTGACAGCTTTATCTGAAGACCTCAATTTTTGTGATTTAGATGGTTCGCGCTATAAGTCACATAGCTTCCGGATTGGTGCTGCTTCCTGGGCAGCAGCTAAGGGCATGTCTGACGCACAGATTAGGAACTTTGGACGCTGGAAATCTAATGCATTTTTACGATATATTCGAACTTCCACAGTGGGGTCTCTTTCGGCGGTCCAACCGTAAACCAGTGCCATATGCCCATGCTTGCAGTCGTACCCATGTAACTACGTGTAAGCTTCTCAAGCATGGCGCAGATCTTTTGTGCAGGGGCCAAGAGTATCTGCGCTATGTTTATCTACTAGCATTGTTAAATATATTCCTAAAGACTGATGGTTATGTTAGTTGATGGCATTTAATGCTGAGCGGTTGTGCAGGGGCCAACAGCCCAGGACATATGGGTTTTTGTTCAGATAGATAGCTGCCGTATTAGGAGCATTTGTGCAGGGGCCAACTCCTTCCTTCAGGCTTGGATCTGGAGAGACAGTGGTATGTTGTTAGTATAGATTCGTTTAAGTGGAAGCATTTGTGCAGGGGCCAAATGTTTCGCAAAACATCCAGCTAATCTAAATACTTTAATAAGTGTAAGCTTTTGTGAATTATGTCACAGTTTTTTGGTCAACCTTGTGTGCAGGGGCCACTGGGTTAGACTCAGTAGTCATACTTTAATTTTTTAACTTTAATTTTTTGAGCCTATGTAGTTCAGACTCAGATCTGGAAGGACGTTTGTATGCTTTGTATAGAGTCCCTTAAGTGGAAGCATTTGTGCAGGGGCCAAATGTTCCACAAAACATCCAGCTATTCTGAATATTTTAATAAGTGTAAGCTTTTGTGAACGATTTCACAGTTTGTTGGTTAACCTTGTGTGCAGGGGCCACTGGGTTAGACTCAGCAGTCACGTTTCAGGGTTATTGGTTCGTTCCTGTTAAGTCACTGTGCATTGCTTGGGCTTCGGGTGGGGCGGCCCTGTCTCGCTTCTACGATCCGGGCTTTGGCGTGTTTGCCCTCACCTTTGCTGGGAAAGGTTTTCATTTCCAGATCAATTGTCATTTGATATGAGATTATCAATAAACGGCCACTTAACTGAGTGGCCAAATTATGGCAAAAACTGTGTCAGTCTAGTTCCATTCCCAGCAAACTGAGCTCAGCCTTGGCAATGCATATTGAAAAGTTCATTCGTTAGTAAGCGGGCAAGGGGCATAAATAACATTTATTACCAAAGGGAGTAAATAAATTTATGCAGCCTGCCTTGCAATTAATTACCCCGGATGGTGTCACATCCGGGACTTTAACAGGTTTATATTTAGGCTTCTGAGCATGTGGTTGTAGGCCTCTTTCATTTTAGCTTCGGTGCAGGGCAAGCATTTTCCCACCCTCTTACCCTCCCAATTTTCAGTCATTCACCTTGATACATTATACCAGAATTAGGTAGAGTTAGGCGTGTTTGCCCTCACCTTTGCTGGGAAAAGGTTTTCATTTCCAGATCAATTGTAATTTGATATGAGATTATCAATAAACGGCCACTTAACTGAGCGGCCAAATTATGGCAAAAACTGTGTCAGTCTAGTTCCATTCCCAGCAAACTGAGCTCAGCCTTGGCAATGCATATTGAAAAGTTCATTCGTTAGTAAGCGGGCAAGGGGCATAAATAACATTTATTACCAAAGGGAATAAATAAATTTATGCAGCCTGCCTTGCAATTAATTACCCCGGATGGTGTCACATCCGGGACTTTAACAGGTTTATATTTAGGCTTCTGAGCATGTGGTTGTAGGCCTCTTTCATTTTAGCTTCGGTGCAGGGCAAGCATTTTCCCACCCTCTTACCCTCCCAATTTTCAGTCATTCACCTTGATACATTATACCAGAATTAGGTAGAGTTAGGCGTGTTTGCCCTCACCTTTGCTGGGAAAAGGTTTTCATTTCCAGATCAATTGTAATTTGATATGAGATTATCAATAAACGGCCACTTAACTGAGTGGCCAAATTATGGCAAAAACTGTGTCAGTCTAGTTCCATTCCCAGCAAACTGAGCTCAGCCTTGGCAATGCATATTGAAAAGTTCATTCGTTAGTAAGCGGGCAAGGGGCATAAATGCAGTTATTAGAATTCTTTTATTATGAGCCATGTGATGTATTTTTTAACATTTAATAGTAGATTGATTATTTCATAGCATTTTACATGTATAAAACAGATCTTATTATTATATTCTTATCTCAGAATTTGTAAAGTTGGCCGAAAAACCATCTAATGGAAACAACTTATAAACTTACTATCCCCCCCCCCCCAACAGATACAAGCCCTCCTGTTTAAAAGCTCACCCAAAACCCCATATGAAGTTATATAAGCCCAGGGCTTAAAATCGGAATTTAATGATATACATGTATACCCGTACATATCAATTTAATGACAATTAATGGTGAAAGGTGTTATTACCAAAAATATCCACAACCACAATGATTGTGCCACCAGTTCTGTTCAGCCCTGAAATATTAATCTCAACACAGTTTGCAAGACTGTGCTCTTCTTTACTTTGAGATTTAATAAACACTAGCTGCTTCAAGTTTATTGTCATCATCCCCATCCCCTCATTAGGATTTGCAGACTGGCAATCGAAAGCTCAAACTTTTAAATTTTTAACCAGAGAACGCTCAAAATCTTATTATGTCTTACCCTGGTTACTCGTCCATTTAAAAACAATATGTTACGAGTAACTAAAGGTTTTTTCTTTTGTCTAGACATGACTTTTAAGGCCATCATGGACGCTGTTTGCAAGACATCCATACCATTTGGCTGGGATGATTGTGACAAGAGTGCCACAATGAAACAAGTTGCAGTAGCTCTTTTTAATCAGGTAATACTGTGCATCCATGCAGTAACGGATACCCATTTTTTGTGTTGCCTGAGTATTATTCAGACCTGCCAACCTCCAAACCATGCAAATCTGGAGAGGTTGAAAAAAAGCCCAGAAAAACCTGGAGATTGGGACCTCAAACCTGGAGATTTCCAAAATATGTGTTAAATGAAAATAAAAATGGTAGATTTCTTGTTTCAAGGTATTCTTTACCTTATCTGTACACCTATTGTATTCTTTTGCCGCATATTTTGAAGAGTCAGTTTCTGTTTCACTGTCAACGCGAGGCGCCAGGTTGAGTTTACTGTTCACAGCTGTAGCCTTCCAGAGACCTAAGCGCACCTATGTTTCACAGGAATGAGGCTGGAATTGTACCTAGGTTTCCCTCAAACATTACATGTGACAAATGTGGCCATTTTCAACACGGATTTTTCAATATTGCTTCATACTATCTGAATTGTTTGGCAATTTCAAGATTTTCTGATTCACCGTGAGATTTGGAGGCCAAATCGTGAGACCGTGAGTTGATACCCCAAGCCGTGAGTCTCATGGTGAAACCGTGAGAGTTGGCAGGTCTGATTATTATGACATCTGTTTTTGCTTCAATTTTAGTTAATCACAGACACTTGAATAATCTGATGAATTGTTTGGCCTGTTATTCTCTGAGCTCTTCATATAGGCAAATGTACTGTTCTCATTTGCTTTTTTCAATTTTTATGTGCATGACTTCTTTTTCAGCGTGGCACCAAGAATTATCATGGAAGGAACATTCCAAAAACATTCCCCATCATGACCACAAATGTTGACGGAAAAACACTAAAGTAAGAATCAAAATACTGTCTTGCTATTGTTAAGTGCACCAATTATGGTTATTATTCATATATTGGCAATATATCCAAACTGGACAAACATATTAATATATGTTACAGTATACTATAACTGTAATGTTACCATAATGTGCGTACAATGATTCTGCATTAATTAACAGAATATGCAAGCTTGTGTGCACAGCTTTATATTGCTTCAAATGTTTAAAACGTCAGACTGGTTAGAAAATGGTCTCAAAATGTTGAAAAATTAATTGGCCAGGGTTATTTAATTCGTTTTTTTAAAACATTTTTATACCATGTATCAAACCAGGGCCGCAATGTTTTTAACATTTAAATGGATCAACTTGGTTACAAGGCCATGTTTAAGTGCTATATGTCACATTCAATTATTTAAAAGACCAGAGTTTATTGCTGATAAGTAGAAACTCAGTCGTGTTCTATTGGAAATCCCACTGCTTTCTATTCCCAGATAGAACACAATCGCTCCATGTTGCTCTTTACAAAAACAATAATCCTTGGGTTTTGGGTTAAAAGTGCATAAGACTGTAATTGTGGGGTGCAATGATTTAGAGCTTCTACTAATGCGCCTCCTTGGCTATTCGCTCATATTAGAAAAGTTGGACTCGTAGTCTATTATTGGTAACAAGTGCATAATTTATTGCATCAGACCTTTGATGCTGTACATTTGTAATAAGCAACTTTGCAAGCTGCCCTACTAAACAGAAATAATATACATGTATGGAAGGATTACATGTTATTTTACTTATAGTAACTAGTAAATACTTTCCTTTAGGGTTTTGTCAAGATGGATGAGGATCCCCTTCCAGACTCTAGACCCACTCTACAGGTCTAAAACATTTCGAGAGAAATTTGAGGTTCTCCAAAGTGCCATGACTGGGGCCAGTGCAAGTGTGGCTGTTGTCACCGCATATGCAAGAAAGAAATTGTCAGAGGAGACAGCAGAAGAAGATATTGATGAGATAACAGACCGATTAGTGGAAATGGCAGATGCCCAGGAGCTTGTAGTTGATCAGCGGGCACTGATGTCATACTCCCTTCTAGTGTTTTCATGCAAGGTGGTAAGGAAATGGACATTGTACAGGGCTTCTGATATTGTGGGATGGTGCACTGTTGTAAACCAGAAAGCAACCACTGTCAACTCCTGCCCACATTGCAGATAAATAATTAGAAAGCAACCAATTGGAATAATTATTAAATATTCCAAAGGCCTCACACAGTTTTGAAGATTAACTCTTTGTGACTGATATTATGCAAAAGTTTTGTTCGTGTGGCTGTATTTGATACCTGGTAGTTTGCTAGAAATGACACCATTGATTTTGGCTTTCCAGGCCATCCTCTCTGTAGGGTTAAATAGAATTGAAACCTAATAATTTTTATTGAATAGCACTTTTTATAAGCTTTGTAATGAAAAATAGTTTGTGGTGGCTGAGTTTGAAACACATGGCCACATGCACTTACACTTTACATGTTTTTTGGCTATGGACACCTGCAAAAGTAAATGGTAACCTTATTTTTTTCTGTATTGTTAAATTTAATTTGCACAGATCCTAGATAAGGTAGGCCTGAGCCATCTCTATGATGAAATCGAAGAAAATATTGAAAAGGTAGTCCTGCCTAGTTATGTGGAGGCCTCTGCTGTCACATCAGGAGATGTCAAATCGAACAATTTGATGGCAAGTGAAACAGACACGGCTTTGAAGAGGTTCCTTGGATCTATTTTAATCAACAATGTTACAACAGTAAGTTTTTACTAAAAGCGAAAGTATCGAGCATACTATAAAATATATACCTAATTAATACACGTAATTAAAAATGCTATATTCCTCTGAAATTATAGTGTCACCTGTTCATAGTTCACTTTGCTAATAATGGGTTTATAATATTTTTATGCAATTCTTAAAGGTAGCAACTTTTGTCAGCAACAAAGTCAAACCTAAAAGATGCAACTGTGGAGGGTCAGTGGCATTTAATGTGCCCGGTGTTGCGAGTTACATCAGGGATTCTGGCATTGACAAAATCATCACCGATGCCACTATTCGCAATTTCGTCACATCGAAGAAGTTGGTTGTGTTGGAAAATCAACCAAATTTTGGGGTAGAACAGCAAGTGCCACGTCTGCACACATAAGTAGACACTTCTTAGCAGCAGATGTGTTGACTGAAATTGATAAAGGTATGGTAGACATAAAAATTATAAAGTTTCATGAACTCAATATACAGTTAAAAGGACAAAAATGTTTTCATTGCAAAGTAGTGCCCAGAAAAAGAAACAGCTGAGCTAAAATAAAGTTTACGTTACGTTACGTTACGTTATGTCATGTTATTAATATGTTGTGTTATGTTATGCCACTACAGAAGCTGTTGACCTAACCAAGTTATTTATCATTAATTAAAATTTAAAGCAGGGAATTGCAATAACATATCTTTGCAGTGTATACAAGTGTATCAACTTTACAATGTATACAAGTGGTCACGAGTCCTAAGGCTTAAATACCTTTATGTTGTTTTTGTACATGTAGCTTTCGCATCACTGACTGCTGCTGCTACCAGTGACCTGTCAGGTATGTAGCAATGTTAGTGAGTCGATTTCTTATTTTCAAATTGTTTGTTCATCATTGCTTATATTCTACCTTATGATTTTTTTTATCTGTCCAGGTGACAGTACCAGCAGTGATCAGAGTGAGTAGATTTTCTGTTCCTCCTATAAATGTTTGTTTATTGTTGCCCATATTTTTTAGTTAAACCCTGGAATTTGTGTGGATTCGATTGAAAATTGCTTATTTCAAGTAATGATCTTTTTTAACAGCCTATGGCGAGCAGGGGTGGCAGAGTGGTGAGAGCGATATCGCCTCCCACCAATGTGGCCCGTGTTTGATTCCAGTCCAGTGTCATATTATGTGGATTCAGTTTGTTGTTGGTTCTCTTTCTTGCTCCAAGGGTTTTTCTACGGGCTCTCCGGTTTTCCTCCCTCCACAAGAAACAACACTCCAAATTCCAGTTCGTTATTCGGTGCCTGTACACGTCTTAACAAGCTCTAAACTCTTCTGTGTACGTGCAGGGTAAATAAATAACATTACATTACATTTACATGTAACAAAGATACTGCAAATTCCAGCAGTGAAAAAAAATTGCTTAATCAAATTTCATGTCATGATTTGTTTAGTCCAAGCAAAAAAGCTACTGTCAACCCCAGCAGTGATCAGAGTATGTTGATTTTCAGTTCCTCCCACAGTTAATTTTTAATGATGCTAATTTTTTGTTGATCCCTTAATCTTTGCATAATTTGAAAATAGCTTGTTTCATCTAATGATTTCTTTTTCTTTCCAGGTAACAAACCTACACATGTGGTCAATCCCAATAGTGATCAGGGTATGTTGATTTTCTTCTCCTCCCAGTTTTTAATGTTTTTTTGATACTTATTTGTGTTCATTCCTTAATTTTAAAAATTTAAAAATTGCTTATCTCATCTTTTGTTCTTTTTTTATCTGTCCAATCAACAAAGCTACTCTCAACCCCAGCAGTGATCAGGGTATCTAGATTTTCAGTTCCTCCAAGTGTTTTTTTTTGTTTATCGATGAGTTTCTTGTTTAATTTTAAAATTGATTAATTGATGTAATGATTTTTTATAGGTCCAGCTAACAAAGCTACAGTGACTCCCAGCAGTGATCAGGGTTTGTTTATTTTCTGCTACTCTCAGTGTTTAAAGTTTATTGCTGCATAGTTTTTATCACATTATTTTTTGCAAATTTCATCTTATGATCTTTTTAATCCGTCCAGGCAACAAATCTACTCTCAATCCAAGCAGTGATCAGGGTATGTTGATTTTCAGTTCATCCCAGCATTTGTTACTGTTACTTTTTTTCTTTATCCTTAAATTTTTTACATAATTTAACTGAAAATTGCTCATTTCATCGAATAATATATTTTTATCCCTCCAGGCAACAAAGCTACTGTCAACCCCTGTAGTGATCAAGGTATGTTGATTTTCAGTTTTTCCCTTATTTTTTGCAGAATTTAATTATAAATACTGCTTATATCATCTAACGATTTTTTTTAATCCGTCCAGGTAACAAAGCTTCTGTCGATCCAAGCAATGATCAGGGTTTGTTGATTTTTTGTTCCTGTTACTATTTGTCCGCCTGCTAGGTGGCTCTATTTTAGGCAGCAAACGGCAAGCGAGAGGCGAAGCGGCAAAAAGTTTTGGGCAAACCCAAACACCTAGAACCTGCTCACAGGCTAATTGTTTGTTAATTGTTGCGTTTGTTCGTTGTTATCTTCCCTTAAAGCGCTGGGTCTACTAAGAACAAATTTGTTTTTCTGCTCGTTGAAATATTTTATCCAATACTTTGTTATTTTATTTTGTAGAGAAAGTGCCTGCAACTCGATCTAAGACTAAGAGGAGTAAGTACAGTACTAGTTCAGTAATGTAATGTAAGTTATTCGTTTATCGACAAAAATATGCCAGTTTCCTTACCTCTTTTAGCCCTACACTGTGACAACTCACCCAAAATATTACCCAGTAATAGTGTGTTAAGGATTTCACAAGGAGTATCGAGGTAAAAAAAAAGCTTTAGTGTTATCCACCTACAAACTTTTTTCTCACTATCTTTTTCATCTTTTTACCGTCATTGCCCTTTACTGTGTGTTGTAATGAAAAGTTTTACCTGTAGATTGTTGAAGCTTTTGTGTTGAGAAATGATTTACCAAGGCAGACATGTTTGTTCTAATCACCAGCTAGGTATTTCCGCATTTGTTACAGTAGTTTAAGTCGCCATCACATGCAACGAGGAGAAAGTAGCATGAAAAGTTTTTTTTTTCATTTTAGAACTAGCAGAAGGGAGCTTGGAGCAGAAAAAGAAGAAGAAACACGAGTAGCATTGCGGAGCATACACATATAGTGACACTATGTGTTGTTGACACTATGAACTGTTCTGGAAGCTAATTATTGGAAACACTAAGGACACATATTTTATTGATTAGTTAAACAAATCGTGTATCAAATTTTGGATTTACACCCTTCTTTTTAAAGAACCTCCTCTGTTAGATCGGATATTGATATAGTGGCATGGAAAACGCAACTTGAAATAGCGAAGCGCGCGGGTGACGTCTTGACTAAAACAAGACTCAACAAATAAACCGGAATGGCGGACGATTTTCCTAAAGCACTTTCTAAAACAGCCAGAGTTACCAAAACACTTTTTTGAAACAAAAACTTCTCCTAGATTCCCTCTATTTCTCTCAGAACAGGCTGAAGTTGTCCAAGCCTCGTGGGGGTCTAATCACTTGATTCTATTTTTAACCCTCGCGCACTTCGCTTTTAGTTAGACTGCCAGATTTAAAGCCACTCACATTCAAGTGGGTAAACAAATTAAAAAAAAAACTGTATGAAATGAAGTTCTCCTTGCGTAAAATGTACTATGTTTCACAAGGTCACTCTGTCTCTTAACATTTGAAAATTGATTTTTAAAAGTATTGAAGAAATTACATTTTATACTCTAAGCAACGTCACAGTGGGGCAAAGCAAAACCATCATTTCAGCATTTTTTAGCACCTTTTTTTGAGAGCATATTGTACCCGTTAACCTTTAGGCCGTTTGGGCACATAAGTGATGCTAAGGCTCTATACCAGGGTTAAAAGATGGGTCAGCCTCACTATATTATGACACTTACCATTCTATCATACTTGCACCTTTCCATTCTTTTGAATGAGATTAGTTTGAAATGTGAAAAAAAGGGCAGGTCAATGAAAAAACTGACCCCCTTGTCGACTTGAGTTAACCAGCAATGGCCTAGTGATTTACAAACATTGCAAAGGTGCATAAAATGGGTACGCGCTTTGTCATCGCCTTGTCCCTGAGGCATTATCCTTGGATTAATTGCTTAATTTTTAGTACATTTCTTACTTTTAGTGTTTGAAAAAAGCATACTTTTTATTTTCAAGTTACCTGTTTCCAAATAAAGGGAATCATCGTCACCATGTATTATTATTTGAAAACAGATCAATAAAAAGTGATTCCCATAAGTGCGTTTGTCATATGCTTTTACAATAGCCACTTAACAACGCGATAACGTGAGATATGTCGATGCTACATGATTGCATTCTCGATATCGCGTTCAACCCAAAAAGTTTATCACTTATAACACTATGATTCCTTTTGCGTCCCATTAAGCAACGGCGAAGGCAAAAGAAAACAAAACAACAAGCAAAAAAACGGCTATGCACATACTTTTGTCCATTTCTTTGCCGTTGCCGATTGACTGGATGAGGGCGTTTACACTACGACAATTTTGTTGTCCCTTTCTAAAGTAGAATACTATGGTTTATAAATAAACTTAAGAAAACAGTCGCAAACAGTGGACACTTTGAACAAGGAGGATAGTAGCGATGAAGTTTGAAACAGCACGAAATCAATTTCCAAGTTCCTCCCCTCCCCCCCCCCCCGCCGCGGCAGTACCCCATTCATCCTGTCGTTTAGGTATACACACCCAATAGGCCGACACACAAACAAAGAAAATGACAACAAGTTTTGGTCGTTCTCTTTGTATATGTCCTCCAGGAGTCGATTTAATGCTGAATTCAAATCTACTCTCCGTTTTTTTTTCTTTGGCTTCTTACCTTTTCAATAGTACATTTGGTCCAGCATAATATAGCGAGTCAGGCCTGACGAGTTTTTGGTTACGATTTCAGGTCACCGAGAATATCTTCCCAGTTTGTTTAGGTCGTTTCCTGTAAACGAAATCATAAACAGATAGCAACCACATTTTAAAGCAAAGCTTACTTTTTAACGAGAGATTATGAAGTTCCTTTTAATACAATGATATTTAAAGGGACACACTACAGATACCTCTGATCGTAAAGAGCTAAGTAAACTTGTTAGCTTTAAACGGACCAAAGCTGAAAAATACAGTGAACGTTAAATAAAACAGTTTCAAAATTGGTGAAAACGAAAAGGTGACATGTAGGGAGGAAAGTAAAAAAAAAAACGACCGACACAATCAGAAGGCGATTAGTTGTTTAAAGCGCTATTACTACCTGGCCTGTGTACCTGTGTTTCATAACAGAGGAATAAATAAGGAGGTAAGAAACACGGGCTGTAAGTAATAAAAACATGTATATGAATTTAAAAAACAACGTGTATAGGGGATCAAAGCGACAGCCTAGGTAATGACGCCATCTCCACT
Organism: Siderastrea siderea; assembly: GCA_964030785.1. Classification (NCBI taxonomy): domain Eukaryota; kingdom Metazoa; phylum Cnidaria; class Anthozoa; order Scleractinia; family Rhizangiidae; genus Siderastrea; species Siderastrea siderea. The sequence goes on from OZ034977.1 coordinate 4,031,415, forward strand.
TAAACCGCAAACATTTTCGAAATACGTAAAAAAGTAACTTGGGGGAAACGTGGATAACTTGGTGTACATGTGGGAAAACAAGATGAAACGCAAGTGACTTAAATGTTGGAAAAAGATGTGAACGTGGGTTGGCAAACCAGGTGAAACCTGGCTAAGATGGACAAAATGTGGGAAAACAGGGTAAGACGTGAGTAACTTGGCTTAAATGAGGGATAACAGGGTGAAACGTGGGTAACTTGGGGTAAATGAGGGTAAACAGGGTGAAACGTGGGTAACTTGGGGTAAATTAGGAAAACAGGGTGAAACGTGGGTAACTTTGAGTTAATGAGGGTAAACAGGGTGAAACGTGGATAACTTGGGGTAAGTGAGGGTAAACAGGGTGAAACGTGGGTAACTTAGGGTAAAATAAAGAAAAAAGGGTGAAACGTGGGTAACTTGGGGTAAATGAGGGTAAATAGGGTGAAACGTGGGTAGCTTGGGTTAAATTAGGGTAAACCGGGTGAAACGTGGGTAACTTGGGGTAAATGAGGGTAAACAGGGTAAAACGTGGGTAACTTGGGGTAAATGAGGGTAAACAGGGTGAAATGTGGGTAACTTGGGGTAAATGAGGGTAAACAGGGTAAAACGTGGGTAACTTGGGGTAAATGAGGGTTAACAGGGTGAAACGTGGGTAACCTGGGGTAAGTGAGGGTAAACAGGGTGAAACGTGGATAACTTGGGGTAAATGAGGGTAAACAGGGTAAAACGTGGGTAACTTGGGTTAAATGAGGGTAAACAGTGTAAAACGTGGGTAGCTTCGGGTAAATGTGGGAAAACAGGGTGAAACGTGGGTAACTTGGGTTAAATGAGGGCAAACAGGGTGAAACGTGGGTAGCTTGGGGTAAATGAGGGTAAACAGGGTGAAACGTGGGTAACTTGCGGTAAATGAGGGTAAACAGGTTAAAACGTGGGTAACTTGGGGTAAATGAGGGTAAACAGGGTGAAACGTGGGTAACTTGGGTTAAATGAGGGTGAACAGTGTAAAACGTGGGTAACTTGGGGTAAATGAGGGAAAACAGGGTTAACTTGGGGTAAATGAGGGAAAACAGGGTGAAACGTGGGTAACTTGGGGTAAATGGTGACATGCATGTCTGTCAAGTAACGATATGTAAATTTGAAGCTCGGGACGCTTGGTGGATCTAACATGGATGCATTACCCGGAGCACAAAAACAGGTGAATTTCTATGTTCAATATAAATGGGAAATTGATATTCTAAAGCTTTAAGATTATTTAGAGACAACCTTTGAGCAACTTTTTATGATGAAAATGACCCAAATTACCCTGGGCAGGTACCTTAAAAACCTCTGAAATAGATATATCCATTCTTGCACTAATATTTTGATTTGGGGTTATTTCGGCCAAGAAAATTGGACGCAAAATGTGTCTACAATGTATATCAGAGGGAAAGACACTCATTTAACATTTTTGATTACTAAACAAGTTTTTAATTTATTATAATTATTACAACGGCTGTGTTGTGAAATTAAAGGTAGCTTTGGTGACTCCAAGCATCTGTAGAATGCTGTAACATGGTTAGATTACCGTTTGGGAATGGTATATAAATGATAACTTTTTCCTATTTCATGAGCCACTGAAAGGAAGTGGAATTGCACCCATTTGCCACTGGACATTTTCTCTTGCCACTACCTGGCCAAAGAAAAGAACCAAAACTGCCCAAAGCGTTGTTTGCCAGTTGAGTACTATGCCTGCTTTTGTTAATAATGTCAAATTGCAGCCTCCAGGAATGTGCCCCCTCAACTTTTACCTTTCCCTCAATCAATCAATCAATCAGTCAGTCAGTCAGTCAGTCAGTCAGTCAGTCAGTCAGTCAGTCAGTCAGTCAGTCAGTCAGTCAGTCAGTCAGTCAGTCAGTCAGTCAGTCAGTCAGTCAGTCAGTCAATCAATCAATCAATCAATCATAATGCTAGGTAATAACGATATTTTCCTTACCTTATTCAAAATTGATCAGGAAGGCTGACCAGTGGTTGCATGTGCCACTCCTTTAGAGCCAATGTTCCTCTTGCAACATCAGTGGCAGAAAACTTCTGCTCTTTTAGCTTTCCACTTTCATGAAGGTTGTTAACCTTTAAGAAAGCAGCCCAAGTATGGTGAAAACCAAACCTCACTCCAAATTCTTTTCTGTGAGACAAAGTTTCTCATGGTGAGCTGGTGGTGGTTGTGACATAGCAAAGTGCAGAAAAAGATAGATGGTTTTTCACTGTTGTTTCCTCGACCGAAGCGGTTAATAAGTTCACCAACGTGTCAAAGGACTCTCAGTTTATTTGCTGTCTCGTATAGGGTTGTACCTGGTTTACAGCTTTGAGTCTTTCGAAACCTGTATTAACATCACAACGATAATTATACACAACAATATTGCCAAAGTTGAATGATTGAATATTTACATACCCGATGGCTCTTATTTAATTCTTTATCTTCGGGAGGAAAACCGGCGGTAATCTCAATTGTCGTTCGCAATGTCACTAATTACAATTAATTATCGATTGTAACGTAATTCTCTCATTAATTATCGATTGTAACGTAATCGTCACAAATTAAGAATTCGTTTCTAACGAAACACTCCCCACTCTCTGAAAGTGTAAAATATGGAGTCCTTAGTTTTTTGTCCTTTTTTTTAATATTTTAATCTTGACCCTGGAGTTCGTCTTCTTCGTCGACGGGGATAATCACAACAAGTCGCTGTACGGGTCGCTCTACTGTCACATAACCCCGACCTTTGTAGATTTGTACCTTTTTGTTTAGCACTGGGTTCTTGTATTGGATCTCAACCTTTCTGACCTTGCCGTCCTTTCCCGGATTAGCTGTTACGACGCGTCCGAGTTTCCATTTACCTCTTACTTGATTCGAATCTTGACTTAGCACGATGTCGCCAACCTTAACGTCGCGCTTACATGTATGCCATTTATGTTTTATTAATAAACTCGGAAAGAAGTCACGAGTCCATCTCTTCCAAAACGCGTTTATGATGCCTTGCACAAAGTAGAAACGGCGGCGAGGATTTGCGTCACCTTCAAATGGTCCGCTGGGGAGTCTTGCAGATGCACGTCCTAATAAAATATTATTCGGACAGAGATATGCTCCATCTTCAGGTGTTGTGGGATGTCGCCCTATTGGTCTTTTATTAATTAAATTGGCGACCTCGAAACAGACTCTCTGGAGCTCTGAAAATATCATGATGTTCTGGCCGATTGCTGCGGTGATAGCTCGTTTGATGGATTTTATAAGGGCTTCTGAGATTCCGTTCTGCCAGGGGGTGTCAGCTGGTGTAAATTCCCACTTTAGTCCTTCGATCACTCCAAACTCTTCGAGTTTTTTTCATATCCCAGCCCTTTGTCATGTTTCGTAGCTCTTCATTGGCTGATACCAGTTGTGGGCCATTATCTGAGTAAAGCTTTGCAGGATACCCTCTCAGAGATGCAAACCGTCTCAATACGAGTAAGAATGCTTCCGTGCTGTAATCAGATGCCAGGTCAATATGAACGGCTCTTGTACTCATGCAATTGAATAGAACCCCATAACATTTTCCAATCGTCCGTCTCTTTACTTGATCTCTTACTTTCAGTGGTCCGAATAAGTCGATTGCTGTGTTGTGCCATGGAGGGGACGGTTTGAGTCTTTCTTCCGGAAGTTGTCCCATGGTTTGTACACTTAGATTTCCGTCCAATTTCTTGCAGATGACACACTTGTGTCTGATGGAGCTAACCATGTTACGGATTTTTGGGATCCAAAATCTTAACCTGATCTTGCTTACGGTTGTCGATACTCCGTTATGTCCAATGCCATGTACGTGCTCCGCGTAGAGTAGGGAAAAACGATGTTCTCGAGGCAGGAGAATCGCTTCACTCTTGTCGTAGCTCATGTGCATCCATTTGCTCGTTCGACTGCCAACTACAATTACTCCGTCTTCTCTTGTTCTTGGGTATAATCGCTTGTATTTCCCTATCTTTACATCAGAAGCCATGGACCTTTGCGCTTCTAGGATCCAGAACGTTTTGGCCTTTGCGATATCATCAGGTATCAAAGTCTTGGTTGCATTCTTTAAACTTGTTGATGGTTTTCGTTTATAAAGGGATAGCACTCGTGCCATTACTCTTAGCAATTTTTTATACCTTGAGTACTTGTTAATGTTTATTCTTTACGCTAGTGAGTCATCCTTCGTTGTGGTATGCATTGTCGTTTCCCTTTTAAGCTGGTCTGCTGATTCTTGTTTACAGATCACTTTGCTGATCGGCCATTCGGATTCGGGCAGTCTTAAAAATCTTGGACCTCTCTGCCAATCGCTGTCGGCATCGATATCGTTTGGTCTTTTACCTCTAGTTATCCAGTCCGCGATGTTGTTGTCGCTCTCAACCCAATAACAATCTTGAGGGTCAGTGCCTTCTTGTATCTCACCAATGCGGGTCGCTGCGAAAGTGTTAAAGCCGTAAGATTCCTTTTGAACCGTTCCATGCACTATCTGAGAGTCGACGATATGGTAGTATTTCGCAAACTGATATCGGGATTCCTTTTCCAAGAAGGTTTTAAGCCTCTTATTCAAGACAGCACCGCATAATTCTACGCGATCGATTGATATCTTCCTATTTGGTGAGAGTCGGTTCTTCGACATTATTAGTCTAACATCGAATCTCTCTCTTGGTAGGGTCCATCGGACGTAGGCACACGCTCCATATGCGTTGTCGGGTCCATCGCTAAATATAATAAGGATAGGTGGTCCAATTGCACCTAATGGCTTGAGGCATCTCGGGAAGATGACCAAATCCATGTTACGTAGGTCTTGAAAGAATTCTAGCCAGTTATCCCTCTGTTTTTCAGGAATCGGATCATCCCAGTCTAAACTTTCTTCTGCTGTCCATAATTGTCGCATTGGGATCTTGGCTCTGACAGTGACCGGAGATGCAAGACCAAGCGGATCGTAAACGCGATTGATTTGTGAGAGAATCATTCTTTTGGTTATTGTGGTGGGAATGGCGGCTTCTGTACCATGGCTTTTAGCCTTCCCTATAGGTGATAAGGTCACGTTTGCTTTGAATCGGAATTGGTCTTTGTTCGTATTCCAGATGACACAGAGTACTTTTTCAGTGGATGAGGTCTCTTGGTGCGGTTCTAAGGTCATATCGTTGGCCATCTCATCGTTCGAGTAAAACCATCCTTTAATCTTGAATCCTCCTTTAATTAATACCTTCTCGATTTCATCCGTAACCTGTTTGGCGTGTTCTTTGCGCGGCACGCTGTCGACAATGTCATCCATGTATGAATTGTTAATTATGGTCCTTGCGGCTTGTGGATATCTCTTGCTTGACATTTCGGCTGTTTTTCTCATAGCCATAGTTGCTATTGCACCGGATGGCTTATCTCCGAATGACACTCTTTGGATGACGTACGTATGTTCATATCACGCCACAAGAAACGATGGGTGTGCTGTTCAATGGTTCTTGTCTTTACGGTGTGGTACATTTTCTTCACATCACCCATAAAGCCAACCTCGTTTTCTCTGAATCGTACAAGGATTCCAAGAAGATTGTTTAATAGGTCTGGCCCTTTGGCCCAGTACTCGTTTAGTACTTGTCCCATGTAGCTTGCGCTGCTGTTAAAGACTATTCTTACTGGGGTTGACTTAGAATCTGGTTTCAAAACATCGTGGTGGGAGATGTAGTGAATCGGTCCCTTGTAGTTATCAACTTCTGTCTGGGTAAGTTTTCTGGCCACTTGCCTTTCAATCATGTCTTCGATCTGTGCCTGATAGACCTTCGCGTGTTGTGTATTCCTTCCCAATCTTCGCTCTGTAGATAAAAGTCGGTCAAAAGCGGCCCTTTTGTTATTCGGTAACAAGTAGGGATCCTTGATCCAGGGATATTCGGCGATCCAACAACTGTCCTGCTCGTCGTATTGAAGGCCTTTTTCGATGAGCTTTAACTCCCTTTCTTCCTTGAGAGTGTAGTTGTTGCTTCCCGGCGCGCACTTGCCGCACTTGCATCCTCCACAACGCGGGGTGCAATTAATTCCAAGATTCTCGATGTTGTAGAAGTCCTCTATTTTGACTCCTTTCACGTAGTGCACCGGTTTAACTTCGCCTAGCGCTGGTTTTTTTATTGATCCTCGGATGGAGGGGTGAGTTCCGCCAATGCAGCGTCCGAAACGATTCCTTAGTAGCAGTAGATGCCCAGAGCTGCTCTCCTTCTCTGGATGAAATCTGGCGTAATCGTATCCGATTAAGACGTCTACAGTTGCATGAGGTCGTTCAATTTCGTCCTTTGGGACTCCGAGGATGTGTGATATTCCGTCTATGCTGACGCTTTGGATGTCGGAAGTTACTTTATCGATCCCGTAAACTTCGAGAGTGACTGTTTCGCCCAGGAGGTCGATAAGGGAGAGTCGGTATTTTGATGACTTCTTTCTCTCTTCCTCCCCTCCTACTTTGGTGATGGAAAGTTCCACTGGTGTGCCGCGAAGCTTTTCGGCCTTTGCTTTACCGTGCGTCATGAGGCTTATGGATGACGCGTTGTCCCACAAGACATTTACCCATCCTCTTGGTGTTCTAACTCTCTGTATCTGGAGGAGACATGTATCACCGAGTTGATCAGTGCATGTGCTAGAGGCTCCCGATATCTCTGGCGCTTCCGTTTCCGCAGGCTTGTCTTCGTGTAGCGTCACGTGATGTTTCCCTTTACATCCATTGATCCCGCACTCTTTCTTTCTCCGGCAATCGCGTGATCGATGACCGTACTTCAGACAGGAAAAGCATGCGCCCTTTTCCTTTAGCAATGCCATTTTTTCTCCCATCGGTTTGGATAGATAAAGTCTGCATTCGTTTGTTGAATTTTCGGCACCGTCATGGATTAAACATTTGCCGCGAGATCTCTGTTTTGGATTATCGCGGTGTTCATCGGCCGCGGCATGATTGACTGTCCCTTTTGCTGCTAGTACAGGACCTCCGGACGCACGGAGTTCTGAAGAGTCATACTCAACCGCTCGCTTTTGAGCAAGAAGGAATTTAAGAAGGCTAGAGAACTTGTCAGTCTTGTTGACCGTACTCTCATCGGCGCTCAGAAGCTTTGCCCATTCCTTTCTTACGTCTGCCGGTAGCTTCCTCTCAACAATGCTTACGGAACTTGTTGTGGTTATCTCAGTTTCTAAACCGAGTCTCTTGAGATCTCTGTACCCATCTTCTATGATTCCAACGAATTCGACGAATCTTCTGTTTTCGCCCTCTTTGATGCCTCTGACTCTTCTTATGTCATTAATTATTGCATCAGCGACTCTGGCTGGGTCTCCGTATTTCTCATCTAGTCTTTTCCACATGTCCCGGATATCATCTGTCTACACTTTTCACTTGTGCTAGTGGTTCCTTGCCCAGGCAAGATCGTAACGTATAGGGTGCGGTATCCTCGGTCAGATGTGGCATCACTTGTTTCTGAAAGTCTCGCTTGAAGGTGGGATATTCTCTCAAATCTCCATCAAATCGTGGCATTCGGATTTTTTCCAATTGCACGCTGCTGGATTTCTCAGCCTTAACTTGGTTCTTGGATTCATCCACCGTTTCAATATCTAGGTGCGCTTCCAGTTTAGCGACCATGTCATTATAGCTAGCTTGAATGGCTGGGAGCCAATTCATCTCAGTGGAGGCTGCTTCTCTCGTTAGTAAGCTCAGAAGTGCGCTATTAGCTTGCTTACATTCTGTGTAGGTATCTTCGAGTTGAATTTGCAGCTTCCTTACCGTAGCGGCAGGGATTTTGTCTAACGTTAAGACATGCGTAGCGCCCCGATGCGATGTCTCAAAGATGGCTCGCGCAGTGTCTCTTCTTATCATTGCTTGATCGACCAGTTGTTTCGTTCGCTCGCGCTCTTTGTTGAGGACTTCTGTACGCTCTGCTTCCACGCACGCATTCTGTTTTACTATCAATAAATCCTTGATAAAGTTGACCTTAGCTGTCGTTGCTTCAGAGAAGAGATTTTGACTCTCTGTGATCCACTTGTCGGCGTCTTCAAGCTCATCGTCTCTTAGATACATCGTGTACAAGTCGTGCTTACTCTCGAGGATATTCCACGCATCGGCGAGTTGTGCGTAATTGCTTTCCACGAGTTCGCGGTTGCTTTTGCTTGAAATAGATTTCAGGAGCTCGTTTCTTTTCCTCGTGAATCACGTCTTTGCGGTTCGACGAATGGTCTTGGCTTCTTCTGCCATCTCGCGGGACGGGTTTCGAATGTTTCCTCGACCGAAGCGGTTAATAAGTTCACCAACGTGTCAAAGGACTCTCAGTTTATTTGCTGTCTTGTATAGGGTTGTACCTGGTTTACAGCTTTGAGTCTTTCGAAACCTGTATTAACATCACAACGATAATTATACACAACAATATTGCCAAAGTTGAATGATTGGATATTTACATACCCGATGGCTCTTATTTAATTCTTTATCTTCGGGAGGAAAACCGGCGGTAATCTCAATTGTCGTTCGCAATGTCACTAATTACAATTAATTATCGATTGTAACGTAATTCTCTCATTAATTATCGATTGTAACGTAATTGTCACTAATTAAGAATTCGTTTCCAACGAAACAACTGTAAGTAGAATCTTTAAAAAATTCATCATGCGAGTGCGTACTTTTTCCTTGTGTTAGAGACTGGTATATAGCATTTAGCAACTATACTTATGTACAATATACATACAACAAGACGACTGGTCAATTGCATGTGAATGAAAAAAGAGAAACTTCCAAAAAGACATATTTTCTGTTTTATACTTCCATGTTGCAAAATGAATAATTGTAATTGTACATCAGCAAGGGACAATTATTTCTCCTCTTGCATTAATTTCGATTTTTTTTTTGGATGAAAGGACTGAGTGGATGCATTAAGACACACGGAATATTTCAACAAATAAAATGACTTGTTAGCAATGGCACTTTTTGTTCAATTTAGTGTAATAATATTAAATTCTTACATCTTTGTATAAAATCTGAGAGCAATTGTCTCTCCATGAGGAACTTGGTTTGAGTGGCTCACTATTGATGTCCTGGTCTCCATAAAGTTGAGATCTACATCTTTCACCCTATGGGTAACAAAAGCGGTAAATGACAAGAAAACAGACATAGTGGAAAAGACCACAATTAAGAGGCAATTCAAGTTGCCTCAACTAAGCTGTGTATTGACAGACAGACTGGCTATCAGGTACATGCAAGCAGCCCTGAAAACGTTTTCTCGTTCTGCAGGCCGTGCTTTGAACTAAAAAAGGGGGCCCTGGTCTCCCCTAGATCTGCCACTTGTGAGGATCACATTATTGCAGGTGGACTAACATTGAAGAACTGGCAAATACATTTCCCAATAAATTAAAGCTTCGATATCAACGACAATTACAATCTGGGACGCTTAAGGAGCGCATCCTTACTGCGCACACAATTAATGTCAGATGTCATGCCACGTCATACATTGAGCGTACGCTGTTGGAGAAATGTAGAGATATACAGCGCTTGTGGGCATTGTAATACCTATGTACGGGTTTAACTCTCTTAAATGTTAGGTGACCCCAGATTTTCTTTTGATAGATCACTTTCTTTGTCGATTGTCTACGTTTTGAAGAATTGAAGAAAATGTGTTGTGGAAGTTTGATTTTTTCAACTTTTCTGCCCTCGCATCATCAAATTCCACTATTATTTTAGCTGCGCAGTGTTCGTAAAAGCCCATCTTTAAGGTTGAGTTTAACTGAAAGGATGACACCGGTTCAAATTATTTACTTGACAGACCCACTTAAATAATATTTCACTAAGAAAGTGGGTATACAGCAAATAATTTTGTCAAGTTACGAGGACCGATTGTCAAAATTGGGGTAGTTCTCCACGTGCTTTATTTCGAAAACGAAGTTGGTAACCCCTCCCCCCACCAAAGTTTTTTTATTTCTGACAAAAATAACTCAATATCTGACTGTCGCAAAAGTATGAAAAAATCTGTGTTGTAAAAGTTTTTTGCACAATTGTCCTTAAGGCAAGTCTGAACTGAATTAATCCTGTATTTCAATATACTACTACTGGCAAATCATTGTACCTCTTCTATGTACGTGATATTATGGCAGAATGATGATGACTTTTAGTGCGTAGCACCAAGGTAAATGGCCTGGTCATCTGTGAGACCACAGTAGATTCGTGCCATTCTGCCACTATAATGGTCATTTTCTGGGTATAATGCAAAGATGGTTTTTAATAAAATTTTGCAGCTACAGGCACAATCTCAAAATACTAAAAATATACACATGTACAATGGATTCCCAAGTAAGTCAAGCAAAGTAGCAATATTATGATATCATACTCCTGACTAAAATTAAAAAACAAAAACAAAAAACTAAAACTACATAATATAGCTAATGATTATTGTAAACATGCAAGAATGGGCAAAGCTCCACCTTTCCAGAATCCTATCTTTGTTACATCACTTGGGATTCTGCTGGCTTTGTATCCTGAAAACAGATAAAGATGAACTTTTAGAATGGGAAAGCCAAGAAAACAAGTGCCAAATGAACAAATAATTTGCTTGGAACCATGAAGGTAATCTAAAATATTAGTATGAACATTGCAGCAAAATTATGTTATATCAGAGGACGTGTTTTGATTGCCAGAGGAGACGGAAGAGAAAGAAAACCAAACCAAACATAGAGGTTGTCTGTAAAGCCTTATAGTCAAATACAACATCCTGTAGTACATCAGAACCATACAATGCATTTAACCTGTGAAGCAGTGATACTCCAAGAAAACCAATCTCCCTGGAAAGGTTTTCAAACAGTGTTCTGCGTTCTTCCTGCTCCACTTCAATCATTTTTGGGAGTTCATCCTTCAAATCCCTTTTGTTACTACTGCTGTACAGTAGTAAGTGATAGTAAGGTCAGCGGAAGTCACCAATCTGCTTGGTGACCTCTCATGCTGCTTGGTAACCGCTCGTGCTCCGCTCGAGTCGCCATGTTTGTCTTGTTCACGAGTGTGAACCGTTTAGTTTTTAATCCGAGTAATCCTTCGATTATCCGTACGTGTAAAGAAGAAGAACTAAGTTGTTATCTCAAGAATAAAGTAATCTTGTGAATAACAACGGTCTTATTGTTTTCGAAACTCCTTCGGATGCTACAAGTGTGACGTTCGGGGGCAGCCACAATAACAACTTAGTGGTCCTTAGTGGAGCTTTACTATTACGGAAATGACATTGTCGCTGGCAACTACAACTTTGCAATGGCAGCCGGATGGCTTATTGAAGGATTGGATGGATAGCAAGTGGTCTAAAACCCTGCAGAAAGTGCTTACGTGCGTTTGACTTGGATTCAACAACTCGACATGTCTCGAGAGTCAGGTCAAATTTCTGAGGAGTCAAAGTATGAAGACTGTGATGAAGTGGTAAGTTCCGCCTCAAATATTTGTTTGGATGATCGTACAAGTGATTCTGTGCATTACAAAGAAGACGTTTGCGAGAAGTCATCGCGTTTAATTGTTGATCTAACGGAGACGGACGAAGACAAGTTATTTATTGAAAAGGAAGGTGAATCGCAAATGGTTGAAGTTCGTAGCAGGAAGCTTACTGAAAAGGGTCGGTACTTTCAAACTGAAGTCAAACTTAAAACGTTCAAGTCTAAAAAGTCTATGTTCTCAGGAACACTAAGGAAAACGTTGTTACGAGGGCAATGTAATGAATTACCAACTTGGAAGCAAGAATTTAGTAAGGCTCAAGTTCTGTGGAGTGAACTCACGGATGCATATAATGAAATCAGAGAAACTGCCCAGGACGAGGAGCTGGCAAGTATCAGGGACATCTGGGAGCAAGTATGTGGTGAGTGGTCTAATTTTGAAAGGGATGCGAGGGATGAAATTAAGTATTTGGAACAAGCAGTATTAGAGTCTGGATCTGTCAGTTCCAAGGGGTCCAAGAAGAGTAAAATGGCCAAAAGTATCAATTCAAGTGTGGACACTGCTCTTTCAACCAAGGTAGATAAGTACAAGTTACAACAGGAAGAAGCGGCCTTGAAGGTCAAGTTAGCCTTTGTGGAACAAGAAAAGGCTCGGAAAATAGAAAAGCTAGTACAGGAACAGAAATTGGAAGAACTCAAACTGAAGATGGAACTTGAACTAAGTAGAGCTAAGTTAAATGTATGCAAAGAGATTGAAAAGGAGCAAATTCCCTCACTTGAGGAAGACGACTTAGCTTCCCTTCCTTCTGAAAGTAAGGGTGATGGAGTGAAAAGGTTCTTACAATCTCTACCAGTATCTACCAGTACTAGTGTGGCTTACACGTCAGCTCAGTCTCAAGTATCTCTAGCACCGGCTCTGACAACTACTTCCACACCTAAATCACCGACATGTAGCTTGCGGGTTGCTGCCCCATCGTTCTCTCCAGCAGCTGTAACTCAGTCAGTATTTACTGCTCGTCATTTTGAACATGGACTTGGCCTTCCTACTCAAGGAGAAGTGCTTAGTTCTCAAACTGTCACACCCACAAGAATTGATCCTCCTGTAACTATTCCTTTCAATGGTCCATCACCGATTATGTCAGCAGTCATTACATCACCTTCAAGCTATCAGTCTGCTCATTTCCAAAGTCAAACAAACTCTGTCAGTGAAGGGTGGGAGGAAGTAGCATCATCACTGGAAAAATGTATGGACAAGTTAACTGAAGCTAACTTAGAACAAAGCACTGTGAGCAAACAATTGTTTGTCTCTGGACAGCTTCCAAAGATTACCATTCCAATATTTAACGGTGACCCCCTGCAATACCCAGTTTGGAAAAGTGCCTTTAATGCTCTAGTTGACTCCAGACCAATGGAAGCAGACATAAAGTTGAATATGCTGAATCAGTATGTAGCAGGAAAACCAAAACAAGTTGTGGAACACTATCTTCTGATCGGAACAGAAGATGCTTACCAGAAAGCCAAGTCTGTACTGCAGGAAAGGTATGGAAACTGTAATGTTGTGAGTACAGCATTTATTAACAAGTTAGAGAAATGGCCTAAGATAGGTCCCAAGGATGCCATTGCCTTAAGAGAGTTCTCAGATCTGCTAGATAAGATATTGGCTGCAAAAGACACCATCCCAGGACTTTCTATTCTAGACTATGCAAAGGAGAATGTCAAGCTATTGGCTAAACTCCCTTACCACCTAGAGATTAAGTGGAGAGATGCAATTAAGCAGTGGAGACACACCCATGGTGAAGCTAGTTACCCTACCTTTCTCAAGTTTACTGATTTCATTAGAGAAGCAGCAGATAAGGCAAACATTCCAGAGCTAGAAACCCTGTCCACATCAAGCAGTCCAAATGTTAACAGCAGACAGAAACCAGATAGGAACAAGGGCAGCACCCTTGCCACATCAGTCGCGGGCTGTGGCAACCGTGAAGGAGATTCTAGTAGTTCTAGTAAATCAAGTCGCCCTGGTCCAGCCAATCTGAACAAGTGTCCATTCTGTGGTGCAGTGCACAAGTTAGATGACTGCAGTGATTTCTGTAGAAAGCCTTTCAGTGAAAGGAGAAACTTTTTCTTCCGTGAACGTTTGTGTATGGGATGTGCAGCCAGTAACAGTCACCAGGTAGCGAACTGCAGAGGGAGATTGAAATGCAGAACCTGCTCAGGAATGTATCCCACCTGCCTTCACAAAGAAGAAACGCAAGAAGATGTTGCTGTCTCTAATTGTATGAGTGTACGTCTACTTCCTGTTCAAAGCAGTGGATTTGATCACACCACGATTGTACCAGTGTGGGTCAGGCCAGTGGGAGAGCCAGACAAGGAAATATTGCAGTATGCAGTCCTCGACGACCATTCAAATGTCAGTTTCGTGTCTGAAACTCTTTGTGAACGGCTAAATCTTCAAGGCCCATCAACAGAGCTCCTATTGACAACCATGCATGAGCAGAATGCACACATTCAAACTAGAAAGATTTCTGGGCTAGAAGTCTTGGACTATCACAGGGAGTGTGTTGTAAAGATGCCAGTGGCCTTTACCCGAGAACTTGTCTCAGCCAATCGTTCCCAGATTCCAAAACCTGAAGTGGCCAGAGAGTGGCAACATCTTAAGCCAATCGCTGATAAATTGACACCGTACCATCCAGACGCTGAAATTTCTATCCTGATTGGAAACAATTGTCCGAGAGCTATCCGACCGAGAGAAATAATCACCGGAGAAGAAGATGAGCCGTACGCTCAAAGAACTGTGCTTGGTTGGGGAGTGATTGGAAGAGTCTGCAAGTCACGTGATGAGGAAGATGGAGACAGGGGTGTCTGTAATAGAGTCGCAGCTTCAGAGATCCACAGCCGCTTTGCGTTCTCTACGAAGGCCAAGGAGATTATTGACCCGGAGAAGGTTCTCCGTGTGTTAGAAACTGACTTTGTTGAGACAAGTACTAAGAACAAACCTTATTCCATGGAAGATGAGAGATTTCTAAGGATTCTAGAGGAGGGAGTGAAGAAACTACCAGATGGACATTATGAAATGCCACTTCCGTTGAAGTCAGACAATGTGTCTCTTCCCAACAACCGTCAGCTTGCTGTAAAGAGGTGGAACCAACTGAATGCCAGATTCAAGAAGAATCCGAAGTTCTTCACAGACTACCGGACATTTGTGAAGGACTTAATCTCTCAATGTGCAGAAAGAGTGCCTGAGTATCGTCTCGAGGTGCAAGGCGGTAAAGTCAATTACGTTCCACATACAGGAGTCTATCACCCAAGAAAACCGGAACAGTTCAGAGTAGTGTTTGATTGTTCAGCCCAGTATAACGGAGTCAGCCTCAACGACTACTTGCTACAAGGTCCTGACTTTATGAACAATCTTTTAGGGATCCTGTGTCGTTTCCGCCAGGAAAGTGTCGCATTTATGACGGACATCAAGAGCATGTTCCATCAGTTCGTGGTTGCCGAAGAACACGGACCTGCTGCGTTTCTTATGGTGGCTGGATGGGGACCCATCAAAGGAAGTAGTCAAGTACCGCATGAAGGTTCATCTGTTCGGCGCCAGTAGTTCCCCAGGTTGTGCGAACTTCGGGCTTAAGCGAGCAGCCAACGATGGTGAAGAAGAGTTCGGTGTGGATGCAGCTACATTCATACGCAAGGACTTCTATGTAGATGATGGTCTAAAATCTGTATCAACAGTGCCTGAAGCCATCCAGTTGATCAAGGCCAGCCAAGCCATCTGTGACAAAGCCGGTCTCAGATTACACAAGATAGTGTCTAACAAGAAAGAAGTTCTTGAAGCTATTCCTGTTGAGGACCATGCAAAGGGAATTAAGGAACTGAACTTAGCCGTAGATCCTTTGCCTATTGAGAGAGCCCTAGGGGTGTTGTGGTGCGTTGAGAACGACAGTTTTCGGTTCCGTATTGAACTTCGTGATCGCCCTTTGACTCGACGAGGCGTCTTGTAGACTATTGGCTCCATCTACGACCCGAATGGTTATATAAGTCCTGTTACACTCAAAGGAAAGAAGATACTGCAGCAGATGTGCAGAGACAAGTTGGACTGGGATAGCCCTGTTCCTGAGTATATACAACCACAGTGGGTGAAGTGGCGACAAGAAATCCTAGAGTTGGAGAAACTGGAGATACAACGTTGCTTCAAACCAAACAACTTTGGCTTCGTGAAAGCTGTGGAGATGCACTATTTCTCAGACACTTCAGTGGAGGGTTACGGTCAATGCCCATATCTTAGACTGATTAACGAACATGACCAAGTTCATTGCTCTTTCGTTGTCGGAAAAGCACGAGTGACACCTCTAAAGCACAAGACTATCCCAAGATTAGAGTTAGCTGCAGCTACCACCTCAGCAAGAATGAGTGAGTTCGTGAGAAATGAGTTAGAGTACCCAGAGATCCAAGAGTTCTTCTGGACAGACAGCCTAGTAGTTCTCGGATAAATTAACAATGAAGCTAAAAGGTTCCATGTTTATGTCGCTAACAGGGTACAGCAGATTCGTGACCTAACTGATCCTAACTCGTGGTTCTACGTTGACACGAGCAGCAATCCCGCAGACGATGCATCACGAGGGCTAACAGCAAAGCAGCTGATAGAAGATTCGCGCTGGTTAACTGGTCCAGAATTTCTGTGGAAGAGCAGACCGTGTAAACCTGAAAATGTGGAGGTGTCTCCCCTTCAAGAGTCCGACCCGGAGGTGAAGAAAGCGTCCGTATTGATTACAGAAGTCAAGAGTGTTATTCCATTTCCTGAACACTTCGAGACAAGCAGACTGGATGGTGTATCCAGCTGGTACCAAGCTATGAAGGTCATATCTCTATGTGTACGACTGAAGTCCAAATTTCAAAGAAGAGAAGTGAAGAAGCCCGGAAAACCAGTGACAAGGTCAATGGCAGAAGTTGGGAAATCAGTGCTGAGGGTTACATTACCAGAGCTTCAAGAGGCAGAGAAGACCATTATCAGATGTTTGCAGTACGAACATTTCCATGAGGAACTTCAAATTCTTTGCAACTTAAATGTGACTGACGGAGAGACAAACAGAGGCCAAGCTAGAAGAAGAAATCAAGCGTTACGAAAGTCCAGTTCGCTATACAAATTGGATCCCTTTGTGGACCAAGATGGTCTGATTCGTGTTGGTGGACGTATCAGAAGAGCAAATGTCCCGATTGATATGAAGCATCCAGTCATTATTCCGCGAAAGGGCCATTTGACTGAACTGTTGATTCGACATCACCACCTGAAAGTAAACCACATGGGTCGCGGGATGACGCATAACGAGCTGCGCCAAAGTGGCTATTGGTTGATCGGTGGATCTTCGGCAGTATCAAGGTTCATATCAAGCTGTGTAACGTGTAGACGACTACGTAGCACCACAGAGCAGCAGAAGATGGCCTGTCTTCCTGAGGACAGACTTGAGCCAGCGCCTCCATTTTCGTATCGTGCGGTTGATTACTTCGGACCCTTCATTGTCAAGGAAAGAAGAAGCGAAATCAAACGATATGGAGTATTTATTCACGTGTATGCCGTCAAGAAGTGTTCATCTGGAGACTGCCAATTCACTGGACAGTTCTTCCTTTATAAACGCATTGAGTCGTTTCATGAATCGGAGAGGCGCTGTGAGGCAGCTGAGGTCTGACCAGGGAACAAATTTCATAGGTGCACGAAATGAGCTAAAGACAGCATTATCTGAGATGGATCAAGATCAGGTTCAAGAGTACTTGCTAAGGAATGGATGTGAGTGGATCCCATTCAAAATGAATGTGCCCCATTCTAGTCATATGGGAGGAACCTGGGAACGGTTGATTCGCAGTGTGCGCAATGCATTAGAACCACTACTGTCAAAGGCTGGGAGCCAACTCGATGATGAGACCCTGCGAACATTCACGACAGAAGTCGAATGCATTATCAATTCAAGACCTCTCAGTGTTGATTACCTATGTAGTGCAGAGGCACCAGAGCCGTTGACACCAAACCATCTTCTCACTATGAAACCTAAGCGAGTGCTACCGCCTCCAGGAGAATTTCAAAGACCTGATGTGTATTGTCGCAGACGTTGGAGAAGAGTGCAGTATTTTGCTAACGAATTTTGGTTGAGATGGCGCAAGGAGTACCTGCAAACGCTGCAAGTCAGACCAAAGTGGGTTCAGCCAAAGAGAAATCTTACCGTCGGTGATGTAGTCATTTCTAAGGAGAACGAGGGAGCCCGTAACAAGTGGCCGTTTGGCAGAGTAGTGCAGATTTACCCTGGTGAAGATGGTTTTGTCAGAAAGGTCAAGTTGCTGACGGCAGATGGAGATTTGGATGATTGCGGCAAACGTCAAAGCCCGCCTTCATATCTGGACAGACCTGTTCACAAACTTGTTCTACTGTTGCCTGCAGATGAAGTGGTCGGGGAGGATGTCCTTCACCAGGAGACCAGGGAAGTCCCCATCGAGGAGCCAACAAAGAACACTTGAAGAGCGATACGTTTATTGAACATTGCAGTTGAACATTTAAGTTTAATTAACTCGTCGATCATTCAGTAACTGCTGTGGTGCGGTTATATGAACTTTCAAGATGCTATTATTGGAACATTTATCTGACAGTTTGTTAAAGTTGAAGCCTAGAAGACTTATTGTAAGTTTATTGTTGTTTGTAACTGCAGGGATGCAGTTGAGGAGCCATGTTACTACTGCGGTACAGTAGTTATTAATAGTAAGGTCAGCGGAAGTCACCAATCTGCTTGGTGACCTCTCGGGCTGCTTGGTAACCGCTCGTGCTCCGCTCGAGTCGCCATGTTTGTCTTGTTCACGAGTGTGAACCGTTTAGTTTTTAATCCGAGTAATCCTTCGGTTATCCGTACGTGTAAAGAAGAAGAACTAAGTTGTTATCTCAAGAATAAAGTAATCTTGTGAATAACAACGGTCTTATTGTTTTCGAAACTCCTTCGGATGCTACAAGTGTGACGTTCGGGGGCAGCCACACCTTTTCTCCCAGGAGAACCTTTTATGCTCCCTAAATCGAGTATAATAGTAATGTCTCTGAGCTGGCAGATAAACTCCTGTAATTCAAATGAAAAAAAATAGCTAGAAATAAAATAACAACTGAAGAAAAAATAAAAACAAATTGAAACAAATAAAAAATAAATTTAATTAATCTTATTAAATTGAAATTAACTTCACTGAAAATAACAAATTTCGTGTCACAAAATTAACGATAACATCAATTACTGTACAATCTACAGTCAAAAACAGTTACTGACACATACATGTACCACATTATTGGAAGAAAGTATACACCTGATTGAAGAAACGTTGACCCATGAAAAGCATAAACCATAAACGATGCGACCCAAATGTTTACTGGAAAATCGGTAAAAAAGTAATGACTGTCTGTAACAGAGTGAACATTATAATAACACAGGCTACTTAAATCATACTCGTGAGGCTCCAAAAGAAGACAATATCGTGATTACTAATAAATGAAATATTACTCAGCTTGCCAATGCTGTCTACCCAGAATGCCATTCAGTCTTACTGTTCATGGTTTTTGCTTTTCACAGGGTCAACATTTCTTCAATTAATTAGGTGTATATCATGCTAATTATTACATAGTAGAACAGGAGACACCCAAAACAAATAATCACCTTCCATCTAGCATCTTCTGCAGCCTTTCACCACCAGATGACATTGATTTGCACTTCTCACACTGTGCAGGGTGGTCTCCCGACCAAAACAACAGCAAATGTCTAATAATCATCTTTCCCTCAGGAAAGCAATCAACCTTTAATTGATAGTCAACTTCTATACCTAATAGATAACTTCAAACCACAATGTAGACACGATGTTCAACTGTTTAGTAGAAAAGAACTGTGAATCACGTGTTATCCTAGAAGAGGGTAGCAAGGAGGGGGGGGCGTGATCTGGTTTCATGCACTTATAACATAGAGGGCGAAATTACTGAATACTGATAGAGACAGAGGGCATTTTTTTCTTAATTTTCTTTCGGACGAGGGCAAAATTACTAATTCCTGATTGGCCAAACGCCAAAATTACTCGCATTTGATTGGCTGAGCGCGAGAGCACGCCATTTGCATTTTGTAGGCGTCTTGAAACGAGAAACGGATTTTGAGTTGTTCAACACAAGGATCACTTCAAAGTTTGACTTTTAACCGGGTTGGTTGGCAAAAATGGTGTGGAAATCGCATGTTTGCTTGAAGAGAAATTCCAAAAGGTGAACCTATATGCGTTACGGGAAACTGCAAATGGTTATGTGTTTTAAAACTAATGAAAACTTTAGACCGACGTGGTCGATAATTTTCCAGCGAGAGGAAGCCTTGCAACTCAGGTGATATCTCTTAAGATGTACATAATTGTCAGTCTTTCTTGTTCTGTGCGCTGAGCAACAGTTACGCTGCTTGTTTGGTGAATTGTTCACGAGCGGGTACTCTTATTCTGAGGGCCGGCTGTTTGTGTTTCAACGTGCATGGAAGGTTTTCCGAAAATTTTGCCCTCTTTGTTATAAACAAGTAATCGCATTGAGCCCTCGTAGAATTAAGGATAAATTTCACTTGTATTTTCAAAGTTTTCACAAATTCCCCTCGTCGCTGCGCGACGCGGGCAATTTTGTGAAAACTTTGAAAATACGCGTGAAAATTTATCTTTAATTCTACTTGGACTCATGCAATTACATACGCAAATTTTAACCAAATTCACGTGTCACGTATACTTGAAACAGCAGAATGTACGAATCACGTGTCTTTTCTAGCTATTTTCACGCGTCACGGCCTAATTTTTGCCCTTTTCACGTGTCATACATAAACCCTTTGCTACCCTCTTAGAACTGTCAATATTTATAGGATGCTCTTTTTTCTAGATAACATCTATCCTTTTGGTCGAAAAAAATCGAGGGTTGATGCTTCAACATTCAAGAACTGTGACAGGCTCCTAACAAGGGAAGAGAGAGAGCACCTCAGTTGCAAGGACAGAAGTATCTACAATACAAAGCAGGTATCTTAACTGTATTGTAAATTCTTTTTGTGTACCATCAGGGTAGATAAAGAGTGGTCAAATAAGTATCCTTCAGGGTCCCATTTTTAAAATTATTTATCTTGTGCTTCCTTTATAAAACTGACCAGATTACTGGTGATGGCGAGAACCTCTCACTACTTTGAACATAATACAAAGGTGACACACTAAGCTTATTTTTCTGTGCTGAAAAGTGTTCAGGAAGCAGTGGAATTTTCTTTCCACATTATTTTACCTGTCTACCTGATAATCTAGCTATAGTCTAACAAGAAAAGCCCCAGGGGCATTAACCCCACCGTTTTTCTCTCTGCCCTTGGGGTCCAAAATATATTACGGCCACGTAAGATACAAGCCAAAGTGGCGTAAATTTTAAAAGTTGGTGATTTGTTGTATCTTTTATGTGTTTGCAATGATAATATAAATCAAGACATGAGCTGTCTAATCACCCTGTTTTAGCGTGCAGGATGATGATGAGCGTGATGAAATATTTTGATCATACCGTGACTCACCCTGGCCTCGTAGCTCAGTTGGTAGAGCGACGGTGTTCTAATCCCGAGGTCGTGGGTTCAAATCCTGCTGGGGTCAAAGATTTTTCTTTTATCTTGGTTCTAATTTCTAATTTCTTATTTTAAGGCCTGTGGCCGGGGGGGGGGGGGATTATGGAGGGCAGTATTGCTCACTTCTTGGCACTCATACACTGAATTTCTGGTACTTTTCTACACAACTTTCCCTAAAGATTTTGGCGAAGCAAAGCAAAACTGCCAAAAAAATGCTTGCATTTCACAGTTGAATTATTCAACTTGGCGAAAGCAAGGGACTTCCCCGATTCAGCTTCTGTGTTTCAGTTATGTGATGTTTACGTGCCAGGGCAAGTTAGGCGAATTCATGCCAGCTTCAAAGCTTGCTTGCACCTTCGTTCTTGCTTTCATCGAAGGGGTTTTTATGCAATTAAATCACCAGTAATTTTCTACACCAACTTTCATGAAAATTTTCGCGAATAAACGCTAAACGAACAAAGATTACCTGCAAGTATTGTTTTGACCGAGTGGAGGTCTGGGGCAAGTGACCACGAAAAAAATTAATGAAAAAAAACGGGTATTACTAGACCCCGTCCTGACGGCGGGGTAAATAGTGCAGTGGCAAGTGGATTACTGTATTTAACATTGTGTAAAATTTTTTCCCTCTTAATTACCAGGAAACGAAGGATCACCAAAGAGGGCGAAAGAAAATGGCCACGTGGAAGTGTTCTGCCAAATTACAGAAATAAGACAGAGGCAATGGAAGTGGACAAGTTAGTGGAAAAAATAGTGCAGGATGAAACATTGCTCTTTCCAGAAGGTGGGTTGAAAAAGGAGGTAGTACAGGAAACAGTCTTAAAATAGAGAACAAAGACGGCAGCAGAAAGAAATTCCCCTTGTCCAAGAAGATGTCTTGTCCACTGATAGCGCAAGCAAGTCATCCAGTTCCTCTAGTCCTCCTTCATCTCAGTTAGAGTGGGTGAAAAGATACAACCTTTACTTTGATGAAGGTGAGTGGATATGAGGACGAGTTATTTCGTTTCCTGCCAATAATTGACTTCCAGTTTTTTCTTGACAGCTAACTGGGTTTCTTTGCTCCTCCCCCAAGATATTTTTGACATGAATTGTGGAAGTAAAAAAAATTAATTAACTTATTGTTTAGGCAAGTGCTGGTTAAATGTGAATGGGGGATCTTAAGTGTTCAAAAATCAGGCAAATATTGTTTTTTTTTCTTCTAACCAATGTATAGAAGGTCAATATTGTTAAGTTTTAAGATAGTAGAAATTTATGAGCTGGAAGGATAATAACAAAGTTGCGACGTATTTGAGATTTGTTGGATGTTGCAATATTAACTTTCATTTATTTTTTACCCTAGACATGACCCAGAGCACAGCTCAACTGATATTAATGACAGTCCTTGGAAAGCCATCAATCAAAGGTGTTAAAATGGATCAGCTGCACAAAATGCGAAAAATGTTCAACCTTGGACTGCTGAGAGGAAAGGATAAAATGACACACGTGAGAGCCATTGCAAACTCTCTTAACAGTGAAGGTTACATCGCTCTATCTGAGGGGGCAGACCATGGGTCTCTAACAAGAAATGATGTCCAGATTGTAAAGGAGTTAAGTCTAGAGGATTGCAAGTCTGGCTAATTAAGGACACACCAAATGTATGAGTGACTGGACTTTCCAGGTTTATGTTACTGATAAGGATTTAACCGCCAAGTGAGTCTTTCTGAGGAATATAGCATGATAAATTTTGCATTAACTGAAAAACTCGGAAAAAAGAATTCCGAGTTCCAGATGGGATTTGAACCCACGACCCTCCGTGATCTAGTCGGATGCTCTACCACTGAGCTACTGGAGACTCTATGGTGAGCAAAGGTGAAATGTGTGTCCTATGTGTGCTTGTCCTGATTTGACTATGTGACTGCGTGATGCGGTTCTAGTCAAGACCCACATTTCACCCTTGCTCACCATAGAGTCTCTAGTAGCTCATGGAACTCGGAATTCTTTTTTCCTAGTTTTTCAGTTAATGCAAAATTTATCATGTGATAAGGATTTACCAGAATAAATAGTTTGCTTTGTTCACATACAGGAAAAAGTGGTTTGCTTTGTTTGGAGCTGAAGCCCTCCAAAAATACAGATCAAGTGTGATAGTAAACTTCCTGAAAGTTCAGACTTTCCAGGTTTATGTTACTGACAGATTGACCTGGGAATGTAGTTTGCTTTGTTTTCATACAGGCACATGTTAAAATTAAAAAAGCCACTGCAAGACATCAACCATCATTACAAAGGCTTTTATTGTTTATCCAAGTAGATATGTTTGGTAGTTGAAATTGCCAATTAAAAAAAAATACCAGTTTGTTAAATGAGGCTTTATTTGATTTTTTCATTGTTACATTGGTCTTTCCCAAGAATTGAACAGGTGTGTTACAAATTCAATTATGTACTGCAAGAAAATATACACAGTTTATTGGTAAAGGAATATTGCAAATCCTAATATGGAAAACCCCTATAAACCAAGTTTGGTAGTTAGTATACCAACTATGGAATTAAATCATTTCCCATGAATGGTGTTCCATTTTCCAAACAGGGAAAATGGTCAGAAACCAAATTTGGTTTTATAAAAACCCAAACAAGTGTATAGTGGTAAATTCAGGTGTTTCAGGTGTGGTTTTCTTCTTTTCCACGGTGGGCTCTGTGAAAAATCCAGATAACGAAAACAAACAAAATCCAAGTTTGGGAAAAGGGATATCCTAGTATTGTTTTCTCTGTACCATAAAATCCAAGTGTGGTTTTGTAAATTTCCAATTACGATTGTCTTAAACAAAATATTGGAAAACCAAGTTTGGTATCTGCAAAATCCAAATTGGTGTTTGGCTAAAATCCATGTTTGGAAAAATTGTACTAAATCCATGTTTGGAAAAAAAGCTGATTTCCACATAAATTCCATACAATTTCCATCTACAATTCCAATTTGGAAATTGGTCAATTTTTCCAGTGAACGGCAGCCTTGCACCAAGAAGTTGTTTTTAAAGAAAGTTTGAGAAAAGGCCCATAACCCATTTGGCTGAAATTTGAAGTATGAATGTTTACTTGAGTAATTACACTGTACAGTGAACTCCTGATGCTGTTGAAAAATGGCGATTTTCTTAACTAAACATTTTGAAGTCTTTTCTTAGTATCCTTGCTTTTCCTCCCTTTTCTTTCATTAACTGCAGATAATCATGAAGAGTCCACAGAAATTTTTTGTGAAACTGAAAGTGACCAAGAAGTACTGCTGGACAGTCAAACTGGTTAGTTCTATTTGCAACTAAACTAAAGAATAGTCATCAGACATTGGTTAGAAAACAATGCAGAAAGACAGAAAAAAAAAAAGGGACCAGTCATTGTTGAGAGGTGGAGGAGGGCTGGTGCAAATAGGGGGAGGGTCAATAATTTTTATGCAGGGAGAAACGGGAGCCACATAAATTTATGTACGCATATAAAGGAGCTTTGTTATACAAAGGGGTGTAAAGGGGGAGGGTCAGCTGTAATTGGCCTCAGCTGTTGTGGTGTCCCTGCCTACCCCCTTCTTTAGTTTAGTTACGTTGAATGTTTTGTTTTCTTTGGCGAAGCTAACAAAATAAAATAAAATAAATTTAAACATGGCCTCCCTCCATTTGCACCAGCCATCCCCCTCTAAATACAGTGTAATGACCCGTCCCTATCTTGGCTGGTAATAAAAATCAATCTTGAAAATATTGGTGGAAAAAATGAATCATTAATGGCTAAATAAATTTGAAGTCTAAGTGTTTTTGTATTTGATCAGCTCATAGGAAAAAGTTGCCTATTCTTTTAAATTCTTCTACAAAAAAGTCAACTGATTTCTGAACACATATATCTGCTGTGCTAGGGCCATGAATGCATTTATAACTTGATGAGTAAGGAATTTTGATATGAAGAATCTGTCTGTTTTTGTTGAACCTTACAGTGTATGTTTTGTGCATAGTTTTTACTACTTATTTTTCTCTACAGAGAATCAGAATGAACAGATTGAACTGTTTCATTTAAGCCATTGTTCTGACAGAGGCGAGAAAGCCATTTCACATCATTGTTGTACTGATTAGTTCATTTTAATGATTAAACATTTCTGTTGAAGTGATTCTCCTTTATATCCTACTCTTAACTGTAGCTCACCCAAGTGAATGACTTGCTGTACACTGGAAAAAATGCTACAATAAACTACTGTTAAGTTTGTTATTGAAAATAAAAAACAAAAAACACAACGAGACACTGACCCACAAAACTGCATAGCACGTTTAGCTCTCATAATATTAACCCCCTATTTGAGACAAATACATGCAAAATCGTACTTAAAACAGACACCTACATCTGCAGTTGGTCCCGCCATTCTTTAGTCTTTTTCTTTGACTCTATAAGACAGCATCTGTGTGAGATGCACACTCAATGCTGATCCATGGTCCCAATGATTTCCATCTTAAAGAGGCCTATTCTGATTTGCTCCTATCCTCTTTTGTTTTAAGTGGGTACATGTACACGTAAATTATGCAAAGATTATGCAAAGCCTTTCCTGCAAGTATGGCACATGTTGAACTTATTTTCACACATGAATAGTTCTTCACTTAGCGTCATTTTGATCGTGGGGTTATTGCAACTCAGAAATGGCCTGTTGAAGGATTTCTGAGCACTTTTATAGATACAAAAGAGAAGCCACATGACAGCATATATTTATTTAATTATTTGCCACACATAATTGCGAAGAACCAATAGAAGTTTGGGATCTTAGCCACTGCTCTTACAGTAACCCACCTGTTTTGGATGGTCAATCTGGTTAGTTTTTGAAGAGATTGAATTCCAATTATAATGTTTAGAAGCTTTTGTAAGCATAAACTCATCCAGGCCAAACGGTGAAATTAATATAATTAGTTGATTGCAGTTGCAAGTTACAGTATTACATGACTGCGTTTGACCCAGCTATTAGTGTACAACTATGTAAATGTAATGCATCATTATCAGTAATTGAAAACAATATAATTATAATAAGAACCTTCCCAGCATGCTTTGCTCCTGAAAAATTTTTAATGCTAAATAACTTAGTTAACTTGTGGTCAAAGAGGACGCTTTACCATGTGGCATTTACACCTGCGTGAAAGTTATCCCTCATATCAATGTCAGGGTGATGACGTCATCAGACACGTGACTATGGCAATAAAAGATGTTTAAGCTCACTGCAAGAACAGGCTCCTATTAATTCAAAAGCAGGTAACGTGCCCTGATGGACATTGGAATGGGCAATTTGGAAATTGCCGGTTTACATCTGGCATTTGAAAGGTAAGGTGGCTCTGTACAGGAACATTTCCCAGGGGACTGGTAAGGAGTCTGTAGCTATGGCAGTTTAAGGCGGAGAGAAGCAAACTTCGGCTGTTTAATAGAACTTGACATGAAAGTAACGGCCATGAAAACATTATTGTTGTGACGTCATCGGTCACGTGACCGGAGCGCACAGAACATTTCAAATCACTTTAAAACTGCATTGAGCTTAATATATCCGTAATTTCTTCCAGTAATGTTGCAGAACTAATTAAAAGTTGTTAAAAAACGGCCGTTATTACTTTTTCTTTTGAAAAAACAAAATAAAAAATGAACCTTAACCTTTTGATAATCCCCTGTTTTGTGAGGTTTTAACATAAATGTAAAAACGAATCAGCATATTTGGTTTCAGACTATGCCCTTTCCAACTACGTTAACAGTTTTTTTTGAAAAAAACCGTTTTCATATAGCTTAGGGATGTGAATTTGTACGCATGCGGAGTACTGGGCACCAATGTGACGGATTGTTGAGGGAGACTGGTGCACTTTTGAAGTGCGGTCGCACAGCTTAACCCTGCAAGGTTGTTCTTTGGTTTGAAGAGATGTTTTCCTAGCTTTCTGGACCGTCAAACGTATTTCCACTTAAGAATTGTTAATAGTTTCTTGGAAAGTGGACAACACTTCATTTTTCGCAGCATTGCTCAGAAATTTGGGTCAACTGTCAAGTCAATGTCAAATATACTGTCAGGTAAGTACTTACGTGTAAATTATTTTCATAAGGACTTTTGTTGTGAAAATATGTCTTATGCTTAGTCGAGCTTATTGTTTCTGTTCAGTGAACAGCTTTTTAGAGCTTTTCCGATCGATCATGAGCTTGATGTTTCATATTCATCGTTAGTCCAGCCCTTAAATAATTTAATTTTCATTCCGGTTGTAAACAACTGACAGTTGTAGTTTATGTTCACTCGACTGGGAATCATATGTTATTTGTTGGCCAAGTAAAAGGCCAACAAAGCATCCTTTTTGTTTTCAGTAAGCTTTAATTACATTGTTGCTGTTTAAGTTAATACTTGAAACGGAAATAAAGCAAGAAATTCAGGCTATTCCCCAAATATTGATATTGGCAGATAAGCTTAAATTCTTTTGTGTAGTATCATGTAAGTGTTGTTAACATCTCCCACTCGATTGTTGATTAGCTGGGCTTTTTTTGACTGCTTGCAAAATATTTATACATGTCTAACGTTTTATGAATGTTTGCTATATCTTGTCTTTTAAACAAAACTTTGGATTATGGTTTAAGCATATTTTGATGACCAACAACAAATTTAAATATCGAACATGTGTAACTTTTATTACAGGTTATCCGTTGATCACTCTTGGGAAAATACATTTAAGATAATGGAGTTCAAGGAAGGTGGATGTAATTTTCTATATGTCTTCTCAACTTTCAACGATTATTCTATAATTTGCAGGGTTAAAAACTAACTTCCGTGCTTAGTTGCTGTTCGGCTTGTATCCTTGAATTCTTAGTGGCCCAGGCCAAAATAAAGAAGTAAAAATTTACTATAATAATATTTATGAACTTAGAGTTGAAGGGAAAGGAACGAAAGGTACTCCAATTAAAGTACATTTTATTTTAAATCTTTTTATTGTAACTACATTGTAACATTTTTTAATCATAGCCACTCGTTAGGCGATCAAACCTCAACTTTTAGTGGGCCTGTTCAGTTTTAGATCGCCACTGGCAACTGGTTGACTGCCAATCTTTTGCCCTGAATTTGTTGTTTTCATTGATCCTTTTTTATCTGTTCTAGGCATGTTATGTCAGCAGTGATCAGTGATGCAGCCTTTTCTTACAGTGAAGGTACATGGAAGATGTCAGTCATAATTATCCCAGCTTACATACCTAACTGTTTAGTAAATTGAACTGGATCGAACGCAGTGACAAGGATAATTTGGGTTTGGTAGTTGAACACCAAAAATACGCATACAGCTGTGTTTGATTCCATTCAATTTCTGAACCCAGTCAAACATAATTAAGCACAACAAAACATCGTTAAAATCCTTCCAAAAGACCATCTGCCTTTTAGTGTGTGGAATTTGACCATGATCTGTTTTGTATTGTCATGTAAACACACAAAAGACTGAGTGACTAAAACAGCCAGTTCAGCCAAAGAAAATTTGGTAATCCTATTATTCACAAAGGAAAATAAAAACTGAACCAAAGATAGAATTGTCCCACAACATTTTCATGAGTGTTCCATCAAGACTCCCAATCAGGTGGGTGATGAAAACCTTATACCTACTTAAGTTACAAAATCCATTTTTCATGGTAATGTGAGGTTTACTCTGGATGGCTAAATGGTTAAAACTCAGTGCAGAATGAATCAAACAGTTATACCATGTTTACGTGATACTGGTATCGGTCTCTGTACCAGAATGAAAATTTTAATCTGGTGCCACTGCTGAGGTAAGCTCACACAGGTATGGCTCACATTGTTATGAGAAATTCTGCTGTAATCATGTAACCAAATACAGAGAAAGGAGAGGGAGCTGGGATGAACTTGTACTAGAATGAAAATCATACTGGTGTCATGTACATTGTAAACACCCCTTTAGACTAAAGCCGAGCAGCTCTCAAGGATGTTTAACAACATCCTTGGAGACCCAGGAGCAGTAACACCCGGATTTCATGAAAGCGGTGCAAACTCAGACCAGTAAGATTTTGTTTACATGAGACCGGTCTCAGTGCTGGAAATAACAGTCGGTCATCGGACATTGTCCGACCAAATTTAGAAAATGTCCGACCAATTTTGCCATATGGTCGGACATGATGTCCGAACACAAAAACGTCTAAGCTTTTTCCCTTCAAGATTTTGTTCAGCGACCACATTTGCGTTGAACTACATTAAAACAACAATTGATAAAGTCCGTTCTGTTTTTTTCCGCGATAACATTCTTTAGGCTCAGACGGACTGTTCAGAAATACTTGAAAACAAACGTGTATCCGTGCGCTTTGAAAATCACCCCATAATGCATTGCAAAGCTAGGCAGTGTTAGTACTTCATATCTGCCCACAGACATAACGGGGCAGATTTAGATCACGTGCTAGGCAACCAAGTTCCCAGTTTCATTCTGCAAAGTGTTAAAGACTTCTTGATCGATGAATACCAAGAAAAGATTGAAACGTTATGTTTGTCGCCTCTGTGTGTTTTACTGAAAAACAAAAGCCATCTCCCTTTTGAATTTATTGACTTTCAGTCGGTTGTATTAACAGTAGATAACATAGTTGAACAGACTGGATGCGCGAAGATGTTTTTAAAAGCATTGCATTCTTCTTTGCATGCCGTACTTTAATGTGCCGTGGGAACAAGTGTCGTTCATTGGTTTAAAACTGTACCGCATGATCTGCATGAATGAAACTAAATTCGAAACTCGGTGTTTTTTTAATATTATGCGGTGAGTGAGTTTTCTGGAGAAGTTTATAGTCATGGATGTTCCTCGAGAAGTTGATACAGATTTGGAAAATCTTAACCAAAATATTCTGAGAGGAGGAACGGATGATTTTTTTTCCGGGTCTTCAAAGGAAGTATTCAGAAACCTTGTCTCAGATCAGAGAGAAACACGTTGTCGATGGAAGCACGCTTCAACGAGATGGGTTAGGACAAGCACTTCTTCCTGAGGATATCCCGCTGACGAAGAAAACGTCGCAACTTGTCGCTTATCAACTGGCAATGGTGACTGTATGTTTAACACTTGTTCACGTTTGTTGGTTGGAGATGATTCGCCAAGTGTCTGTCTTCGATTGTTAACTGCTTTAGAACTGGTGACAAACAAAGAGTATTACGCTAAGCATCCAAAGCTGGAAGAATTTATACACACCAATGAAACTCGGATCACTCACCGTTTCTGGGAAGCGAGAAAAAGGACACTTGATAAAAAACGATACGATAAAACAACCACTCGCTTACAATCGAGTCTCGAATCGCCATCGAGTCTCGTTTCTCACAATCGAGACTCGATTCTCACAGTCGAGTCTCGATTCTCACAATCGAGACTCGATTCTCACAATCGAGACTCGATTCTCACAATCGAGACTCGATTCTTACAATCGAGACTCGATTCTCACAATCGAGACTCGATTCTCACAATCGAGACTCGATTCTTACAATCGAGACTCGATTCTTACAATCGAGACTCGATTCTCACAATCGAGTCTCGTCCCTACATTCGAGTCTCGTTTCTATAATCGAGTCTCGTTTTCACAATCGAGTCTTGTAGGAAAGAAAGAAAGAAAGGAAAGAAAGAAAGAAAGAAAGGAATAAAGAAAGAAAGAAAGAAAGAAAGGAATAAAGAAAGAAAGAAAGAAAGAAAGAAAGAAAAGTGAAAATACAAAGCGTGTGGCCTTTCGATCATACTGAGATATCCGTAATAATAAGGGAACAAATCAAAAACAGTCCTTTTTGTTACCTTGTGGTAAACATTTCGGGTTAACGCCGTCCTTAGCTACTAAATTTAATGAGACAACATTACTTTTCCGGATCACGGCTATACATACATCTCAAAAAATGAGAAGTAAATTTTAATGTATACATGAACTGCAACACGCATAATTATTTTATTCATTTCATATGCCTCTGATGCAGTAAACCGGTAAACGCTCTACCAAAAGGGAGAAATTCATTTGCGGTAGTAATACTGGTGTGCGGTAGTCGCGTTTAGTTAGGAGGGTGTGTTATAGCATGGGAAATAATCCAAGAGGGACTCAGTCAAGGAAATTTAATAACATCTACTCGTTTTTGTCTCGTTCTTTTTAACATTGTATTGCTGCTCAGTGAACTAGATAATAAAGATACTATATATGTAAAAAGAAATCGCTTATCACTGTCTACTCTGTGTGACTTAACTATACGATTTTACTGGAAATTAAAAATAGATTCAATATATTTCAGTTTATTATGTATCTATGGTGCTGAAAAAGATAGAACTGCACCAATTACTTACTATATTGTTACTGAACATTGTCCTCTATTCGAATACAAAAAACATCAAATCCACCGATCTATTCAAATTTTACCACTGTAAATCCATCTATCTGCTAACCAAAGCTCACGCACGAATTGTCAAATTATGTGCGTTGCGTTTCATGGCTCGAAATTTATTTACACGAAGCACGATCAAACCGCAATCTTCGGCAGAAAAAGTTAGCCACAAATCCGTAAATAACAACTTCATTCAGATCGGACAACGAAAACGAGATTGAGCAAGAGTACGAATATCGTTGATGTACCATTCTTATCAGCCGTGTAACAACATGGAGGAAGAAGGGCCGGCACCTAGAACGTAGCGGTTTTGAAAACCGAAAGTCGTACGCAATCTTGTGCTCATAGTCAGATTTGAAGGCCACTTATATTTCACTCGAAAACGAATTCTGGAACTGACAATCTACAAAATTCGCTGAATCGCAGTGCAATTTAACACCCCCTTTCCCACCCCCCTTTCAACTAAACCATACTGAGCAGACTGCAAATTTAACATTTATTTAAATTGGCTTTTCTGAACAAGCTAGAGGAACTGAGTGGTTTCACAAAACTCGTGAAATAGATACTTACTATTACACACTATTATACTCTAATTTTATTGTTTTCTTTTGTTTTTGTTTCTGTTTTTTTTTTTAGTTTTCTTTTCTTTTGTCCAAGTTTGACAATTAGACATCAATTGTTACATACTATTTCAGGGGTTACGTATAATCACTCAAAGAGTTTATCGAATTGGTCAAATTATCTATCGACTACTAACTGCTTTCAGATAACTATAGGCAAGAGTATGGTTACAAGTCCCTCCCCCTCCCCTTCTGCAAGGTAACAACATACTAGAAAGCGATTCAAACCTCCCTGTGCCATTTCTCTCATATCTCAATCTTTATCAGTACACGCCTAATAACCTCTTACCAACTGAACGTGTAGGCCGTTCTGACGAAACACCCATAATTTTTGGGTCGAAATGACACTTCCAGTCGTTTCATTCAAATCAATTAAAGGAGCTGCGTCACAATATTTTGAGATTTTTTTTTGGCCGTTGAAAGTTGTCATTAATTTTGAAAAAACCTTAAGTTACTAGTTTGGCGGGGTAGCCAAACACCAAAGAGAACTGAAAAAATAAATCAGAAGGGAATGATGGTTAAGGATTGAGAAAACTGTCATTTTAGACATACAAGTGTGTGACTAGTCACTTCCTATATTCCTACATATATTTTTACAGCAGATAACCTTGACTATTTGGGTTGGCGAGAATGAAATTACTTTTCACCGTGGTTTAGCCTAAACGTCGTTTGAATAAGCGGCCCGAAATGTTGAGACTAAATGTTAAATAATGCACAAACCGTGAGGTAGCTCCTTTGATGAATGACCCGAAACTCAAGTTAACTAAGTATGGCAATAGATGGCTATAGTAATTTTTATCTGTATTTCCAGGTCATTCCCAAGTTGACCAAAGTCCACCTCAGTGTTGATTGACTTTCCTTCACTGATGGTTTGTGGATGCCGATTCTCGAAGGCTTTATATATGCCGCCATCCCCAATTAATGCGAATCTGAAAAAAATAATAGAGTCGTATCCGTTTTATCCATACAACATCGAAAGGCTTAGGGGTTAGGGCTTTTACCAACCCAGCCCCGATGTCTGTAACGGGCTTAGATCGTTTTCAGTTTTTCCTTTGTTTGCTTGTTTAGTTTTGTCTTTTTTTGATTGTTTGTTTTGTTGTGTGTTCTGCCAAAAAAGGAATAAGAGTCGTGGCCAATTACTAAAGAAAGAAGGTAGCTGCCTATCATCCATAATCAATGGCATTCTGAATTATCATTAGGTGCTAAGCATATGAAAACGTGCGAGAACATGTGAAGAAATTTATCTCTGACTGCAGGAAAGGAAATGAAGTATTTCCTTTTGAATATCACTGAGAAGGCGCATTTATTAGGATAAAATAAAACTTACGCGTTTTAATTGCTTTGAAACTCAAAAAGAGAAAGAAAAAAAACTACTCGTAGGTACTCTGACAATGACGTAGTCCTTCCTAAGTACAGTAAATTGTTCCCTTCTTTAACTCTACACCGCTACACGGCACCCAAGTGTTTGCTGTTCAAACGCGTCGTAAATATAAAATGTTCCTCACCTTGCTCTGAGAGTGAGCGGTGTAGAGGACACCACCTGCTCCAAAATCAATTTTTGCGGGCTCGATGTCCTGAGCCAAATGCATCTAAACATCGACCGTTCTATGTTAAAGAATGGACTTGCTATGTCAGTAAGATTGTCGCTCAGCTTGAAAGTCCATCTGAAGCTCTTCCTTGTCTTCACAACCCTCTCCACTTTTTCGTTAGCCTAAAAAATAGTTAAAGTAACCTTCATAAATAGCCTTATATTTATTGACTGCCTCAATCGGTCTACTAAGGCGGTAATAATCTACAAAACTAACGTTCTGACAAATTTTGAAATCCATGCTTATTTGTTTTAATATTCCGAGACATTCTCTGAAGAGTCTAGTGATTTCCTTACATTCTATACACAACGTTTCCCTCACCTTGTCGAACAACACCCCTCTAAGTCTCTCCACTTCATTACTGAGTAGCACTTGGTGGCTTTCCTGGTACTGCAGGTCGTGGTCTTTCTTGGCACCAAGCGCGTGATAATTATGACACCCCTTGACAGTACATTTCACGACACGTCTCGGAGAGTCGCCAAGGTGGAGGTGAATATGTGACCTGTAATGAACGAGTTTAAAAATAAATCAATAAATGATATTAAAAAACTTTTGTGACCA
Source organism: Siderastrea siderea (assembly GCA_964030785.1). Lineage (NCBI taxonomy): Eukaryota > Metazoa > Cnidaria > Anthozoa > Scleractinia > Rhizangiidae > Siderastrea > Siderastrea siderea. Next base: position 4,065,542 of record OZ034977.1, read on the forward strand.
GTTTTTACATCGCAGTCTATATCATAAACCTCGAGAGAAAATGTTTGAAAACGCTGCTGTAGCCGAATGCTATTGAACATTTTATCGGGTTAAACCCTATTTAGCCTGGTGTTTTTTTTCGTTCCTGAGCCTGGCGAAACCTTGTCTCTTGCATATGTACAGTTGACCATAACCTACCTAGGTAATCGCTCCCCGCATTGTAACGGACATAGCCGAGGACCTTCGGGGCAGTTTTCCACATGAGTGTCGAGATGAAATCTCGGCACTCCCGCATTGCAAAATACACACGGCACTAGTTGGTACGGACAGGCAGCCAAGTGCTGGTCAAGTTCATTGCGCCGGTATACCCCAATGCAACCATTTGGACACGTCATTAACATAAATGGGCAAGTGTCCCTGTGCTTCTCCTTCTCTTGGTTCTGCCCGACCCACTCGCAGCCATCATTGGTGCATTTCACCCTGATCCTCGATATCAACGCCCTTGTTGCGATATTTATGTTTAATTGGCCGGGTTCAATCGCATGTCGACAGGTGGGGCAGGTAGCCTGGTAATTACTTTTTGCGATCATTTCCTCCAGACACGCCTTGCATGCACTATGACCACAGGCAATGCCGACGGGCTGATGCATCAACTCCATACTGGAACAAAATGGGACAAAGTGAGGAGGGAAGGTCGACAAAAAAAGACAAGATAATAATGAAAAAGAAGAAGGTGAATGGGAGGTGATTATAATAGTAAAGCAGTAATTATCTAAAATTATTTCAGTTTGCTCTACTAACTAAAATTGATTAGTTATCTTTTCCGCAGCTTTGCCATGGCTTCTGTGCACAGCTAAGGTGCCAAGTAATGATATTAGAACAGTTTGGTCCAAATCAGCAACACCCCATGACAGTTTTAAACAGTTATTATCTTCAGGCTCAGTTTCTGTTGTCGAAAAAATCAGTAGAACGTGACGCCGCTTAAGTACCTAGTACGAGTGCGTACTATTAATTTAGGATACATTTTATAAACCGCTGGGTGATAGAATCCGAGTATCGTGCTTCAACTGTAATCTGCGCGTAGCTGATGGTGTAGTGTGTATTATTGAAAGTGTGGGACATGACTCTAAGACACTCATTTTCAGTGGTCTCCTGGATTAGTAATTTTCACTCTGGTTTTATAGTAGACAAGTGTTTCCGAGCACAGAGTATGTTCGCCTGCTTAGACTATGGGTAGTCTCCAATTCTGGCGATGGCGATTGTGGGACGGGTGACATACACGCACGCGCGCGAAATTTCAGGCGACGCGTTGTGGAAGGCAATTTTTGTGCGCACACGTGTATTTCGCCGGAATTGTGTATTTCGCCAGCCTCAAACGCAAACGACTTAGGGCTTCGACACGCGTTCCCCTTCCACGAGTGACGAAGCCCTAAGACGTCTGCGTCGGAGGCTCGCCGGAAATATCGGAAAAAATGATATACCTCGCAGCTGGAGAAATTATTCGCGTGCGAGAAATTACTCGCGTTCCGCGCTATCGAGTAATTTTTTCCGGTGTCCGGTGTTTCGAGAAAGTCGTTTCGTACAAGTCGTTTCGACACGAAAGGATCCTGCATCAGCTGCTAGGCTACTAGCAAGTGTCGTGGTTTTTATTTACGGCCTGATTTTATAGTTAATCAGTAACAGACACTTATTAACACTCGGACTAGTTTGCGACGTGATGCAATTTGACAGCATACTTGTAGCACTTTAGAAAAGTCACGGCGCGATGTTGGGTGGTCCAGAAAAATCAGTTATCCACGTTGAACGGACAAATTACTTCATTAATACAGCGGGCATGTTTTAAAATTATCTATGCTCTGCAACGGTCTACAATGCCGGAATAAGCGTTTACAGCGTTCGTGATTTTAAAAGCGCAGAACTATTAAACTTTGATAATTTTTAACATATGGTAGGTAAGTCTATATTTAGTAGAGTGCCACAATCAAAAATAATTAAAACAGGTTGTATGGAAATAACTTGTAACGCAGCGGAAACAACTTTTTGTCGGAAAGACCTCTCACTCCTGCCACGTGGGCTGCAGGCACTTTATGACGATTTCTCATGCCAAGTAACCAGGAATATCTACAGGATTCTGGCAAATATTTACAAACAAACTGCTTGCAAGTATTTGATATTTGTAAAGAAATGGCAAGCACATCTGAACATTGTTTTTCAAGATGAACATGTAAAATGAAGGATGGGTTCGTTTCCGGTTTGTGGCTATGGTTTTGATCGATGCAATATTCTGGTACACTACATCTCCAGCTGAAGACTACGCCACCAAATGAAGACTACACCACCAAATAATTTTTTTGTGTGTGTGTGTTGCTTGGTATTTTCGTCAGCTATTTGACAATTTACAAAAATAACACAAGAAGGATTATTAAAAATAATATTACCATATCGGGCAAGTTAGGTCCTGATCCACGACATCGCCATCAGGAATCCGGCAGTGAAAAGAGCTCAACCCAGACGTAGACATGTTCCCAAGAAAACCCGACTAGCAGTCAAATGACTATTCACTTCTCGCGCGTGTCTTTTCAGTAGTTAAAACAAAACGACCATTGTTTCTATTATGTGTCAGTTACTAATTAAATATGATAATTATAGCAATAAGGCTGTCTGGGTGACCACACCAAGTGCGAAAAATGATTGTAAAAAATGTGCATTGATCCAAGCAAGATATCCACTTCCGAAATAAATGTTTTACAGTGCGAAGATAATTTGTAATGCCTAAATATTGAAGCTGACTACTTTTCTGCATGTTAATTTTAGGCTTCATTATAACGATAACAACAATATGTTAAATGACACTTGGTTATTTAAAAAAATTAACATCCCAAGAGACGCATGTACCCCCGGATTCCGACTCCAAAGAAACCCAGCCGTGAAGGGGAGTTCAAATTTGAGTTTGTGTGGTTGAAAGAGGGACCCTGAAAAGATCAGACCCCCGCGAAATCATCTCGCACGAGAAGACGCGTGTCACTAACTCCAAATGCGAGCTGATTTGTATGCAAGCTCCCCTCTTACAAATCTGAAAAGAAACAAGAGCGCTCGGCTCTCACGGTTTTCTGTCTTCATTTATATAAGAGTGAAACTGTAATTAGCATACTTGCGATTTCACTCCCGGCGTCTTGTTTAAACAAACCGGGACATCCCCCTAGAGTGAAATTTAAATCGGCACCCATTCCCCACTCACGTTTAAAGAACTTTCATACATGGAATTATCTTTCCTTGTTTCCTTTATGCTTTTCATCTCCACTTAAAGTTTCTCACTGCATACTAGCTAACATTATGACGCCATCTGGAATTTATTTCACACTTCAATAAATTACTTGAACTTAAATTGAATTAAGTAGTTGCTCTACATACTACCTTGCATAGCAAGGAATTTTACAGTTAAGCAATGAAAACTTAATGAATCAAGACAAACTAATAAAGGATAAGTGAATCAAGACAAAACGAACCAATTTCCATGACCATTTAATATATTGATTTAACTTGAGCATTAAAATACAAAGTAAAAAACACTGCCAGTGGACGTCTACAGGCCTTCACACCCCTTAAAGCCAAACAGCCCATTCATGTTTGTCCTATATTGGAAAATATTAATGGTAATGAAACTTCAACAAATACTTTGCTCTAGTGTCAGTCAAATTCTTCTTAAAGTGTACTTGTTAGGAGAGGGAATGGGGGGGGTGGATATTTTCTGGAGCCACACATTCTTTTTAGTACTTAGTTGAAAAATATGCAATGTCAGGTATACAAAACCATGATATGAATTTCTCAACATGACATTGTTTCCAGCCCTTTACATTTCCTTTTGTCGACTAATTGAGTTCTAGAAAAGAATTTTGAAGGACTGATCATCACCCCCACATGACTTTTTTCTGATTATGCCAATTTCAATGATGCGAAAAACAGAGACTGGGAACAGTCTTTTATGGCATGCAACCTTTTTCACTTGAAACTCTCAATGATCCCGTGACTCTCAGTTTGGTACCTACAATCAGTATTAGTGAGAGCTTGTAAACCAGGAAGACAAAGAATACAAAGAATCTCAAAAGTTTAATACTTGTTCATATTTTGCTTCTTAGGATCAGCGTATACAAACACTTTGACAGAGGCATAAAAATGCAAAGAGATTATTCTGATATTCCCGACGCAAAAAACCATCAAGATTTTTGGAAGGATGTCCACAGACACACCAGAGTTAATACTGCGAATGCATTCCTCTCTGTTGGTAGAACGTTTATCGAGTTAACCTATCAGTGACATATGAAATGAATTAACAAATTTTGTCGTGTTGCAATCCATGTATACCTTAAAATTTACCCTGTTCCGTCATAACTGATATTTTGGTTTAATCAGGTATTTCTGATAGGGAATAGTCTCGATGCAAATATGCAGAACAATTCAGGGCTCATCTGGCTTTGCCGCGCTTCAGTCACAGCCGTTGGTATTTGTAGGATACCCGTTAAACGTTCTTTATTGTAAATCTATCAGTTTTATGTTGCGCTTGTAGGTACTTTGAACCCCAATATTTATATCCCCTCCTTATTTTTCGCTGTTTAAAAGGGGAAAGGGTGAGGCGGGGTGGTTGAACGCAAAGGGGTTTTCGTGAAGAAGAGTCACAAATCATCACAGAACGTCTTAATGAATTAAGATCAATACCATATATAGATGCAATTTCAAAACAGACAATGTATATCTTGCTTCGCTTTCTTGCTATAATAAAAATAACATGTAATGATATACATGTAGGTCCAAAATTAAAACCTACTTATTCCCTACAAAAGATAGACTATTTCTTTTCACCTTGGGAATAACTTTCGGGTTTTAACATTTTACTGACGTTCAACTTTCTATGATATAGGTACTTCATTTTACTTTTGGATTCTTTCGACCCTCATGATACGGAACCGTAACTCACAAGATTTTTAACTAACGTGTGCTAAAAACATATTTTTTTCCAATGTTACTAGTTACTGCTACTGTTATGGGTGTTCAACCAGAGTTAAATGCCAATAGCGTACATTTTTCTATATGCTTCAATTAAAAATGTGGCAAACACAAAGGTTGGTGCAAATACTTACTGTGCACGATTCAAAAGAGGGTCTTACAGGTTCCTACTCATAAGATGTTTGCTCATGCACAGTAACAAGCTTTTTTTACGCAGTTTCTTATGTAAGGGAACATTTTGGTTTATATTTTAAGAATAATATGATAAGGTATATTTTGGGTTCTAGTTTTATATTTAAAATATTTCGGTGCTGGGAAAATATGACAAAAGAAATACTATTGTAATAAACGAGCATCCTACACTATATAAAATTAAGCCTTCTTTGATATTCCAAAACAAAATTTACTTCAATTATCTTAGGAAACACTTTAAAAATTAAGTTGTCTTTTTAGTATTAGAAAACGATTTCAGCTGCCCAGCTGCTTAGTTATACAAACAGTTAATTTCCTCTTAACGAAGAGTTTGTTTGGGGCTCGCACTCGTTCGCACTTTTCCAGCAAATTCCGCATAATAATAAGCTTTCTAATCCTTATTAAAATCTAGGTTCGTTCACGCTCTTTCACACGTTTTACGGTCTTTGTTCTCTTTTCAGCTATGTAAAAGTATAAATTCAATTTCAAACAAAAATGCTTTACGACAGAAACTTAGCTTAACTCACTATCAACCAGCCTAGCGAGATACATTCTTGTATCGGAATTCGGCTCTTGAGAAAACCGAAGATTTTCAAATCGTTTTGCACGAGTAAACAAACTGAGCCAAATCTGAATTTCCTTTGTTCACTAAGCAAAAAGCAGCTGGAATCACCCTTTCCTTGCATAACAATACTGTTTGCAGTAGAATCGAACTTGTGAAATGTTATTACTCAGCAAATTTCGCATAAAAACAAGCAACCTGTAAGCAATCTTCACTTGAAGATCCTCTGAGTTCTCACACCTGAGCTTGCTCTGGAACATTAAACTACTCTGACGCTCAAACAGTGGTCCTGTTCTTGGTTTTGAAATCTGTCACAAAATCTGTCTCGTCACACTTACTGTGAAACTTCACAGAATAATAGTTGAAAGTTCACGGTATCTATACCACCGGATCACTAACTGAGTAGTGTAAGGGGAAAATTGCCAATAAATTTTGTACCACATGTTCACGGGCCCCCTTCTCCACTGGCGCCACATCTGCTCGTCAAGGTACAATTGCATGTCTTCCCTTCTAATTCCCCAGCGTGTTTTCTGGCCCAATTTTAGGTTGTTCCAGCATGACTCGATTTCCTGCGTGTGAACCCCAGTTACTGGGTCCACGAGATTCCTACGATGTACAACTGTACCGTGTGTAGCGACGTTGTTTATGTGGCGATCCAAGTTTCGATACGACGCCCAGTCGTCAGAGTGGACTTCTGTTCCGGGGCGCACACATCTTGATATGATGGGATGGAGAGTGGCCACATCCCGTGTATCCACCACCTCAAAGTAGCCTCTTGTTGGGGTGTATTCTGTCGTTACTATTCCAAATACCCATGTATCCCTGGCCACTCTCCTTCCTCTGTTGAACTGAAAAGACATAAGTGTTGTTTTCTTTGCCATTGTTTTTTTCTTCGTATCAGAGAGGTGACTGTCCATTATTGGTTCTATCTTAGCTATTCACCTATTCCTTTGTTAAAAGGGATGTACGGATTAAATTCAGTTTGGTGTACGAATTAAATTCAGTTTTATCTTGTCGGTTTTCAAAGTGTGTGTAGAAAATGAAATGATATAGAATTTTTATTACCGTCAAAGCAGTGAAAATTAGGTAAAAGACGAAAGAATAGAGAAGGCATTAAAATGGTGTTACCTTAGCCTTGTGATTGAACTTGCTCTCGTCACATTTCACTACAGTTCCTGGTCCTCCAAAGCCGGGGAGTGATAGGTCTGTCTTGGATATCTCTCGAGCAGACATCCTGCAACCTCCTGCAAATCTTTGATACAGAGTTTGGATTCAAACCTAGGTGTCCTGAAATTCTTCTCTGGGAGTCTTCAGCGGGAAAGAAGTAAATAACCAGAAGGAGTTTCCCAAGTGGCACTTTTGGGAACTCCTCAAAAAAACTATTTGCCCTCAGACTTCCTTTTTTTCTGCATCCATTACAGCGCCTATATGGGAGAAGGGAAAAATATTATTATATCCATGAAAATCTAACCTGGGAAAACTCTGGGGTAGCTGCGTGGTATGAGAGGTGATTTTAAAATTCTGTTGTTAAAGTTTTGCCGAAGTTCTTTAGCATTTATAAACTTTTATGTATGGAGATGTTACTGCTGCTTTTTCTTTTCTTTTCTTTTGATTATTGTATTTGTGTCACAGCTATGTTTATTTTTAACAATGACGATTACGCGCCCACTTAGTCCTTGTGAGTACAGAACCGACACCGATTACAGGATGAGTAATCAGTCGTCTATTGATTAGATAGGACCGAAACTTTGCACTCTAACAAACGTGGTTGCAAATTGTCGTAAAAACCAAACAAACGAACAAACAAAGGTAAATTTTCTAATATCTGAAATACGATGACGATGAGTCGTGTACACAATTATAAAATCTACTAAAATCTATTAACGATTCGCGTTTCAACGAAAATGAGGCTTTGTTTTACATTATCAAAGACGGTTTATTACATGCGGTCTATCAGTGAGATGATACGTGCGACAGCAAAGAACTAACGACACTCACCGGCGACCAAGTAGAGGCTCGCGGATGCGGTGCTGGAGCTAACTAAGGCCGGCACATGCGAGGGGATTAGTCGCAGGGACAGTACGATATCATATGATCAGATGATGGCATGTAGTCGCACGAAAAGTACATGGAGAGGACAAGAAAAATTTCATGGCACAAGTTCCCGCGACTAGTCCATTCAATTTAAACCAGTTTGAATTCATGAGACAAGTCGCAATATTGGTCTCTGTGACTAGATTTTTTCGCTGGAAATGGGTAGTTCACACGAAGGGAAGGTCCCCGTTGTAGTCCATGGGCTATATCGTGTTTGCCCGGCGACCTTAAATAAAATGGCACCTGCTGGTATCGCAGTGTATGCACCAAGCCGTGCATCCTGGGAAACGTGTTTTTCATGTTTGAGGTTTGTTTTACCGAACCGTATCGCGCTTTAAGTTATTAGAAAACTAAGTGTACTCCTTGTAAATTTGTATTTTTGTAAAGAAATAGATTGATGGAGATAGCGACAGTGTTCATATTTTTGTAAATAAACATGGCAGAATTGAAATGATATTTGTCTTTTATTGTGTTCAAAAATAAGGGGTTAGATATTGCGAGAATTGTTGGATTATGGGTGTTGCTCAAATAAAAATTGTCGACTATGGGGGTCAGTTGTTCAAATGAGAATTATTCGAATATCAGGGACGTCAGCCATTCATATGGTTACAGGGGGTTAGTCATTTAAATGAGAATTGTTTGAATATGAGACATTCATTCATGACAATTGCTTGAATATGGGGGTCAGTCATTCAAGTGAGAATTGTTTAAATTTGGGGGTTAGTCGTTTAAAACAGAAAGGTTCGCAGATGGGGCTCAGTCATTCATATTAGAATTGTTCACATATGGGGCTCAGTCATTCATATTAGAATTGTTCGCATATGGGGCTCAGTCATTCATATTAGAATTGTTCGCATATGGGGCTCAGTCATTCATATTAGAATTGTTTGCATATGGGGCTCAGTCATTCATATTAGAATTGTTCGCATATGGGGCTCAGTCATTCATATTAGAATTGTTCGCATATGGGGCTCAGTCATTCATATTAGAATTGTTCGCATAACGTGTTTCGTTGACAATTTGCCTCGTCGGCTAAGTATCAGGCGATATTCCACGCAATTTTGCAGAATAATACATGTAAACAATATTTAACCCTTTAAGCCCCAACATCCACATGTATATTCTCCTCACTATTCTCCATATATTTCTTATGTTACTAGTTGGGAGAATTTGATTAAACATCTACACATTTCATGTCTGGTGATCATTTGCTTTATTCTCATGGCCCATATACAACGGCCCATAGCCCATATTTGATCAACTAGTGATACTGTAAGGAGAAATTAGATGCTTGTCACTCTTGGGGTTTAAAGGGTTAACAATTATACTACGAGCCTGGGCATATAGAAAATGAGGGCGACTAGTCTAACTGTTTGAGTAGAAAATCTAAAGTATTGCAGTCCAAAACCTACAATATTGTGCACTTTGAAGACAAAATCAAGAAAAATCAACCACTTAAAGAGCTATGCGCATGCTCGACTATGAGAATTGTACAAATCTGGGGTTCAGTTGTCATGTGAGAATAATTCTCGAATATGGGGCTCAGTCATTCAAATTATAATTGTTTGAATATGAGGGTCATTCACAAAATTGTAACTGTTCGATAACAGAAGATAGTCAATTAATTGAATGAGCATAAGTATAGTAACTAATAAGTATGAAGTTTATTTAATGACAATGAAAACTGTATATGAATAAAATGGAATGAATGTCCCTTGTCTCAATGTTATCCTAATAAGTTCTTGTTTATCAACTGTCCTGTAGGTTGCTGGACCTTCAACTTCATTTTAAAGTCTATGCCGGTTCTGGACATAATTTTGCAATATACATATTGGAATGTAACTGTGATTCTAATAAAATCAATATCATACATGTAGTTGTACAGAATCAAAATAAAAGAAAGAACGATTGATCAATCGGTCGATCATAATCTACTACAAATAAGTTGTGTTCGTAACCTATCCGTGATTTACTGCTATATTCAACTTTAAACTGCAAGAAAATCTGATTAAGATTGCCTGTGTGAAGTATTGTGACGCTCAATGCGTTGTTCATAGTTCTCTTTGGCTATCTCTTGGTAGATTCTTCTCTCTTCGTCTCCAACTTTCTTCCACATTTCAGACACAACTGAATTCACTTCACGCATGCTGTAACGAGGATGTTCCTCCACAATTGATTTCCATACATTTTTTAAAAACATGGCATATGCAGTACATTGTTTTTTGGGAAGGCTTTTTTCTACCACTGCATTGTCTGGCCTTTTTCTCTTTGAAGATTCTCCACGTAACTGTTTTTTTAGTTCTCTATGTCCTCCTACAATGTGGTTGGTGTTGATCATTGTTGCATTTGTGAGCACTTTAGCATGAACCACACTGTTTGCAGGAGCTGTCCTGATACTGGTTAAATCAAGTTCATAGTTTGGAATTGGTGGAAGAGTTTGAGTGTTCCTTGCCTCAATAACTCAAACTCTACAGTGTAATACCATCAATAAAAATGAAAGACCATGCAACAAGCTTGGTGCAACATTTCAACTTAACAATTTCTCTTACAGAATAAATATATTTTGTAACTTTGATTAACAGAAATCTTGAAATAGTTTCAAATGGTTTAGTGGCACCTGGGCTCTGCTGCACAGCTTTATTTATTTATTTTTTTTTGGGGGGGGGGAGGAATTAAATCAGGGCTGCAAATAACTGTCGGTCATTGGATATTGGCCAACTAAAATTTGCTCATGTCCGACAAAATCCTGTGTGGTCAGACATGATGTCCGGACAATTTTTTGATTGTAAATCATTTTACGGCAACAATGAATAAAACTCAACCTTTTGTTTTCGATGATATCTGACCACAATTTTGTTTTGTCCTTTCAAGTGAAGAAAAAAACTATTTGCAACCCTCTGAAACAGAACTACAACATTGTGCCAATAACTCACCATTTTCGACAAGAAATTTGTCAATAAACTTGAATCCATTTTTCCTAATATGTTTATCCAGACCAAGGAAATCCAGAACCACTTGAGTATTAAAGTACACATGATTATCTTCAGATTTGAATAGCTTTAAGCAGACAGGCCAACCAACTGACAATTGGAAAATTTGGAAACAAAGATGGGAAAACTACTGCACAATCACCAGCCTCCTCGATCAACCTGAGGATTATAAGTGTGCTATGCTCCTCCACAGCATCGGAGTCGATGCGATGCGAATCTACAACGGACTAAAGTTCGGTGAGGGCGAAGACCGCAACAAAATGGCCGATGTAGTTAAGAAGTTTGACCATCACTTCCTCGGACAGACTCAAGAGTTCTTCGAGCGTTTCCAATTCAACCGTCGGAACCAGGAAACCGGTGAGTCAATTGATGAATATTTGTCCGTTCTTAGAAACATGGCAAAAACCTGTGGGTTTTGTGACTGTATGCGCGAACTGTTGATAATGGATCGTTTGCTCCTTGGCATCTTGGATGACAAAACGCGGGAAGAACTGCTCTCCACGCATGATTTAACCCTCATGAAAGCTATCGAAATCTCCTGCGCTAGAGAAGCCGCAACCCTTCACATGAAAGCTTTAAAAAGTGAAGAAATCAACAAAGTCAAGGAAACATCAAAACATAAGAAGCATAAGAAGCACAGGGACCCCACTAAAAGCAAACCTCGCCAAACTGAGGATCCACCCACAGTCTCGAAGAAGTGCCTTTTCTGTACTCAAGTACATGTTAGGAAAAAGGAACTATGCCCTGCCTGGGGAAAGTCGTGCGCATCCTGTGGTGGAAAGAACCACTTTTCTGCTTCAAGAAAGTGTAAAGGTCGAAGCGTTCATGGTGTAAAGGATGACTATACCTCCGACTCATCGGACTGTAGCACTGGGACTATCAGTGCTATAACAGCTGAGCTAGGTCACAATGTTAATTCTGTTCAGCACCAACTGATCTACTGCGAAATGGAGATCAACCATCAACCTGTGAAACTTCAGGTCGACTGCGGTGCAACTGTTTGCATTCTGCCAAAACGCTACCTTGGAGACCTCCAGATTCGCCCTGAGATTGTCAACCTTCAGATGTGGAACAAATCGTCTGTTAAAGCCCTCGGTAAATGCAAAGTACATGTCAGAAACCCGGCTACAATGGAAAAGTTCAAGGTCGACTTTGTCATAGTTGACAAGGACCTAACCCCACTACTCAGTGGTAGTGCAGCGCAGGCAATGGGCCTCATCACTGTGAACTTTGATAACTTCAAAGTGGTCAATACAGTTTCCTCAGCTGATCACCTCTTCGTTCAGCAGTTTCCTGATGCCTTCAAGGACACACCAGGCACTCTCCCTGGCAAGAAGGTCCACTTGACCACAGAGGATGGAGCCGTCCCAGTCGTGCATTGTGCTCGTACACTCCCGGAAGCTAGGAAGGGCGTGGTTAAGGCTGAACTTCAGCGACTAAGAGCTGAGTCCATAATTGTGCCAGTTGACGAGCCCACTGACTGGGTTAGTCAGATGTCCGTAGCTGAGAAGAAGTCTGGCATTCGCATTTGCATAGACCCCAGACCACTAAATGAGGTGCTAAAGCGCGAGCACTATAAGCTCCCAGTCTTAGAAGACGTCCTGCCTGGACTCACCTCAGCCTGCAAGTTTTCAGTATGTGACCTGAAGTCAGGGTACCTCCACTGTGAACTAGACTACGAGTCAAGCCTATTGACCACCTTCGCAACTCCATTTGGGCGTTACCGCTGGTTACGCCTCCCATTTGGCCTGAAAGTAAGCAGCGAAATCTTCCAGAAGCGACTGCATCAAGCTCTGGAAGGCCTAGAAGGTGTCCGCTGCATAGCCGATGATGTAATTATCTGGGGTCGCACAGATGAAGAACATGATGAACGAGTACGCCTCTTCCTCCAACGCTGTTGTGAAATTGGAATCTCCCTGAACAAAGAGAAGTGCCGTTTTGGTTTGCACGAAATTCCATTCATGGGCCTTGTAGTCAGCAACAGCGGCCTCAAGCCTGATCCATCAAAGGTGGAAGCTATCACGAAGATGGAACCTCCTACCGATAAAGCAGGTGTGGAAAGGCTGAGAGGAACTGTCAACTATTTGTCTAAGTTCGTACCCAGGCTCGCTGAAGTAATGCGACCTATCAACGACCTAGCTCGTCCCGACACAGAATGGATCTGGGACTCTGCTCAGGACAAAGCCTTTGAGGAAATCAAGCATCTGCTAACACAAGCACCTGTGCTGGCTTACTTTGACCCAACAAAGGAACTGTCTATTCAATGTGATGCTAGTGGACAAGGTTTGGGAGCCGCTCTCCTACAAGAGGGACGACCACTAGCCTATGCGAGCAGAGCCCTAAGCGACACTGAAACTAGATATGCAACCATCGAGAAGGAGATGCTGGCCATTGTGTTTTCCCTAGAGAAATGGCACCAGTACACCTTTGGCCGACCTGTCGTGGTGTATTCGGATCACAAGCCCTTAGAGGCTATCACGAAGAAACCGCTTGACAGAGCTCCTAAGCGTCTCCAAGGCATGCTAGTACGAGCCCTAGCCTATGACATCAAAGTGCAGTACCTCAATGGCAAAGAAATGTTCCTAGCTGATACTCTTAGCAGAGCATTCCTTCCCAAAGCCAGTGATGATGGGCAAGAAGAGTTTGAAACCATCAACGCCCTCACATACTTAGTCATGCCTGATGAGAGAATCCGTGAGATTCGCCAGCACACTAGCGGCGATCCGGCCTTACAGCAGCTCAAGCGAACCATCCAAGAAGGCTGGCCAGACAACAAATCATCACTACCGCCACTCATTGTGCCTTACTTCAGCATTCGCGATGAATTGGCAGTCACTGGTGGTTTAGTCTTCCGTGGAGAAAGACTGGTGATTCCCAAGAGCATGAGGTCAGAGATTAAGAATGACATCCACAGTGGTCACCAAGGCGTCGAGTCATGCCTGCGACACGCACGTGAACATGTATTCTGGCCCGGCATGAACAAGGAGCTGAAGGAGTGGATCCAAGCTTGTGAAACGTGCAGGGAATTCGAGCAGACCCATTGTAAGGAGACACTCATGAGTCATGAAATTCCCGAGAGAGCATGGGAGAAGATTGCAGCTGATCTGTTCACCTGCAAGAACAAAGAATATCTCATCACTGTCTGCTACAAGTCCAATTTCTGGGAGCTAGATCGCCTGCACGACACCAAGTCTTCAACTATCATTAAGAAGCTGAAAGCTCACCTCGCCAGATATGGCATTCCCAAGCAGTTGGTTAGCGATAACGGCCCACAATTTGATTCCAATGAATTCAAAAAGTTTACCAAGAGCTGGGGCATCGAGCACACAACAACTTCACCCCACCACAGCAAAGCCAATGGCAAAATCGAGTCGGCCGTGAAAACTGCCAAGCGAATGTTACGCAAGACAACCAAAATAGGTGAAGACCAGTACTTGGCCCTGCTGAACATCAGGAACGTGCCTACACAAGGCGTAGACAGCAGCCCAGCCCAAAGGCTTATGGGGAGAAGAACCAGAACCCTGTTACCAACCACACAGTTCCTACTTGAGCCCAGAAATCCAGCAAATCCTCATGAATCTGAGCAACTACGCCTAAACCAGATGAGACAGGCGAAGTATTACAACCGCTCCGCTCATGACCTGCCTGTGCTGAAGGCAGGTGACACTGTACGCATGAAACCATTTGTGCTTGGTCAGAAATCATGGGACAAAGCTGAAGTGACCAGGAGACTTGACGAGAGATCCTATGAAATTCAATCTTCCGGTACCACCTACAGGCGCAACAGACAGCACCTGGTTAAGACTGCTGAACCATCTGTCCAGCATGACACCGCTGAACGAGCTAAAGCGGATGCAAAGGTTGGACGTGACCATTCAACCCACCAGCAACCTCAAACTCCTGCTGTGCAGACCACTCCAGAGAAGGACCATGTGCAATCCAGCCCAAGGAAACACCATGCAGGAGAGAAGAGTGCCACACCCCCTCCTACGCGCACCCGTTCTGGACGCATCACAAGAGAACCAGCGAAGCTAAGCGACTATGTCAGGAATTGAACTGTTCTCTTGCGATAACATTGAGACTCATGCAGCACATGTGATATTGTTATTATTAATTTTTTTTTGAACTTTGCTGCCAGTTGATGTTGAACAATGTTATAGACTTGTTATTTGTTTTACTTTTTTTCTATTCTTTATTACTCGGCATTTATGGCTTATTAGGAAATGTTGTTACTTTAACAAAATGGGGAGGATGTGACAATATTGTTATTGCGTGACACTGTCACAGCCTCGTGGCGTGCCTACGTCAGAGCCTCGTTCCGAATAAAGGACTTGTTGTGAAACCGCCATCTTGAATCAGGGCTTGTCTTTCTCTCTCACTCCCGAACAAGAACTTAGTGTATAACCTGTTACAACTCGTATCCCCAGATTGAACGACGCCATTCATAACTTTGATGACACAATGCTGTGAAAAGAGTGCAATAATTTATTATACACATGTAAGCCAGTTATGGAGTTGTCAGTAAATGAATTCATATGGGCTAGTTGCTCCAGGAAAGCTGAGAAATGTATAAGTATTGCAATGGAAATGGCCTCCATTCAGGATTGATAGATTTGTAAGTGTCCACAGTGTAGTATGAAAATCACAAAAAAACATTTCAAAAGAGTTTCATCTGTAAAGGATTATTTATAAAGTGCTGTAAATGTTGTACTGATCAGGAAATCAGCCCGTGTAAGCTTACATGTGGGCTTCATAAGGACTGCTGTTTGTTCTGATATTAAATTACATGCATTCATACAGTAGACAGTACTCAATGTATGTTGTGTTAACCAGTTTCGTGTTTATTTTTCAGAAAAGTAAGAATAGAATTTAATAATCTGTCCGATCAAGATTCTCAAATCTTTGATAAATGTAGGATGGCTTAGCCCTCAAACATTTTAGCAGAAATACAGCTGTACTGACATATTTAATTCCTTTAAAACAAAACAACATGGCGACGGCATGAAACAAAAACAAAATACGTGACACATACAAATAGGTGTTACATAAGCGTATGGAATGCCTGGATTGAGCTACCTAACCTTTAGACTTTTTTAAAAGAAAAAACAAACAAACAATTTTGCTTTGAGCGCTTTGAGCGCTTGATTGTGAACAAACAAAATACACGCTCGATCGAGCTAAAATTTGCATAAAACTACAATAGTGAAATCTGCGAATTGCGTGCATACCAGCACGTTCCGTCCTCCAAATAAAACTGTCTCCACTTAATTAATGATTCACATATTTACTTCCTCTCGAATCAGAAGAGAAGCTTACTTACTTGTTTTGAAGTTCACATAGGTAGCTGCCACAAGGATCACTCGATCAGTCGGCTTCGTTGCCCACGCGTGTGTGCGAACTTTGCAAGCCGAAACTTTGCAGCGCCTGTAGTTAAAAATTTTTATGGAAGTGTGTACGTGCTCGATTCTCCGAAGAAACATATACTAATGCTTTGAATTATTAAACTGCTGAAGATTCAAGAAAATTATTTTCGATGTTTTGCCTTCAAAAGCGGTTTTGACTTGCACTCGAACCGACGAACTAGTTCTCGAACCTTGGTTTCAGGGTACCACTTTGAGACTCCCTTGACGACTCCCGATTGGACAATACGTCAACAAAGATTGCGCGTTACTAAGATACGGGGCTCCGGGGGGGCTCCTGAATATTAAATACCCGACCTGACTCGGGTACTCTGAATTACACATTTTCATCGCCGCGATGTCGTCATGGGAAACTGGAGCTTTCAGTATTCACTTAAATTTGTCCTTTCTGCCAATTAAAATACCTTGAACATGAATTTCATTTTAAACTTTCTTGTCAACTTTACAATAATCTACGTTCCAAGTTTTTTGCCGATATAAACGAGAGATATCCCAATTTCAATGACTTCGGCAAAAATTTAAAAATCATTTTTCTCTTTAATAATGTTGACCCTTTTGTATCTCGACTGTCAGCTGCTTATGTTCATTTATGTATGGATTTAAGACAGTCTCTTGTAATTTGATGAAATATGTAAATATATGTACACATATATTTCTATTACTATTGTAATTACATTTATTTTAGGTAATACCATGTACTTATATGGGAATACTGAAATAAATTGTTGTTGTTGAGTATTCGATTATCCGTGAACAACAGTCAGTGAGAAAACATCGATTTACAAGGACCTTACTCCTTATAACGTACGCAGTCTAAACCAAAGTTGACGCGTTGAACGAGACTTATATAACGTACCATCACGATTATGATTCAGTGTGGTTTGTTGAATTTTTTTGTACCGGCACGGCAGCGTCAAAGTCCAAGCAAAATCACCACCTTTTTCGCACTTATTGTTTTCAGCAAAAGCAAACAAATCAACATGTTTCATCCACGTATATCTGTTTCAGAATGTTTTCGTATTGCCTAAAATTGCCGTGAGGAGTTGATATAACCAATTCTTAATTTTATGGCATTGACGTTGGCGAGTTTTCAGAATTTTTACAAATTTGTCTGGTGTGTGTTATACATTGCAAAAGAGAGACTGCTCGCAGTCTAATCAAGTTAAGGCCGATACAAACCCAATCTCATCAGAGTTCGGTTTTGACTAGGTCAAAGCATAGAAACTCTTAAAAAGGAAAAACAAAGAAAAAAATTCGTAATATAGATGTTCGGAGCAGGGCTCGAACTCCCTGCCTTCGATTACCACTGACTTATAAAAACAACAGCAACAACAACAACAACAACAACAACAAAATAAAACAATGTACAAAAAGATGGCCGTTGCTGGAAGAGGAGGAGGTGACACAGAGACGTGACACCGGTGGCTAATAGATTCTGCACTCAAGCAGATGACTGTCCAGTATTGTCTCCACCATTAGCGGGAGGCAGAAGACCAGACCAGAAGACAACCAGCGCAGGCCGAAAAATGTACGCGAAAATTAAGGTACTGAATAGTTATGATTGGTCCGCAAGGCGTACTTTTAAGGTACATATACAACTTTGAAAAATTGTAAAAAATTTTGCTTTTAATGAAACAACTTGAAAATCACACACTATAGTCCAATAGATGATCTTTCTTTTGGTTTCTTTTTTTGCCATATTTAGCGATTTCGTGTGCGGACGGTCGCCATCGCCTCGTTGTTAGAACTTGTTATCAGGAAAAGTGCCTTTTTTGCACACGTTATTTCTCGAAAATGAAGAGCAATCCAGCAAAAAAAATTACAGGGCAATGTTTTTCAAGAGAAATGAAGGCCACATGCAAAAATTCAGCTAATTTGGAGCAAAAAAAAAAAGCAACCAGAATTGTCACTTGTCCCCTTTTATGACTAGCTTCTTTTCTTATTTTTTTACTTGGTCAAAGCGTGAAAATAATACGGCTATGGACTATGGATAAGCGTGAATTTTGATTTCAGTTTTTAACTTTTCAGTGAGGTTTTCTGTTTATGTTTTCCGTCCTCTACGAATTATTTTCCGAAAAGTAGCGTCAGGCTTTGCTTTCCGTCTAATCAGAGTTCATCGACTGTGTTTTGTTTTGTTCGTTTCAGTTGTTGGTTTTCTTGGCTGGGCGAATCAGTCTCCGATTTCGAACTAAAAACAATCAACAATTGAAAAGGAAAAAGTAAAGCCGTCCAATACGGGTTCTCAAGTGAAGGAAAAATGTCTAAGCCAGCGTTAAACCAGCCGCTGTCTCAACAGCCCAACGTCTTATCAATTGAGCTACGAATGCTAATGTACCGCTTGCGGTGAAATTCTGTGTATGTATAAGAATTTGTCCGCATGGCATGCATGTGCGTTTTCACGCCATTCAGCGAAGCGATCGTAAAATCGATGATCGTTTCAACCACAACTTGATGACGAACCAGAGCAACAATTTGCAGAAGATCGTTTCAATCAATTTAAAAAAAAAACAGCCGTCCAAGACGGGTTGTCAAGTGAAGGAAAAATGTCGAAGCCAGCGTCGAACCAGCGGATCTGACTAGCATTGTTCGGCGGCTGAAATCGACAATAGGTTTTTCTTGTTAACAAAAAGAAATTAAAAAGAAGAGCAAACAGAGAAAAAAAAAACACCAGGGGAAAAATTCAGGATTTGAACCGACACTCTAAAAAAAATTACCCACCGCATACAGGCGCTTTAATCACTTGCACCACGTCAACACGTACTAACAATAATCCGAAAATTTAAAGAATGGTTTTCTCTTGTTCCGCCTCGTTGCGTTCATTGTGCACGCTTCGATATTTTGTCCTCGTTTTTCTCAGAAACAAAGTGCAAAACGGCCAAAAAAAATACAGGGGAATGTTTTACTACTAAATTGACAAGCACATGCAAAAATTCAGGCACTTTTGAAGAAAAAATTTCACCCGAAAAAGTCACTTACGTCAGTCTTGCACCAAGCCATTCAATAATGCTTATTTGTAACACAAAATTTTGGATTTATCAAGTGAGTTGATAAGGTAAATTGGCCACCGTAAAGAAATTGAAAGCTGACGTTTCGAGCGTTAGCCCTTCTTCAGAGTGATTCGTGATTCGTGAAGGGCTAACGTTCGAAACGTCAGCTTTCAATCTCTTTACGGTGGCCAATTTACCTTATCAACTCGGTTGATACATCCAAAATTTTATGTTTCACGTCCCCACCGATGCAGCACCACCGTTTCTTTGCAAACTAACGCCCTTGCTTATTTCCTGTCGTTTAAATACAATTCCACTGACTAATAGCGATTTGCTCTCACAGTTTTAAACTTCCGAGAATAACGTACAGGCGACAGGTTAGAGGCAGCTTCATGCATTTGCTGCTTAGGTTGAACGATTGGTCTTGACTCTAGTTCAAAACTCGAAACAGAAAAAAATGCAAGTTGCGTTTTCTTGGGTCAACTTGTTCACGATCGACTGTCACGTGTGCCCTCTTTGCCAGCCGATAAACAGTTAAAGTGTGTAGGATTTTTTCTTTCCCTAAGGTTCTACAAATGTGTGATTTCTTACCATTGAAAACCGTCGACGTGGTCATCGTTTCTTTGCTTCATCTCCATAGCGATATCACATTGGGCACAGCTCAGCGGGTTTGCTAGAAGACTCCTGTTCTGTAGCCACTTGATTAGATTCAACTTAGGACCTCGTTCTAAGGCTGAAAAATCACTTAAAGCCATGTTTTGTTATCTTTGTGCGAATGTCAGTACTGACGAAAACAGCTTAAAATATCAAGACTGCTATGTTCTGGTTGCGGGCTGATGTGAGTAGAATATTGCACATTCGCGCATGACCGCTTTTGTCTTTATTTTCAAACCTCTAGTGTTTGTTGTTGAATTACCGTGAAACCCCGATATAACGAACAACATTTTTTGGGTCATTACAAAAAGAATGCATGGCGTTTCGTTATTACGGGGCACTACAAATTTTTCATGAAAAAAAAGCTGGATTTAAGAACTGAATTTTAAAAGAACCTGAATTAATTAATTAGTTACTTTTTTGTTGGACCTTGCCTTGCCCATTGTTTGACCAAAAAAGAAACCCACCTTGTTTCGTATTATACGCCACATTAAGTAGGATATATAATGCTAAACAAAATGACTGACGCTAATCTCTCCTTAACGTTCCAGAAGAAAACAGTGCCAGCACAGTCTTCGAAGACTCTGATATCTCTTTCATCTCAATCTTCTGTTCCTCATTTTAATTGAAAACTATAAACGCTTGTGAGGTCTAGTAACGTTGATTTTTCTTAGCTTAATATACGAAATATCAGTAAAGTTATGAAAGACCCGGGTAATCCTTTCCATGCATAGCCTTTTTATGTTCAGATAAAAAATCGCGCGCGAAAAATCGTCACGAGTAATATGTTTCATTTAACGAGACACTGGGCTGTAACAGGTCTTTTTGGTGAATGGTAGTTTTATGGCCTGGCAAGATGAAGAAAACACCTGCGATTCGTCATTTCCCAATGTTTTGTAAACATATTAGGAAATGAATCTAGAATACATGAACAAAACTGACGCCGAACTGCCACGCCCCTTGAATGTGAAGGTGATCAAAGGTTGGTCTCGAAAAAAAAATACTTAGCTTGTAGCCACGGACCCTAGAGAGAGGATACAGTTCCGTCGTTTTCAAAGCGCAGGAGAGTTAAATTTTGCACCTAGGGCATCTTTAAAATGATACGTTTTACTAATATGTTTGTTGTCTCCATTTACATCAATAACCTACACCGGGTGCACGTGTTTGGTGAAAGGTGCTCGATTTTTCAATGTATTCTTAATGATAACTGACAAGCACACCTTTTCTGTAAACATTGAGATTTATGTAGTCATAACCTAGCTATACATACTGTATGATTTTCGAAAGACGGTGAAAAAAGAAACAAAATTCTGTAAGGCAGCGATGATTTTCCCTCCCTACTATTATATCAAAAGAAAAAGCTAAAGGAAGCAACGTACAAAGTCAACCCTCTACAGATAATAACACTGACACAGTTCCGTAATTTCTTGGCAAGCATTCAACCGCGATTATTTTTGACCTAAGACACTAGTTTTAAGTTATGCAAAAAGCATAGAGTAGCCCAGCCTAAAAGCGGAGCCCCTTTTTTATCCCTGTAACTTATAGATTCGAACTCCAGCCGCACGAACTAGGGGAGCGCTCTAACTACTCAACCAACCGTGTTCATTATAATTATACTTAACTCCTGTTTATTGATCGCACTTCTGTCGACTATCACAGGCGGGTGTTTTCCTTGGAAAACGTGTTCGGACCGCCGCAAAAACCATGGCTGTGGACAGAAAAAACCAGAAGGCACTAGCTCTGCTATATATATCGGATCGGGACCGCTGCGAAATACTGCGAACTCAAGCGTTGTGCCGTCCCAGTTCGCAGCACGGAACCGACAACAAAGATGAAGTTTTAGTAACTTAAACTTTTTGCTTTCCTAAAAAGACAACTGAGTACTATGTTGAACTCTTTCTTTCCATTTATAGCTATTTGATATATTTCCTCAAGTTCTGGACTTCCCGATTCCCGCCAAGACAAACGCCAGCCGGCCAAAAAGAACCGCGCGATTTCCCGCCAAGAAAATAGGGCATTCTCCACCCCGCGTCAGGTTGTCTTGGGACTCCCCTCCCTAGAGTCTGTACGGGCAGGCGGGGCACGTACGCTGACGTCACAACCGAAATTTCTCGTATAGATAGGTTACCAAATTTGCTTAGCAATGGTGCTCCGCTGGCGGTCTTGGCTATTATTTTTTCTTGACACCCTTCAGTCCTATACTTCGGCCCTAGACTGTTAATTTACCCTGCTTGGTTTTTATTTCACAACCTGCCTCGCTTCTCTTTGGAAACCGGCCTTCGTATTAGTGCGCCTTTAGGAGGCGATCTGTTTAATTTTGCTTGGTGCTAAAACTTCATACTGACTGCTTACCTCGTACTACAAAGAGGCACTATGACTAGTCGATCGCGCTTCTTTTATAGTGATTGTAGCTGTGAACTTTTCAAAATGCTGACAATCATAATCAAAAAGCAAATTAATCCTACGTAAGTACTTTCAGTCTATTTTAAGCAGTATCGAAACATATTTCTTTTCAGAATTCCACTACCGTTCCTAACGTGTTCAGTCATAGTCAAAGAGCGCGAGAAATATCAGAATCACAAGGAACATTTCGGTTGAATTAATTTAAGCATTTTCTGGATGTACGGTACTAAACTAAAGTTGAGGTTTGCTACAAGAAAGTGGTCAACAACATTGGAACAATATTTTAGAACGGTCACGAGGCCCAATCTTTAACTCCACTTTTCAATAAGTTACAGAGTGGAAAACAATGCTAACAGAGTGTCTTTGCAAAAGCAACCAAACCAAAGATGTACTTGAGTAATTGATGGTTTAAATGTAATTTGAGAGATTTACATGGTTACGAAGGTTCCAACAAACGAAGCATACTACGCCTCCTTTGAACCCTGGATATTTGGAACCTCCAGGTTTTTCGACCATGGCACATTTCCTTGGTTTTGCTTCAATCATACACTGTAATCTTACCCCCGATTTTTCGAACCCTCGATTTTTCGAAACTATCGATATTTCAAACCAATGCTTGCCTCCCATGGAAGAAATTTCTAAGAAATTTACCTCCGATTTCTCGAGCCCGCAGGAAGTGCTACTCAGTAGCTTTCATCTGAATGGTCACACTTTAGCGAGATTTTATTCACACCCACCGATTACAGGATGAGTAGCCAGACGTCTATTGATAGGACCAAAACTTTGCACTTTAACAAATGTGGTTGTAAATTGTCGTAAAAACCAAACAAACGAACAAACAAAGCTGAATTTTTCAATATGTCAAATATGATGACGATGAGTCGTGTACAAAATTATAAAATCTATTAAACTCTATTAACGATCCGAGTTTCAAAGAAAATGAGCCTTTGTTTTACATTATTACTCACGACCAAGTAGAGGCCCGCGGATGCGGTGCTGGAGCCAACTAAGATCGGCAAACACGAAGGGATTAGTCGCAAGGACAGTACCACTCAGCAGCTTTCATTCGAATGGTCACTCTTTATGCCTGACTTTCCTATTAGTGCTGTTTATCATGCATTCAAGGTGGTTCTAACCTTTGAGTCGAGTAAAATCCCCTAAGTGTCACATTCAAATGAAAGCAAAGGAACTGTACAAGAGTGCCATAGTATTTCTGTTTGCCATTTTCTATCTGCTACCCTCGTTCTCAAAAAACAATACCTCGTAAATAAATCGTGTCTAATGCCACCTTCGATTTTTCGTGCCACTTCCGTTTCCCTAGGAGGTTTGAGAAATCGGGATTCCTCTGTATGTTAACATTAACGCAACCCTTTCTGATTTATTCTCACATATTATTTCCGGCGGTAGACTGCTTTCAGTCCGTTTCTCTCTCGAAATAACTCATAATTGGGACGAGAAGTCCCTTCTCCTGTAACCGCCACTTTCTGCGAACGCGCTACCCTCCTATCAGAGGTTTTCTATCTTATCGCATCCACTTCTCAGTCCTTTCACGGATGTCTTTTACTTCCGCCGTTTCTTTTCCCCGCGAGAAAAAGAACTCGCTTGGGAATAGATACTCGACGGAGTGCAAGCAATCCAGGCCACCGAAAACGAATTTTGTGAGCCAAATTAGATATTTCATAGATCCGAAGAGGTTTTTTCTCATAATTATGATACATTTCATTCCAATAAAAAACTTCAACAACCATCAATAAAAATACGCCGG
Organism: Siderastrea siderea; assembly: GCA_964030785.1. Lineage (NCBI taxonomy): Eukaryota > Metazoa > Cnidaria > Anthozoa > Scleractinia > Rhizangiidae > Siderastrea > Siderastrea siderea. The sequence goes on from OZ034977.1 coordinate 4,089,589, forward strand.
AAATTTCATGGCCTGCGCGGAGACGCAGGCTAGAAAATTTAATGCACCCATTGTCCTCCAACGCCGCGTGTAATGTGATACACTGTATATCAATTCACAGTCCATCTGGGCACGTCCTTGATCAAGCATCTCACCATGGCGGAATCTTCGAGCGATGGTGAGAGATCTAGGTCTCCCTCTCCAGTGGCTGCTGGAAAAACAGTATCGAAAACATTTGTCTGGCTCAAGGGAAGAGTCAACAAAACCCCACGAGGGTATGACTGGGACAAGCTTAATAGAGATGGGTGAGTTAAAGAAATAAATTTTGCTGTAAAATTTAGTGAGAGGCGTATGCGAGAGCTATTCTGCCAGAATTTCCCTGCATTAGGAGAAGCAGATCTAAACAGGTAAGCTTTTTTTTTAAAAGGCAAAATTGTCATTTTACTCGGGTATGTTAATCGTTATGTTAATGTTAATCGTAATATGTAAATCGTTGCTTCAATTCAGTACCGGAAAAAGGGAAGGAATGAAATTTGAATTGAAGTTGGCTGTAGCATTAGAGTCTGCCATATACTCTGCGTGTAGTTTTCTGATACTAAAAGTCCGTGTCTCAAGTAATAACCTTGGACGAGCCGATTCCCGCTATCGTTTAAATGGAATTTGAAAAATTTACATGGTTAGGAAGGTTCTAACAAACGAAGCATACTACGCCGCATTCGAAAAGTGAACTGTAAAAGGCACCGCCGCCACGCGGTAAAGACTCAGCGGGAAAATGCTAGTTTGGGCACAGGGCACCCACGCAATCTCTTTGTGCAACCGTTTGTAATAATAACCATTTCTATAGTAAATGTAAGGGATTTAAAGTATGTTTGGATCAACGCTAAATAAACTTAAATTACTTTACCTGTGCATTTGGGGTATTGTCGCCATTTTGCCTCAGAAGTGATATTTGAAGCGTTTTTGAAGGATTTTGAGTTAGTATCCCATACATTTACTATTTACAAATGGTCACACAAACAGATTGTGTGGGTTACCTATGGTTTGGCTTGAATATTTGAATAGTTGTAGCTATTATCCCATTTAAGCCTTAACAGTGATGAAAATGAAATTTCTCTTTACATTATCAATTGTAATGAGAATAAAGAAAGTGATCACCAAGAATAAGATGTCCTGGTATTTCTCCTTACTATTTCCATAAGAAATGCATGGAGAACAGTAAGGAGAATTTGTATTTTTATATCAGGGCTTAAAGGGTTAATTGTTATTAAAAGGGTCATTAAATGTTTTATGAGAACTTAATTGTTAAGTATCACACGCAACATTATTTTATTACTATTTCCTTTTTGGCAGAATAATCGCCTTTACAAGTCTTCAAATAAAGGTACCAGCATTGACAGGGTGGGAACAAAAATTCCTGATGCTATGGAACTGTTACGTCTATACCAAAAAGGCTCATCCAAAAGAATTTACTTTCTGCTGTCAAAGAACCAGCATCAAGGTAGAGTGTTTGCATGTTAACACATTGTAATATTGGTAAAAGAGTCTGCAGTCCTTTCAGTTCATGTTTTATAATACAGACTGTCAAGATGGTTTTTGGAACGAGGTCTTCAAGGAGGATGTACTTCTACCTGAAACCAGGAAAAAATGTACCATAATACACTCTGACACAATGGCTTCATTTAACTCCATAGGATTCACTCTCACGTTAATCAACATGACAACTGGCCCCCTTCACAATACCACACAGTTCATGAGCCTTGGTATTCCACACAAACAGTAAACTAAAGGATTAATGATATTGTATAGAATGTTTTACAAGTGAAAAGGGAAACTCGTGAAAAGAACAACTTTTCATGTTCTTATAGGGGAAATAGTAGCAGGAAGAATCTTAGCATTTGGCTTATATCAATGCATAGTCTAAACAATTGAGACTCTTATACCTTTTGGTTTTGTGTGGTGAGTACTTTTGATCAATCACAGAGCCTAGTAAAGGAAAGAAAAGGAAATTCAAGATACATTTGGTCAGTCACATACATGTAGCTAGATAGAGCTGTACTCAATGACAATCCTAACCCAAAAAGTATTACTGTCTTAATTTCAGCCTCACAACAACAGTCAGCATGTACACCCAACATAGCCTCTGGTTCTGGCTCCAGTACTGGTCAAACAACCCAAGCAAACCCTACACCTCCAGCCGCCCAACCAAACCCTTCTCCTCCAGCTACCCAACCAAACCCCAATCCTCCAGCAACCCAAGCAAACCTCACTCCTCCAGCAACCCAAACAAACCCTACTCCTATATCAACCCGACCAAACCCTACTCCTATAGCAACCCAAACAAACCCTACTCCTGTAGCACCCCGACCAAACCCTACTCCTATAGCACTCCAACCAAATCCTACTCCTATAGTACCCCAAACAAACCCTACTCCTGTAGCAACGCGACCGAACCCCACTCCTGTAGCACTCCAACCAAACCCTACTCCTATAGCAACCCAAACAAACCCTACTCCTATAGCAACCCAAACAAACCCTACCCCTGTAGCAACCCAAACAAACCCTACTCCTATAGCACTCCAACCAAACCCTCCTCCTATAGCACCCCAAACAAACCCTACTCCTATACCAACCCAAAGAAACCCTACTCCTATAGCACCCCAAACAAACCCTACTCCTATAGCACCCCAAACAAACCCTACTCCTATACCAACCCAAACAAACCCTACTCCTGTAGCAACCCAAACAAACCCTACCCCTCCAGTGAACCCACCAGGCCCCTCAACATCACCTAGAACAAGTAAGTAAACGCTTTGGAAAATTAATATATAACACAAAACTGTATTAAAAATGATGATAGTGAAGATGGTTATGATAGCAAATATATATTTATACACATTGAGGGTAGTCTTCTCTGGATTTCAGAAAATTGGAAAATTTGTAATGTTATGAACTTTTAGGCAAAATGAAACCATCAATAAGTAATTTTAATCAGTTTGCACCATAAAAAAGAAACAAAAAAATCAAATTGTCATGTTTCTTCAAAAAACTGCTGTCACATTACATATGTAAACCGGAAGTACACTTTAAAATAAAGGATTTCACAACTCCTTCATTTTGCCCCTCATTCGAGTCTCCCCCATTCCGTATGCTTCTACATCAGGAGCGAACAAAACAATAATACCTAAGATTTAAGACTGTACATGTACATGTAATACTCAAAAACAAAATTCTTTCAAATTTTCTAAACACATTTGTCAGAAATGTTATGAAAAAGCAGTTTGCTTTTCATTTGTGTATATGCTTTGATAGTTGTTAAACGAATGAGCGGAAGAATTTCAGGATCCTTTTTAGCATGGCATCTTATAATAATAATAATAATAATGAATTTATAGAGCGCTATTTCTAGTACTATCCAATAGCGCTTTACAATAATTTTAGAAGTATCACCAATAAAATTGATAAAAATATAAAAATATCTGAAACATGAGGAAAATAAACTAACTAATAAAATAACTAAGCTGTAAAAATAAAGAAAACTGAGGATCATTAAAACCTTTGAATGAAACTAACTAATTAGCTAGTAACTAACTAACTGACTAACTAAACTATCCGATTAACTAATTAACTGACTAACCAATAGTCTAATTATAAAATTTGTTAAAAAGGAATGTCTTTATACAAGTCTTAAAAACTGATAGCGAGCCGCTCTCTCTTATATTATTCGGAAGAGAGTTCCATAGGCTAGGTGCTACAAAAGAGAAGCACCTATGACCATAACTTACTAACTTGACAGATGGTACTTTCAGTAGGTTTTTGGAGGAGGATCGCAGATTCCTGGTTGGTACATAAGGCTCTAGCAGTTCAGTAATGTAACTAGGGGCCTGGCCGTTGAACGCTTTGTAGGTCAAAAGTAATATCTTGTAATTTATGCGCTGGCTAACTGGGAGCCAGTGTAGCTGCTTTAAGACAGGCTTGATGTGATCATACTTCCTTGTACGAGTAACAACGCGAGCCGCAGCATTCTGGACATTTTGTAGGCGATCTGTCAGAAATTTAGGTAGTCCATATAATAGCGAGTTGGCGTTGTCTAGCTTAGATGTGATGAATGCGTGAACTAGCTTTTCAGTGTCTGCTAAAGATAGACAGTTTCTTATCTTGCTAATGTTTCTAAGGTGGAAAAAACAGGCCTTGCAGGTACTGGTAACGTGCTTTTCTAGTGACATGTGCTCATCGAAGATAACTCCAATGTTCCTTGCAGAAGGAGATGGCTCGATGTGTTCACCAGACACATCGATGTACTCTATTAATGGGGGTGGACGGTGTCGTGCGCTCAAAATCAATAGCTCCGTTTTTCCTCTGTTTAGTTTCAGCTTATTGCACACCATCCACGAGTCGATCTCAGAAACACATGCTTCTATTTTAGCTATAGAACCGGGCTGTTCAGCGTGGGTGGGCTTAAATGAGAGATAGAGCTGAGTGTCATCAGCGTAGAGATGGTAATTGAGTCCGTGCCGTTTTATGATATCTCCAATGGGCGATGTGTATAGCAAGTACAGGATCGGCCCTAAAACTGATCCCTGAGGAACACCGTAGCGAAGTTGTTTCATCTTTGACTTGGTTCCGTCAATCATCACAAACTGCTTTCGGTCTTGGAGATAGGATCGAAACCATTTTAGCGCATTTCCTTTCACGCCGTAGCGTTTTGCCACTCTTTCTAGTAGCAGCTCATGGTCGACGGTCTCAAACGCCGCGGACATGTCCAACAGTAGCAGGACAACGCATTTCTGATTGTCTATTTCACAGAGAATGTCATTTTCCACCCTCAGGAGAGCGGTCTCCGTGCTGTGAAAGCGTTTATATGCTGACTGAAAAGGTTCCTCTAAGTTATTGTCACGTAGGTGATCACTCAATTGACAAGACACTGCCTTTTCAATTATCTTTGATACAACCTTCAGATTTGAGATAGGTCTAAAATTTGAATAATCCTCAGAGTCCAGGTTGTCCTTCTTCAGCTTCGGTTTGATCATTGCTTCTTTCAGTGCAGCGGGCATAGATGCTGATTGGAGCGACATGTTAACGATGTTAGTTAAGACGGGTAGAATAGTTGATTTACATTCCTTTAGAACAGAAGCCGGTATAGGATCAAGATCACAGGATTTTTTACCGATTTTGTCCACAAAACTTCCGATCTCTCTTTCTGACATCACTCTGAACTCTGTGAATTCGGCATGACATGGCTGTTTGTTTGCTTCGCAGGACTGAGTACTAGAAGTCGCTTCATTGGACAGCTCCGTTCTTATGGGTGCTATCTTCTTGTCAAAAAAGTCGGCAAAATTGTTCGTAAGCTCAATCGTTGAGGGTGCGGTCGGATAGCATCTATCTACTTTGCGATGTAGTAGCTTGTCGACTGCGTTGAAAAGTATTTTTGGATCTGATGCATTCTCTGAAATAATAGATGAATAGTATGAAGCCTTTGCGTCCCCAAGCATTTTGATCACTACCTGGCACTGGTCGACATACATCTGTCTGTCGACACACAGTCTCGACGATCGCCAGCGGCGCTCCAACTTCCGACGTTTTCTCTTGGTGTCACTAATACCCTCGTGGTACCATGGTGCTGATGGGCGGAGAGTTATCATACGTCGTTTTAAAGGGGCATGCCTTTGAAGTGTTTCAGTCAAAGTGTTTTCGTATTTTTCAATGAGACCCGTAAGATCAAAGGTGTTAGTTGTCAGAAGGTCAGACTGCTTTAGGTCATCATCAAAACTATCCATATTTACCGAGCGCAGTTTACGATAACTAGTTTCCATTCGTTCCAGAGGTGGTTTCTTTAGGCGTAGCTTGCAATGTACAGCAGAGTGATCGGACAGCACTGCATCCCGTATTTCAACGCTAGTAACTAGTTCGTCCACGGCCCTAGTTATGATCAGGTCTAAGGTATGGCCCTTCTTATGGGTGGGTCCATTTACATGCTGGACTAGACTGAACGATTCTAAGATCTTGTTAAACTTTACAGTATCCGGATTACTGATGTTATCCACGTGATAATTGAAGTCACCCACTATTAGCAGGTTGCCAGGGGAAACAACTAACTGTTCTGCGAGGGTGCAGAATTCTTCAAAGAAAAGAGCACGATTTAGTTGATTTGCCTTAGATGGAGGTGGTCTGTAGATGGTAACAATTCTTATAGAACCAGTGGAGCATGTCGTCACGATGTCCAGGTATTCGAAAGAGCTGAAATTTCTCTGGGTTTGTTTAGTAACCTTCATGTGTTTCTTTATTAGGAGACCAACTCCTCCCCCTCGTGAGTTTTTCCGTGGAACATGGTAGAAGCGGTATCCAGTTGGACAAACTTCGGCAATTGAAAAATTGTAGTTTTCATTATTGCACAGCCATGTCTCAGTCACTGCAAAAATATCCACGTTATTGTCGACTGCGTAGTCTTTGATCGCAATTTCCTTCTTATTGATCGATCTAGTGTTCAACAAACAGAAGTCGATGGGTACAAAGCTATTCTGCAGTTTTTTGTTTAGGCATCTTATGCTGATAAGATTGTGCCTATTCACTCCTCTGGGACAGCAATTTTTGGAGCCGGGGGTGAAGTTGTATGACACAGTGATGGGCCGTGATGCATGGCTGCGTTTGGCTTGCGATGAAACAATGACCGGTATTGTTCTGTTCATAGAAGGCCCGGGATTAAGCTTGAACGTCAGATCACCAAGTAATTCCAAATTGAAAGCGGCAGAGCTGTTAGGATAATTGTTTAGCATTATACACATTCACATTTGTATGAATTTAAATTAACTTAATGGTACATGTTTTACATAACCAGACAGTGTGTATGTATACACTACGTATTTAATCAATGTACATGCATCTGCCATGACTACATTGTAGATTCTGGTGGCCAACTGCAACAATTGATACATGTTGAATCAGGTGATGAAGGTAAGACAAAATTAACTATATGGTAGTAAGAATTTTTCCTTGACAATTCCTGACAACACAATTTTATATACAGGTATATACATACCTTTTTGTTTGGAAAACTTAAAAACTAGTCATTTTTTTGTTTCAATGAATATCGATGTCTCATACTTGTTTGATACTTTCAACAGACAATGATTTGCCTCACGGTCCACACGAAATAGTGGAAATAGACTCTGTTGGACAACTAGGTATTAAAAATGCATCAATCAAATGATCTCAGCCTATTAATTTAATAACAATAGAGTTCTTCTGTCGAAGGCACTATCTTGTGATAGGTTGCTCGAGTAAATTTGACATTTACTACAAATATTAAATTTAAAGTTTGAAAATCAAATTTCCAATGGAACCTATCACAAGTAGGGCCTGAGACAGAAGGACTCTATTAATTGTTTTATTGTTTGGTTTCTTTGCCCTTGGTTGAAATCAAATAAAAAGGAAAGTGACACTAACCTCAGAAATAACATATATCTTTTTATTTTCTGTTGAAATGTATAGATCCCCTGGTTGCTGCTCCTGAAACAGGTATTATACAATTAAAACCAAACTATTGTAAAAAGGTTCAATTACTTAAACTGAAAAAAAAATATTTTTTAAAGAAGACTATTTATATTGGTACTATTTTTGTACTAGTACTTTAATAGTCATAAAATTTGAAACCAAGCTTACTCTGCATTTCATTTTCAATGATAATTTATTAATTGTTTAAATGTGAATCATCTTTTAGTTGGAGCGTTGGAACAAGATATGAGTCCACTTGGGGCTATAGAATTAAGAAAAGGAAAAGGTACGTTGAATTTAAAAGGAAGATTTAATATAAATTAACTTTAAATATTTTGATTCTTATTTACATTCAAATGAAAAAATCTGATCTTCAATTATTTAATACGAAATTAGGAGGCATTTCAACTTAAATGTACACATGAAAGCTAGTTACAATATTATTTTAAAATAGTTTTATTACTTATAACTTAGTATTACCAGTTCACAAATTGAAAGATAGTGTTCCATTTTGTTCATGTTGCCTTAACTTTCACTCACAGTACATGTAATTGCTGTTCAGTCTAAGAAATGAGCAAAAAGCATTGAACAATTATTGAGTGTTATTTGCTCTACAAATTCTCATTGCTTGTGGCTCTAGTGCCAATGAAACAAATGGACAGGACTCATGAAGTTCTACTATGCGAGAAAGAACTAATGGAAGGAAGCACCATACCAATGCCACTGTTCTTAAACCTCTCTTTTGATGAGGTAAGTTTTCAAGTAATACTTCACTATAGTTGTTTGTGTTTGCCTTGTGTTAAGTCCAATAACAGAATATATGTGGGCAATAGAACATCCGTATGGCAGGATATGCACGTAAGCCTGTGTATTTCCTTACAGCTAAAGAATACCAACAGGGACGGATCCAAGGGGAGGGTTGAGGGAGTTGTAACCTCAGCCTCTTTAGGTCGATAATGTCTGAAGTGCACTGCAAGTGCCTCAATTTCTTCCCGGGTAACTCACCACAGATCCCCCCCGTAGTGACTGATCCCCCCTCTTTTTGTAAGATCGCAGATCTGGCCCTGTACCAGTACAACATACAGGGAAATTTGCACTACATTAAAGTTAACTTTGTGCAATGTAGTAAACACCCACCCCAAGGGTAGTCAGTGTTAAACTGAACATTCCAGGGATGTGACAGGAGTCTGCATTGTTACATAAAGTTCTTGCGTAGGGATCAAAATTAAATCAAAATTAAATTTCAGTTACATGACTTTGCTGGTCATTGTCACCAGACAACAGTTTTCAACCCGTACAGCTGTTTCAGAAGTCACTGGTCAAAATCACCCGTAAATCACAAGTTTGTCATAAAATTACTATCTTGACCAGCCACAGTTACAAGATTAATGTAGTTAATTAGCCATTCAGCCCTATGCAGAGCATTGATGCACTGAACAAAACATATTGAATTCTTTATAACTGCAATTCACTCTGCTTGCCTGTTTACAAATGCATCCAGATGTGCCACCAGTGTAGGAATGACCAGCACTTGATGGTCTGTGTTGTCATCAAAGAAGGAGATGACCTGAGCCATGTACGAACGTAAGTCCCGGGTGGCTGTAGTTTTAAAATTCTTGTCCTCAATTTCCCTGGAAGTAAATCATACACAAATAACATGCTTATTGATACTGGTGGATATTTCTTGACATTCAGAGCATTCTATTAGCCTACTACATGTAGCTAGTTAGGCTCGATTTCCGCCGCTCTCTCGAGTCCGGTCTTTGTTCTTCCCCAGCGGCTGGTAATCGAGCCTAGCAGCTAGTTGTATAGAAGTTTTTGAATCTCCACTAATATTGACATCGTATTCCTCTACCACCAAAGAATGCACCTCTCTATTTAATCCCGATCACTCTGTATAATACTCATAATATTGAGATAATTAGAGTTAAAGATACATTGTTCCTCTTTGCATTCCGTAGACTTCTGAGCTTTCTGGGAAATGCACAGGGCATTTATTTTTGGATTGCCAAGTCAGGCACAAAAAGTGGCAGACAAGGTAACTAGAGTAAATTATTTATTCTCCGCACACCTTTATGCTTATTTAAAGAAGGGAGTTTTAATTTGTATGTCCTTCTTACATTAACCAAAGGAAGGAAACACACTGTTGTCACATTCATCGATGGGAGATGACTGGCCTTATTTTGCACTTGTTGATCCATCCTCTTTGAAATCCTACTACAATTTTCCTTTGTTTTCATAAGTATTGGTAAAAAAAAAAGACTGTACCTGTCATACAACTGTAGAATGAATACTAAGATTTACTTTTCATTAATGATTAACATTTCTTTTGGCAGTGATTGGAAAATTTGGCTCAGGAGGGAAAACCGGAGGAGAAACGGAGGTGTTCATCCTTGCGCCTACACCTGCAAGGCCAGTCCTCGTAGAGCGTTATTCAGGTAAGCTCTCATCAATATGAATATCATTATATACAGTTTGGGTGTAGAATTTATTGATTGTCTGCAAAAAAAAAAAGCTTTGAAGGCCAATCCTGCCTCTGGCTTCAGTCACGTTAAGTAGAATTGGCTTTGCCGGTGTCCGCAAATCCTGAGTGAATGCAGTTTTCAACACAAAAATGATCACCAAATCTCGTAACTTTTCCTAAAATTTATCAGAGAAAATTTTTCTGTGTCAATGATGTGTCTATGATGATTGACGTTTCCATAGCAACCGTCTACTCAGGAGTGTATTTTGACTATTTTCTGTCATTTTTCAGTCTTTTTTTTTCAGTTTTTAACCCTTCGTTTGTAAGAAAAAGATAATCCTTTGCTTTTTTTGATTAAGTATGTTTCCTAGAAGAAATTCACATATCTTTTTGATGTCCTCATTGTCAACTGTATGACTACAGGCTCGGGATCCAAAATGGCGGCCTCAAATTCAAAATGGCTGGTTTGTGACGCCATTATGACGTCATGACACGTCATAATCGACCCGTCATAATACCAATCTGTTAACCCTTTAAGCCCTAAGCCCTGATGAAAATGAAATTTTTCTTTACATGATCACTACTCGTTTGAATATTCAAGTGACAAGAATAAATGAAGTGATCACTGAGGATAAGATGTCTTGATATTTAGACAAATTCTCCTTACTAGTTCCATAAGAAATGTATGGAGATCAGTAATGAGAATACGCACTTTTATATCAGAGCTTAAAGGGTTAAGCTAGTGACGTACTAGAAACTTGCCAAGCTTCATCACAGTAGCATTAAATACTTTTCAAGATCTGTAGGGGGCACACTTCATGCCCCCTCCCACCCCCACCCCAGGCAAAATAGGGTTAATAAACGTACAGTTTTTTCACAATTTGAAACCTGAATGTGTTGAGATTTTCAGTACTAACCAGAAAGTGGCTTTGGTGATTCTAGGGTTCCTTTATTTATTTATTTATTTATTTCTATTTTTTTTTGTATAGGAGAGACTCTGAGAAAAGTCAGTGAAAAGGAACTGACTGACACAGTCAAACAAGGCCAGCTGACTTCACAACAAGTCTTAAGAGGGGATGTCCACTAACATCGAGCGAGTGGCGGCACATGATGAAAAATAAAATTCCCTCATAAATTTTCCACGGATACCCTATGGCAATCTAAGAAACGTGGTGGCATTTTTTTCTTGAAAAATGTTTTTACGCCCGAAAAAAAAATTTAACATGTTTACGCCACACGTGTCCTGTAAACACGCGAAATAAACGTGTATCATACCTTCTCGTAAACTTCGCTCTGTTTGATTTGCACCACAGAAAACCCCCATTTTAAGCGTGGAAGTTTGCTTTTAAAGTGTGTAGGAAGTAATTGAGTCCTGTTTTAGATCTGAGAATTAATTTTCAAGGTCATGGCGAGCTGCTGAAAATCACTAAAATTCGCTTGCTTTGAATTCTCAATTTGGCACAGTTTTTCAAGAGAAAGTTTTCCTCCCCGGTAAAACACCAAATCACTTGAAATTCAGAATTCTTGAAAGACGAAATACCATTCTAACATCAGGTTTAAAAATTAGTTTCGGGCTTTTTATCAGCGCCGAGTACAAACGCTCTCAAAATCCCGATAATTATAGCATTAACCTGTCAACCAGTACAAACAATAGGCTCGTGCCTCCGACCGAATAGCCGAAAACTTGGAATTTTTCCTTGTTTCCTTTGGCATTTGGCTGAAAAGTACAGGATAAAGGTCATATCTAGCTTACCTTGAATACGATTTTGTCTAAATGCCAGGTTTTGTCAAGTTTTAGGTGTACTGTTCAAGGGCCATCTTGACGCGTGGAATCGACCGTTATCTCCTGGTATCTCCAGATTGACTTTCAAGTAATGAGTAACGACTCCGCCAACACATTCACATCCCTTAACGAATGGCAAATGAATTTTTAAAATCTCCCAGTGTTAATTCCCTGAAGAAACTAAATAACTTTGCAGCGTGATCTTCACATTCATCTCAGAAACCGCACTGTTATTATGGTCTGATTTAACTAAATTTGTCTGTCACGCAACGGGTTGTGGTCAAGTCACAGGATAGGTTTTGGTGATGGGATTGCAAAAATGGGAAAAAATGGAAAGATTAGGACGTCTGAAATAACTTAAGCTATGAAAGAAATTATACAAGATAGAAGGCGATGTAAATAGTGATGGCGTTTGTTTCAGCAACTCGACCGGAATGACCGTTTCCCGTTTTCATCCCAGATGCCGGACTACCTCAATGTAAAAACAAACCGCAGAGTTAGCTGATTTTTTCCCCATGATTTAAACTAAAGCATATCGAAGGCTAACAAAGAAGGCATCCATTTGTTTTTTACAAGTTTCCTGAAAATTTTAAGTTCACTTTTCTCTATAATCGTAAGTTTTCAATGCGTAGCACTTGGCTACAACTGTGTTTGTTTTACTCACATTTTGGTGTCATGTTACACCGCCGAAGTTATGCCTGAAATATCTTTCGAATAGTAAAATAGAGTGATACTACATATGACGGGACTATTCACCACACAATTCTGACCTGTGCAAAACAATTTTCAGATTACATAGATGTACATTTTGTGACACTCTGGCGAGAGGAAAAAATTGTCACGTGTTCACTAGAAGCAGAAAGCATTAGCTTCCGATATATTTTTTTATATCTTATTCAGAGTTCGACTTTTCAAGTCTAATTAATTTCACGGTGAAGGATTTCAATATTATTTGCAAGCCACCAGCGTTGCGTCGAGGAAGGCGCCTCGAGAAGCTGCCATTTGCGGAAATGATTTTCTTGTTGGAAATCAGGCGTGTGAGAATTTCAGGTGCGGCATTATTGGAAACTAGACAAAATGTCTTAAGTACGGACCGGCTTTGAGTAAATGTTCAAAAACTGATAATTTTCGTAAAAAAAAAAAGAAAAAAAAAGGAAAACGCCAGATTTAAAACGCAGCAGTTGTAGAGCGCTTCCTCTATATCGCGCCATTGTAAAAGGATAGGTTCTTTGGAGTTCTCGCAGTCAGGACCCCTGTCACCGAGTACAATAGCCAATCAAACCATTATCTCCCTTGGCTGCGAATAGAGGTCACTTATCCTTTTCAGAAACTAGTTGCAGGCGTTTGCGCCTCTTACAAGCGATATGAACAAGCAGTTGCCATTCCAGTTGCAAAAAAAGAAGACTTTTCGGGTACACTTGCAGTATTGGAATCAGCGATACCCACTCAGAAGTTGAGCTTCGTTGATTTTCTTTTAGCAGGCGCAAAAGTATTTTTAATTAGTATTCTTAACATGGACCATTTGCCCAGCCCATCGCTCTTGTCTGGGAATAGCGCAGAGGGAACTAATAGACGTTGGTCATGTTGAGTTCTACCAGGGCTTTCTAAGTATGCCTCGAACGGGAAAGTGAGAAAAGCAGACCGTGGAAATGACAAGTCGGAGTCCAAAGCTATTTTGCAACACATCGGTGTCTTCCCTCCAGTGGGCTCTGGTAAGTACACTTTTTTCTCATACCCACTTTCGTGCATTCCTCGCTGTGATGGCAGACGTCATTAAGCAGATTCACTACCATACCAGCCCTGAAGACAGTCAGCTTCCGGCAAGACAGTGCTGGCTGCTACCACTGCAGGGCCTGCAGGGCCACCATAGTTAGCGCATTAGTACTAGGAGCAGAGCTGGGCGTGGTGTTCAAACTCTTGGCTCCCTTCCCTTCCCATGGAGGGAAGGGAGCCTGCGACTGCAAGGCCGGCGGAGACTAAGTCGGATACATTTGTCCTCCTAAACTCCGGACACGATATCAAGATCCCGGTGGAGAACCATCCTTAAGTGTCATCCGGTGCGCGTCCATTGCAAGCCGTTTGGTTGCCACTTGAATTGGAAGATTGATGGTGTGAATATACGGTTTTCTAAAGAAGGAATCCGTCCGTGTATGAAGAGCATATGGCGTGGCACCTATAAGACCAATATCTGCGCTGAAAACCGAGGCCCTGTCATCTGATGGTCTACCGTCCATAGCAGTGCTCTAAGCGAAACCGAGCTCGTTCTCCTCAACCGTGAGAAGACGGAGAAAAATCGCACAACCAACTTTCTCTTGACAAACAAGGGGGTTAGTTTCTAGAGAAGCTGTGGTGCTGCATCGGTGGGGAAGCGAAACACAAAACTTTGTATTTATCAACTGAGTTAATAAGGTAAATTGAGCCACCGTGAAGAGATTGAAAGCTGACGTTTCGAGCGTTAGTCATTCGTCACAAGGATGGTTCTCCACCTTCGTCACCTGCACTGCTCAGAAGATTAGGCGGAAAGCGACAAAGAGCCCTAAACATTAGGACTCCTTGTCATGATGAGTTTCAACATGAGTTGAGTTTCAAACTCAACTTAATTTCGAGTTTCATGTATAAAATTGTAATCCGCTAGGTTTGCCATAAAATGGTTTCACAAGCTTATAAAGAACGAAAAGGACGGTTCCGGCACCCCTGGCCACACCCCTGGTTTGGGCTTGAGTAAACTCAACATACATTTTTACATTCCCACTCCTGTCTTGACCATCTTTTGAAGACCAATACATAGAGACCTAATAATAATTTCTTTTTCCGGTTACGTTCGCGTTGTTTTTGATTTTGTTGTTAAATTAAAATTGAAATGAATTCGATTTATTGTGACGTTTCAAAGGTTAATTAAAAACTGGTAAATTAAAAACGTATTTCGATCAACACTGCTGTGGCTCATTTCGAAACTTATAAGCCCCCCCGGATATAAGCCCTTCCGTTTACAAGCCCACCCAAGACCCCTTACAAAGTTGTATAAGCCCAGGGCTTATAAGCGGCAGTTGACGGTAATCGATCCTTGGGTCCACAGATTTTCAAAGTTCTCATTGCTTTGTTTTTGTTTGTTTGCTTTTTGCTTGCTTGTTGTTGTTGTTGTTGTTTGTTTCCTGTGCATTTCCCCCTCCAAGTCAAACCCGACGTCAGGTAAAATCAAGTGCGTGACATTTTGTTGCGTGACTCAAACTAAACAGGCTTGTAAGCTTTCGGCAAGAAATTATCGTTTCGAAATTTTACAACGAATACAGATCAAGAAAAGACGTCTTATAGGAGAAAACTCTTTTGAAGTTCAAATAAGGCAAAACCATTTTATTCCTGAAGGAGGCGGGATGGAAATAAGTCATTTGGGTTGATTGCCAATACGCGATGCTTCAGTGATGTTGTTGACCCCAGACGCCAAGATGGTTATTATGAAAGAATACGCACAGAACCTGATATTTAGACAATACTATATTCAGAGGAGCTAGACATTACCTTTCTACTGTGGATTACAACGGAATACCAACCAAAATAGAAGAAATGTCCACATTTTCGGTTCTTTGGTCGGAGGTATGTGCCAATTGTTGACGTGTTAATGTTGTAATTATCGGGATTTTGAGAGCGTTTGTACTCGGCGCTGATAAAAAGCCCGAAACTAATATTTAAACCTGGTTTAAGAACGGCATTTCCTCTTTCAAGAATTCTGAATTTCAAGTGATTCGGTGTTTTACCGGGGAGGGAAACTTTCTCTTGAAAAACTGTGCCAAATTGAGAATTCAAAGCAAACGAATTTTAGTGGTTTTCAGCAGCCTGCCATGACCTTGGCAATTAATCCACAAAAGAATAATTTGACTCAAATTACTTGTAAACTTTTCAACAGCAAATTTCTAAGCTCAAAACAGGATTGTTCCATGACGCGAATTAAACAGAGCGAAGTTTACGAGAAGGTATGATTCGCGTTTTTCGGGGTGTTTGTAGAGACACGTGAGTGCGGTAACGGTTTTTTAATTTTTTGGAGGTTTAAAAATAGTTTCTCAACAAAAAATGCCACCACGTTTCTAGAGCTACCATAAGATATCTCTGGGCGAAAAATGGAGAATTTTGATTTTTCATCATGTGCCACATATTTTCGATTTCGCTCGGTCTTAGTGGACATTGCCTCTTAAGAAGTGAAAGGTAAGATATTACAGCTTAAATGTACTGTATATACTGTGCATGACCAGAAGAAATGGATATTAACATCTTCTATTCATAAAAAATATTTCATTTGTCAGAGAGAGAATTGAAATCAGAGAGGCACAAGATGAAGACCTCAGGAAATCTCTTCTTAATGACAGAAAGGTAAATAACACAATATTAATGCAAGGCATCTGTGCAGAGGTGATGGTTATAGTGGTTGTCATTAACAATCGAATACCAATCAAATGAATTTTAGTGATATAAATCCTGCTGCTGCCATTGTATTGTTTCCATTGTTTCTCTGATGTATAAAGGGTACCAAAACATATTTAAATCTGAGAGTAACCTTAACCTTGGAAAAAACTGTTGAGACAACTCCATTTCAAAGCAAACAAATTTAACAGTCACTCGATCAATTGCGGCAATTCCAGAAACCCCTGTCCACCCTAACAAAAATGTCTTATTGCAAAGACAGTCTCTCAAATCAACATCAAACATGGTGGGGGGGGGGGGTGGGGGGTGGGGAATCAATTTGAGTGGTGTATGAAACAAATGAGTTAAATAAAAGGATAATTTCAAGGTATTAAACCTGGTGGCTTAACATTAAGTTTTGTCCAAGACTTAAGCATCCCATCCATGGGGAGTAGAAATACTCCCAGGTTGTTCATGCTACATACAGAAACTAGGGATATTTAATTACGGCTGTGTAGGCTCCCATGGCCTCTGGATTAAGGGCCTTGTATTCTGTGTAGTGGTATATTATACAACCGATAATTTCACTATCCTGTCAGGGTTTTTCCTGTTGCAGGTAAAATTATTCTAAATGTCTTAGTTTTGTTTTCAATGCTTAAACAGAAAGGACAGGCCACAACAAATCACAACAATGCACAACAAGTCACAACAGTGAAAGGCAGGGATGATAGTGGTGCCAATGCCGACAAAGTATGTCCCTTAATATCAAACATAAATGATAATCACAATTGGTTGCCATTAATAACTTATTACAGGGTCATACACTCATGAAATTTAGCTTAATGATGATTTATCATTCGGTAAACAGATATCAAGACTAAGAGTTGTTCAAAAGGGAAAAAAACAAGATCTTTGGTTTGACTTCAACACAGGGTGATGAAACTAAAAAAATAATAAGGAATTGAATCAACTGCAAAAAGGCATATGTTGTAACATTGTTGTCAGTCACTGTCACCACAAACAGTCCTTCTCATGATCAGGAATACACTCACCCAGACAATCATAATTTTTATTAACCTATGAGAGACAGAACTCTAAATGGAAACATCATTTATCAGTTATTTGATTTTGCTTATTAATATTGAGGACATTAATGTAATGTAAAAAATTATTGGATTTTATCTACTTAGATAAGACAGGATAGGAGCCAACGCGTGACACCAGAGCCGGAAAAAGGAACGACAATAGCCCTTCGCTTTGGTGATAAAAAAAATCAATAGACAGTTTAAGAATGATGCGATGTTTCAGTTATGTTTTTTACTTTAAAAGTTCTGTACAACAAGGTTAATGGTATAGAGATCTAGTCCAGTTCTTTTAGGTGGCAATTACTTTGTACAGCCCATTCATTTCACAAGCACAGAATTATTGGAGGCCTGATGATCCAACAAAAGAGTCCCAGTTTGAACAAACAAGTTCATTCTTATGTTGCAAAACTGTTCCCATCATATCGGGAATCACTTAAAACATAAAAATATGCACATAGCGGATGGTCTTTTTAACCTGAAGATCACTTTTAATTAGTCAAAAACATTTACTGTTCTTCAGATGTGCCAATGCCATTTTTTTCCTACCTTGGTACTATTTTCTTACGTCTTCTATTTATTGATAGCAAATAGTCCTGGACACTCCAGCTGTATTCCATTAAACTCACAATTTCTGCACATGAAGTGATTTTCAGATAATGCGAGCATCAATTATAATATACATTACTAGTTAAATAAGTCTTATAAATTAACAAAATCTCCATGGGAATTTAACCTAGTGAGAGAAAACTACGCTTAAAGAGAGTGTACAATAAACAAAGTAATTGTCAATCAAAATTGACAATGTACTGGCAGTTCAGTTTTCGCCTTACTTCTACCTGCATAGACGAGTTGTTAATGAGATCATTTTGTTTTTTATGTATGTGGATGACAGGAAGTGTATGACTGAGCAGGGGCAATGACAGACATGCCCTTGCACTTCACAATTCAGAGGCGCAGTCAGGTTGTCAAGCATGAGGATCCCTTAGAGGGACAAGAGGTCCTTGACATTTATGAGAGAATACGTAGTCACATACAGTCTAGCTGAACCATGAACAAGCTGAACAAGTAGCCTTTATTTAGTTTCTTTTGACAACTAGTGCTAGAGAATTTTGTTAATGAATGGTGCCTGGTTGATAATCATTTCAATAATGAAGTTCACTCAAATTCATGCTTGAGTGCACATGATGCACTTAATTTAAGCAGTGTTACAGTTCCCAAAATAGGTTCATATACGTAACTACAAAATCCATTTACAATTTTATCTCAAAATTATGTAGGAAGAGGATGAAGTCAATGAGCAACTGAACTCTCAGGTAGGGAACATTTCATGAATAGTGAGTACCAACAATAATGACAGTATCATTAGTACTATTTTTTAGTAAAAGCCAAATATATAGTTAAGCTGTATTACTGACATACTCCCAAACATTAAAACTTCAAAATTTTATATTTTTAATTAAAACAACAATCATTTATAAAATAAAACTTAATTAAATCTTAAGACTTTAAATGGATAAAACAGTACCTAAAAAATTAGTAGGTAAGTATCATTAAATAATTGAAGGATTGTTAACAACTACATTTACATTTACTTTGGTAGGCAACAGACAAGTACACACATAAAAATAATATTGTAACCTTGTGTGGGCACAACTCTTTCAAGTTCTTTTGTATTACAACTTCTGGAATTCTTGAAATTGAGCTCCTGCAGAAATTCAAAAATAAATTAGGGCAGACTGACAAGACCTTACCATATCATCTACTAACTTAAATTGACAGACTGACCCCAACCGTGTTTCCCCAGGGACAAGGCTCTCCTGGGGCATCGATGCTTGGGGAAGACTGACTCTACTGTATCTTCACAGGGACGAGGCTCTTTCAGAGCAACGATACTTGGAGTAGACTAACTCTAAGTTTTTGTGTCTTTCTAGGGACGAGGCTCTTTAAGAGCATCGATACTTGGGGTAGACTAACTCTACTGTGTCTTCCCAGGGACGAGGCTCTTTTAGAGCATCGATACTTGGAGTAGACTAACGCTATCATGTCTCGCCAGGGACGAGGCTCTTTTAGAGCATCGATACTTGGGGTAGACTGACTCTACTGTGTCTTCCCAGGGAGGAGGCTCTTTTAGAGCATCGATACTTGGAGTAGACTAACTCTACTGTGTCTTCCCAGGGACAAGGCTCTTTTAGAGCATCGATACTTGGGGTACACTAACTCTACTGTGTCTTCCCAGGGAGGAGGCTCTTTTAGAGCATCGATACTTGGAGTAGACTAACTCTACTGTGTCTTCCCAGGGACGAGGCTCTTTCAGAGTATCGATACTTGGGGTAGACTAACTCTACTGTGTCTTCCCAGGGACGAGGCTCTTTTAGAGCACCGATGCTTGGGGTAGACTGACTCTACTGTGTCTTCCCAGGGACGAGGCTCTTTTAGAGCATCGATACTTGCAGTAGACTAACTCTACTGTGTCTTCCCAGGGACGAGGCTCTTTAAGAGCATCGATACTTGGGGTAGACTAACTCTACTGTGTCTTCCCAGGGACGAGGCTCTTTTAGAGCATCGATACTTGGAGTAGACTAACTCTACTGTGTCTTCCCAGGGACGAGGCTCTTTTAGAGCATCGATACTTGGGGTAGACTAACTCTATCATGTCTCGCCAGGGACGAGGCTCTTTTAGAGCATCGATACTTGGGGTAGACTGACTCTACTGTGTCTTCCCAGGGACGAGGCCCTTCTGGAGCATCGATACTTGGGGTAGACTAACTCTACCGTGTCTTCCCAGGGACGAGCTAGGCTTGTTTAGAGCATCGATACTTGGAGTAGACTGACTCTATAGACAAACCCAGCGATGAAAACAGGCCAATACCACACTTTCATATATAGGGAAGGGGACTAAAAGGAAACTTGAAAGAGTCAGGGTTCCACTGAAGACATTTGATGTCAACCTTAAGTAACTGTATTTGTGTCACACTGCTCTGATAACACTGTTTTAAGGACAGATTTATACGGGGCGATTTTCCACTTGCAACTGTCTTCTGTGACTTTGCAACTGCTCATAGCAAGCAAAGATCATCTTCAACTCGTCATTTTATCCTGTCAATTGTGGACATGACTGTCCTAGGTAATTTTTTCGTGTTGTGTGTAGCTGTCACGTTAAGAGATGCTGTCCGCCGAATTTAGAGGGAGTGTTTGACATTTGCAGACTGCAGACAGCAAACTAACACTATAACTTGTAACCCTAACCCAACCCCTAACCCTAACTCCAAACCCTAACTTGAACCTAACCCATAATCCTAACCCTTAACATTAACCCTAACCATAACCCCTAACCCTAACTCCAAACCGTAACTTGACCCTAACCCATAATCCTAACCCTTAACATTTAACCCTAACCATAACCGTAACCCTAACTTGAACCTAACCCAGAATCCTAACCCTTAACATTAACCCTAACCTAACTTGAACTCATACCCCTAAACCTAACTCTAACCCTAACATTAACGCTAACTTGATCCCTAACCCTAACCCCTGACTCTAACTTGAACCCTATCCCCTAACCCTTACCCTAATACTAACCCATAACCCTAACCCTTTCTGCAGCCTGCGACTTGCAGTCTGCAAATGTCAGATATCTATTGCAGAGGACATGA
The DNA here is from genome assembly GCA_964030785.1 of Siderastrea siderea. NCBI lineage: Eukaryota > Metazoa > Cnidaria > Anthozoa > Scleractinia > Rhizangiidae > Siderastrea > Siderastrea siderea. The sequence goes on from OZ034977.1 coordinate 4,110,433, forward strand.
TTTGTGTTGCTGGCATGGTGTGAGCAAGTCGCAAACAAAAATTGTAAGGAAAAAATCATACTGACACTAACATCAACTTTAACAGTGGAGGGAGGTGTGTTATACAAATGAGAAATGTGTAACTTACTGGTTTAATTAGGAAGAAAATTAATTATATTTCCCCATGGTTAAGGGAAGTGTGTTGCTATGAGGAGTCACATGCAACTTGCATTTTAATGATGGATAAAGAATCTCGAGTTTCCATCATCTTAAGTGTTCAAGCTGCATGTGACTCCTCGAGCAGCACATTTCCCTTCCCTATATTTTCTTGCAGGTCTCCTTCAGGGGAAATTTGCCACAAAAAGACCAAGAAGAGTTGGATGAAACACTTGATGGTAAGAAAACACGTTTGTTATGCCATGCCAATACATGTACATGTGAGGCTTTAGTTAGTAAAACATTACAACCATAAATGGCAGATTCAAGGCCTAATACTGAATGAGGGCTGCCCCGCAACCTGTAATTCTAGTGGTAAAATGAAAAGGTCGTCAATAAAACTGATGGAAACCAATTTTGTGATTTTCAGCGGTTGGAACCAGCAGTAATGGTCAGGAAGAAGTGAAGAAGGCAGAAGGAAGCACTGAAAGCAACAACACCCTGAAGGAACGGAAAGAACGAAATGAACAACAACAGAAAGAGAAAGGGGTGACCAAACAAGTGCATCACAAAGAAAACACAAGAAACGAAGCAAAGAATGAAAACGGAAGAGCTGGCGAAAACAAACCCCCCAAAAAACGGAAACAGAAAAACCAGGGAAACCATAAAAGAGCAAAAAAGTGGGTAGACCGAGAAGAAGGAGATGAAAAAGGAGAACTTAACAAACACAATGAAAATGAAACAAATGAAGAAAAAGAAGAAACCAGCAAAAAAGAAGAAAACGAAGAAGCCAAAGAAAAGGTTGAAGAAACAAGCAAAATAAAAGAAAAAGAAAAGAAACAAACCACTAGAAAAAAAGCAAAGAATGAAAAAGAAAGAGCCAGTGACAAAAAAAGCCTGAAAAAACGCAAACAAAAAAAGTCAAGGAAACAAAAAGGGAGCAAAAAAGCGAGCTAACCTAGAAGAAGGACTTGAAAAAAAAGAAAAAGGACAACTTGATGAACATGAAAAAAGTGAAGACAAAACTGAAGAGAAAAGAGAAAACAACAAAGAAACAAGAAAAGAAGAAGACAACCAAGAACGCAAAAAAGGAGGTGACAGTAGGAGAAAACGAAAGGAAAAGAGATCAGGTTCCCAGAGAAAAAAAAATCAAAAAAGAACAATGAAACAAAACTTAATTAAATTATTTGTAAGCTTCTACCCAATGGGTGTGATAACAAAATCGACTCACAGTGAAGACTCAACTAAGGAGAAAACGATGGGTACCAAGCTAGTATCTGCTCAGTAGAAGTGTGTGTTAAAAACAGGTTCCTTTTCCAAATATATAATTGTAATCAGTGTCACTTGTACCGGCTTAATCCAGATAATCCGCTTGATATAGCAGTCCACTTCATACAGGTTTCACTCTAGTGTTTGTTTGTACGGGGAAAGAATCAGCATGCAAGTAGTAAATATTTTAGAGCCTTCACTTAATTGTAGCTAGAAAGATAAATTGAAGATTCACACAATTTCAATCATGAAGCGGTCATACTTTAGACTGAACTTTTAAGTATGGATAAATTTAGATGGCTTCTCCAGGTCACATTTGAAAATGCTTTGCAGTTGATTCTTGAAGAAAATAGGGGAAATTGGCGCAACAAATATTGTGCATTAATTAAATAATTGCTTTCCTTTTAATTAATTACTTTATTGACATTTATAATACATTATACAATGTTTAAAAATATACAGTAGAACCTCACTAACTCAAGCTCTGAAGGGGGAAGAAAAACCATTCAAGTCAGCGGGGATTCAAGATAAAGAGGTTTCACTGTAATTATAAAATTAGATGGTCGTAATCATTTTAATTAGAAAGTTAACCCTTTCACTCCCAGAGTCAGTTATGGAGTCATTTCAAGTGGTTCTAAGTTTTGAGTGTGTGGATGATATCCTATGGTGTGACGGTACAAATGAAACCTCTTCAGCAGTACTTTCAAATGGTACTGTTTATATTTGCGTATTTTACAAAATGAAATTTGGGATTCGTCTGGAATTTTGATTTTAAGCACTCTTGGGAGTGAAAGGGTAAGTGTAAACCATTGATGACCAAAGAGATTTTTTTCTTGAAAGGTTTGACCCTGATTGTGTTCAATCATTTATACATTGCTTCTATATATTTTTAAAAGAGTATCTGCTTTGTCTACTAGACTTTGTAGCATGCAAGTTTTCGATTTATGCTAATATTTCAGACATGAAAAATGTTTGCAATAAAAACATCGAAAAAGCTTTTATGTGTAGTGTAACGCAATTGGTTTCCCTAATGCTTATCCACTGGATAGTGAATTATCCGGTGGATAGCGCTGTCCAACGTTTGAACAACTGGGGCCAGTTCATTGAGGACTTTTATGAGTGGGGGTAGGGGGAAAGGGGGAGTGTTGGTGATTTCAGAAACCAATATCCTACAAATGCACCTAGGATTACAAAAATTATTGCACGGAATAGCTTTGAGTTCATTTACAGTATAAACAAAACCTCTATTATACAGCCACCTCTTTTAAGTGACCACAACAAGCTTTTTGCTCCGTGCTGTCCCAATAACTTTTGCGAGCCCGGAAATTTATTTTATGAGCGTAAGGATTACCTTAAAGATTCAAATTTTGTTGGTTTTTAAAAGCGAAGCAGTAGCATTATAAGTTGACAAAAAAGTCGAGCTGGTTTGCGGGCTAAAAGCTACAGCACCATTCTATAGATTTTGATTTTAAAATATGGCTCCGGGCCCGAAAAGTTACCGGGACTTTCGAGAAACGGGCCCCAGACATGCAAGCTCTTATTGTTTTAAACCTACTTTAACCAATTCACTCCCGTACCCCACCCCCATAGTTGTGTCTGATTTTCGCATACCGTATATTTGTTTTATCCCTGCCTTCCCTAGAGAGGAAAATGATTCTTGCACAAAACAAATCACCAACACTTGCCACCTCGCATATATACAGTTGTACAGTGTACCATAACGAAATACAAATGAAATTTAAACATGCACATTTCAAACAGCCCCACTTTATGACCGGTTTAAGTTTTCTACTTCGGCTGAAAGGCAACGAATTTGCAAAGAAAAATAAGCTTAGTGTTTTCTATTGTCGAAAACCCCGGTTTACAGAAAAAAGTAGCGAGCCCTACTGTATTTTTCTTTAGCCAAGAAGTGGAACTTACCTTCATCTCTTTCCGTAGCTTCTGTTCTCTCTGATGCCCTCTCGGTACCAGTCTACATTTGTAAATTTTCTCCTTTGGAATTCGATCCCAGTCCCTTTCGCCTCGATGCACTTGATTGTGTGAAACGAGACTCGATTGTGTGAAACGAGACTCGATTGCGTGAAAAGAGACTCGATTGTCAGAAATGAGACTCGATTGTGAGAATCGAGTCTCGAATGTGAGAATCGAGTCTCGATTGTGAGAATCGAGTCTCGAATGTGAGAATCGAGTCTCGATTGTGAGAATCGAGTCTCGGAGGTGAGAATCGAGTCTCGAATGTGAGAATCGAGTCTCGATTGTGAGAAACGAGTCTCGATTGTACAATCGAGACTCGACTGAAGAAACGAGACTCGATTGTAGAATCGAGACTCGATTGTAAGCGAGTGGTTGTTTTATCGTATCGTTTTTTATTGAGTGTATTTTTCCTCGTTTCCCGGAAACGGTGAGTGATCCTGAAACTCGATACTCGGTGAGCACGTTGTTCAGTTTTGCCTTTCACGACTCGGACCGAGCAACTTGAATGGGATGGTCAATCGAGTGATGGCAACTGTTGAAGAAGCTCACGGTAAGTTGACGCACCAGAGATAACAAACCAAACCAAAATGAAAAAGCGAAAGGGGAAAAGTAGCCTGTAAAAAATCTAAAGGCTGGCAATGGGATTTTCAAAGAAAAATCAAGAACTGGGCAAAAAAATGTAGCTCATCTGTTTTTGTCGGAAATGTGAGAAAAATCAGGTATTTTTTTTGGTTCTATTAAAGAAACATATACTCAAAAAGCTATCTTTAATTAAGAAACTATACCACTTAAAAAAATACTGTCTGATTCCGAGTGTTTGACGGAATCAAAGGTCATTGCGTTGAAAATCTTTCAGGAGGTTGTTCCATTGTTACTCGCCACAAATTTAAAGCAAATATTTCTCAAGATATCTTCCACTAGGCATTTGGTTTTTCCCGCATTGTCGTGCTAGCGTCGTGTTTTTTCTATGTTTGTTTTTGATTGTTTGTTTTAAGCTTTAGCTGCAGCAAGTATTTCTCAGGAAATCGCTAATTTCACGAAATACCCTAGCTACGATGCGCGCGTGATATAATTGTTTTAAGTACACTCGTGTATGCACCCACGCTATTGCTTTTAAAAGCAAGTGTATTGCCTACTGGAATAAAATTTTTGCTTGAAAAGGCTTTTTCGGCGATTATTCTGTCTTTTTCAGTGATAGTTGGGTTTAGCAAACAGTTGGGTTCAGGTTGAAATTTGATATATATGCACAGCAAGGGGTGCGGGAAATTTTCAGCAATTTTATCTTAAGGTTGTTTTCTGGCTAATACTTGATACATAACCGTAGTTTTGACATCAAAATATGTTTATTTAATTCCAGTGTAAAGAGGAGTAAATTTGGGAAGCCTGCAATATTTAGTTATCGTTATTTTTTCTGCTCTTGAAAAAAAATAATTTACAAAAAACACGCAAAAGTCAACGGGATAGGTGTCATTTTTTTTCTCAAAATCAAGCTTGAAAATTGGAAGTGCTGCTTTATATATACAAGTTTTTACTTACTTAATACCACAAGGTGGAAGGTTGGCCAACCTTAACCAAATGTTTCAGAATATGAGCATTCACTAAACCGTAAGTCCACCCGGCTGTTCTAACGAGAAAATCATTTCATTTTTGATAGGGGCCACTATAAAGAAAGAATGGGCAGGGATGTTTCATCTGATGGCCTTGGCCACAGTAATGGGAAGACCAATTTTTTCGGTCTATCCTAATGCATTACACTCAATAAGAAGTCTGGTGCAAGGGGGTAATATCACCAAGGATCACCAACCAATCGAAACTAATACCTCCAGTCTTCATAATGTGGTCGACGGATGACAAACTCAATGCTACGCAAGGTGCTTGGTTTCAGCCTAGCCACTACATTCCACTCTTGGAAGTAGAAGAAGGACAGCCCATCCTGGAGAAAGCAGTGGATGAACATCAATCAGCAGTTCAAGGAAAAATAACAAGTTTCTTTGGCCACACACAAAGCAGAAAAAGGAAATCCAATCAAGAATGCCAGGCTGTGGATTGTGATGGGGTAAAATCGTACACCGATGAAGATACACCAAGGAAGGTTCCGAAGCCTGAGACTACAAAGGGCAGAAGGGCTACTTGTGCCATAGTCGAAAGATGGAAGAAAGAAGATCTAGCTAATTTTGAAGCAGATAGTTGGCTTGTTTATGAAACTGATAAAAGCGATGGGAGAAAGTTTTGCTCTAGGCTGAAATGCACTATTTGCGTTGAATTTGAACACGTGATAAAACAAAGACGTAATTTTTCAAGGTCGTGGATTGATGGGTCCGTAAATTTTAAGCTTTCCAACTTCTTGGATCACGCTAAATCAGAGGCACATACTGTTGCCCTCTCTATGTTCAAAAGAAAATTGGGTGAGAGTTGTCCAAGTGCTGTTCCCAAGGGAAACCAGCGTCCTTTGGAGTCCAAACTTAGCAAACAACAACAGGAAGTATTCAAGAAGAAGTTTGACATTTCATATTTTGTGGTTAAAGAGGAAATGCCACTCATCAAGTATGAAAAAATAATAGAACTAGAAAAACGACATGGAGTTCAAATTGGTTCCACGCACAACAGTCGCACAGCAGCACGAGAATTTTTATCCTTCCAAGCTGATCAACTGAAAAGGGAACTGTCAAGGGACCTAGCCAAAGCAAAGTTTTACAGCATTTTGTTTGATGGAACCACAGATTGCTCTGTCACTGAACAAGAAACCATTTTTGTTCTTTATTTTGATCCAAATGGTGAACCCGCAGATAACAACAAAAATGATCCTGAGATCGCGGTGAAGACAAGGTACCTTTCCCTACAGAACTTGTCAAGTTCCTACTGCTCAGGGTGTTGTTGATGGAATAAAGAAGGCTCTTGATGATGCAGGACTGAGGGACATAACGGCAACGCCACCAGCGCATGTGGGTCTTGGAGGAGATGGTTGCAGTACTAACCAAGAAGAGAAAGGAGGAGTCAAAGCTATCCTGCAAAAGGAAATTATCCATGGTTCCTGTTTGTTTGGTGCATTGCGCATCGCTTGGAGTTGGCACTAAAAGATGCTTTTAACAACACTTACTTCAAAGAAGTTGACGACTGCTTATTACGACTTTACTATCTGTATGAAAAGAGCCCTAAACGGTTGCGAGGTCTTCAGGATCTAAGTAACATTTACAAAGAATCATAAGAATTTGTCGAGGGATCAGTAAAGCCTAAACGTGCAAGTGGAACAAGGTGGATTACACATAAACTTAGCGCACTTAAGGTTCTAGTAGACAAATTTGGCATTTTGATGCAGCATTTAGAGTCTTGCAGCAGCGACACATCTGTGAAGGCTGAAGACCGAGCCAAACTGAAAGGATATTTAAGGAAATGGAAATCAGGAAAACTGTTCGTCTACTCGTGCTTCTTTATTGACCTCTTAGAGTGAGCAGCATGTCTTTCAGCTCCATTCCAGGAGACGAAAGTTGATGCTGTGACTGTTTCCCTCGCCATGACAAAGGCTAAGAAGCATCTTTTCACATTGAAGGAGAAAGAAGTCGAGAAACTGAAAACTGTCAAGTACTATTTGGCGATGGTTAATGATGGCTGTTATCAGGGGGTGCAGTTGCCAGGTCTTGGTGACGCAGTTGAGCATTTAAAACAGGATGGAAGGACATTCATCGATCTTATGACTGTTGCAGTCGAGAAACGATGTGAAGGAGTTGACGATATGATGGTGATGGCTAAGGTCTTAAATTGTGAAGTCTGGTCTGAAAGATATGCAGACGACGAAGTAATCGACCAAACTATATTAAAACTGTCTGAACAATTTCAAGATGCTTTAAAACATCAAGGTTTCAGTTCCACCGGACCAGACTTGTTGGAAGAGTGGCATGACCTTGTACAACACACAGTCGCCTTTCTTGCACCTTCTTCAAGGAGTTATCGGGCAACGTGGTACAAGCTTTTCCACTCCTCCCTAATAAGTAGATGGAACAATGTAATGCTTCTCATCAGACTGCTGTTTTGCCTGCCTGTGTCAAATGCAACAGTTGAAAGATTCTTTGGCAGCTTCAAGCGAGTCAAGACAGGTAGGAGATCAACCCTCTCTCAGCAAACCACGGAAGATATCTTAACGATCATGACCGAGGAGCCACCCCTTGAGGACTATGATGCCACCCAAGCCGTCCATTTATGGCATTCTACCAAATCAAGAAGGCTAAACCAAAAGAGCAGAAAGAGCTACAAGAAGAGAACATCAACCAAACCAAGAATCTCTCTCTCAGACTCAGACTCTGATGATCTCATCGAAGAACTGTCTACTCTACAGCAACAAGCTGACGTTGTAGTCCAAGGCAACATGTTTGATGAAAGCGGCTTATTCAGTGATGATGAAGAGAATGAACTAGAACTTTGACAGCATTTGTATTCTAAACTGTGTTAATTTAAGATGTCAATAACTACATGTACTTTGCCAAGACATTTCAAGAACTCAGTTAATTGTTTTGAAGCACATTTTTTATCATTAAAACGGCATCTGATCTGTCAATTTGGCAATCTGTGGGATAATTGGACTTCAGTCGAATACGTCAGTGATAAAATAGTGGCAAACTGAATTCAAGTGAACTTAGAGAAATAGAAAGTTAAAGATTGTTATCAAAAGTCAATAGTTTATCCGAACAAATGTTTGTAAAATGAATGTTGAGGTTTTTGGTCGAATAGATAAGCAGAATATAGTGTTAAACATTGTAAATTGCATAATAATTGATAAATCAAGTAATTCAGATTATGTCCGACCAAAATGAAGATTTGACGGGACATATGTCCTGTTAAGTAAGAAAAATTATTTCCAACACTGGGTCTGAAAGTCAGACTGGCATGAAGTGTTTACATGAGACCAACCATCCCTAAAAATCCAGTTTATCTATTATCCACCAGCTTGTAATGCTTCAGCGCCACTTATTAAATGCGCATGCTCAAAACAAAAATCTCAGACCGGTTTAAACTCAATTCACGTTTACGTAGTTCCCCAGTCTGAGTTTAGACCATTGTGAGTCATTTGTATTAGTTCAGCAACGGTAATGAATTAAACGAGCGTGAGATGATAATTATTTTATACCCGCTTCACATTTCATATCGCCGTCATGTAAACAGAAGCAAGCATTAGTATGGAGTTGATCTGAAGTTGTACCGCCCTATGTTGGTACCATTCTCATAGACTACGAGCAGTCTCTTTGTTAGCTCTGGTGTGTGCAGACCGACCCTTCCTACATGTGTACGTCACCACAGATGAAATTGCATTCATATACAAAGTCTTAAGGTGTCTTTGAGCAGTAGCATGCTTTTTCTGGTGAAATAATGGACAGCCTGTAGAGAAAGAAAACCAAACCAAACATAGAGGTTGTCTGTAAAGCCTTGTAGTCATGTAGAATTTTGAGATATCTAACGTGGGCTATTGAGAATTTGCGAGACTATGAACAAGATCTTTGACACGGCGATTCGATCCAGGTGACAAGTTGAGCTTGTTTTGTGGCATGACTTAGTCCTTGCGAGCTCCTCAGTTAGGCTAGCCTATCTGCAAATATTACTTTGGTTTCACCAAGAGATTTAAAATCTCCAAAAAGCCATGGGCTTACTTTTGGCAATTGAGATAATTAAAATCTGCTTTGTTTTCTTTTGCAGGTTTTTATTCCATCAACCTGATGTCAGGAAATATGGCAGATTATAAGGCTTTGGTTGAGCAATGTGTACTCTGTGCTATATTCCTAGACAAACATTATCAATTCAAATAAAAAATTTGGAGAAATGTTTTGTAACAAGGTTATGTATTTTTTGTCTTTTTTTGCTAAATATTTTGATGTCATTGATTAGTTTGACTGTAAGCACCTACACCAGAAACTCATAAGAAATTGAACAACTCGTTATGGCAATTACTAACAATGGTCACTGGTGGCATTAGATACAGCGTAAAGGCTACATGTAATAATCAAACCAAAAACAAAATTGAAATCACAACATTTACTTCCATCATGGTCTGGGGTGCTGACAGAGTGAGTCATAATCTGTGCATCGAGAGACAGAGAAACATTGTTCGCATGCGCACAGTAACAATGAACTCTCAGGAACATGGATAAAAAGTAACAAGTCAACACATTTGCAAGTACAGTATCGTTCCCTCGGGCAATGGTTTTGTTTAAAACTCTGACGTAGTATCTGGTATGCCTCAACAGTGAAAGTAAACTGTTCCTTGTTTTTCATATCTCTGTGACTGGCTAATTTTTTCAACTGAAACCAATTTCCAGTATACTGGTGATCGATTTGAAACACATCTATCTTGTCTGCGTTCCGAGCAATCTGCTCTCGTAAAGATGGGTGTTTCATGGTATATTGTAGTCAAAGAAGGCAGCGCTAAAGTTTATAAAGACGGTTCGGCCGTAGCCAAGACTGGAGGCGAAGAGTATGGACGTGTAGTCAACATATCATTTGCTTTTCGTGAGAAAACCAAGAAGGTTTTTAACAAGGTGAGATTTGAGGTTTCCATCAGTCTCCCTCCATGTGATATATCCGAAATCCAAACGTTCAATCTGATACCCCAGGTATATACAGTAGATGCAGACTTTCCAGTTACAATTTTTTTTATTACTCTCGGTTCACTCTAGACAGGATTTTCGTTTTTCTCGACGGTCTTTAGTTATCTCTCGGCATCCGTTTATGTTCTGAAGAGCTTTTTTGAATATCACACCTCAGAAACAATGGACTTTTCACGGATTGTAGATCCACTATTTTAAAGTTAAAAGTGAGGTTTTGGAAATCCATTACTCTACATTACGTTAAATCACGAGATATGGGTTTTGCCATAACCTGAGAGGAAAACCGGTAAATATTGGATATACGAATCTCACTAGAGTAGCATGGCTGGTTCATTGATTTTGACACATTGTCTGTCAAACCCTGTTTATTGGGTGGCGGTAAACAGTAACTTGTATGGTCCACCACCACTTTATCGGTAACCCAAAAATGCGCGTGTTTTCATGCGTGATCATGATTGTAGCAGAAAATGACGCTGTATATTTTCCTTATTTCTGTGATGGCAGTTATGCAGGTCATTATCCCGTTCGAACGAAAATAGGCTTTCTTAGGCTCTGAAATTGCCTGCTGTGTTGCCTGGACTGTTCATGTTACATCATACCAGCTTAGTATCTAAAATCCTTTAGATTCACGTGCTCAGGAAACAGTCTCGACACTGCAGCTTTGCCACGCAATTATAATAGCCAAAGCACACTTGATCTATTCAGTGTCACGGTTGCTCCATCTGATTTCCATACAAAAAGGTCTGAAAGTTGCTGCGCCATCAGTGCAAAGTGACCAGCAGTTTTCCTTTTTAAAGGCGCGAAAAATCTACTCCAAGGCCCTTGGACCAAAACAAAACGAGTTTCCTTCTTCTCTTGACTTTCCTTCTTCTCCCTTTTGATGTTTCTTCTATTCAAGCTTGGGAGGATCCTTTAAGAAATTTTGCAAAATCCTGAAATGGTATTGATGGAGTTGTGCAGAAAGCAAGTAGGGAAAGAAAATCTGAAGACTGTGTTAATCCTGGAAGAACTGGTATGTGCTGACACATTCTGTCCTCTGATTCTAAAGGTAGAATTTGACTTGGATGGTAAGAGTCAAACTTGCATGCTACCAGCCAGGAGTTTCAGCCAAAACTGCAGTCACCATACACTCCACCAGTGTACCAGTAAGGATCCTGAAGTCCTGGCTGTTGAGCTTCAAAATGCCTTAAAGGAGCTAGAACGTACATCCAGTAGTAGCCCAAATGATTCTGCCATCGGATCTGACATAACATGTACCATGGCCATGACTGTCAACAATAGCGATGACACTGAGGCAAACAAGCAGAGTAAAACTTCTCAAGAGTCAACGAAAAACAAACCAGGCAAGAGGAAGCGCTCCTCTAACTCAGCATCCGCCACACCATCAAAAACAGCTTTTACAATGTAAGTACAAGGCAAGAATCGTGTGAGCAGTGTCTTGTGACAAGTAAGTCAATGGTACCGGTCGAAAGTGTGTGAGGATACTTGTGTGCTGCAGAGGTTGTTAAAACCTGACACTATTTACGGATAGAGAAAAATAAAAAAATTGATACCTTTTTAAGGCTCAGAGACGAAAAATGACCCCTGTTTAAGGGATGAGCAGGAACTCAGAATTTTGTCCACCAATCGTTTTTATTTCTTGTCTTTACAAGCAAGAAAAGTTTAACATCAAAAGGGTTGAAGTTCATGTAATTTTACTACTGCAAATCAAGAGGCAAGAAATCAATATTAAACCTCATGGCACATGTTGGTCCATCTCTTGGTCTTTTTATTTTGGGGTTTATTATTGATAAAGAAGCTCGCCACAGTGAGCAAAAGTGCTGCACAACGATGGAACTGAACAGACCGTATCTATTTCACGTAGCTGAGCATTCAGGTAGTTCAACTTACCTAAAACAATTTTAAGTAAGCACTGAGAAAAGTAAACCCTGTCCAAAAAACACAAAAACAAAAAGGACACTCTGTTTAAGGACCAAGCACCTCCAAAAACCATACCCTATATCCCACGGTACATGCCTATATAGCTTAGATATGGGAGTACCCCCCTCCCCCTGGGTGGCTAAGCGATCTAGCCTTGAACTAACTTTCTACACTGTAGATGACAAAAGCAACAGTTTTCAGCTGAGTAAATGTTTAAACAATGGGTGCCAGTAGATTAATATAATGACTCATTTGCTTGTCTTTCCTAGAATTTTAACCTCTCTTTTTATAAAATTTGGCCTTGGCTACTCTATGAGTGCAGCATACTTGCACATTTTAACAGTTTACCATCATATGTTAAGTGTTCGATAATGAGTGGGTGAGGGGAAGTGGGTGTTATGAGCCCTTGGGAAGACTTTTTTTTGTCAATCCGTAGGTCATGTTTGTTGGTTACTAAGTAATGATTAAGATATTCAGAAATGATGGATCCACCTAGATTAGCCAATGCTTCCTGCAGATCAGTCTAATTGGTAATTATTATTTTTTCATTATTCAACGTCTGAATAAGTTAATCTCAAGAATAAAGAAGTGCAGTTTTGGCATTTCTGTTGGCTGTTGAATGATTTTTTCTGTTCTGTTATGATCTTATCGTAACAAATTATCTATTATGATTAGTTATCTAATGGCAGTTAAAAGAATGTTTTTATTTTGAAATTGCAGCAACATCTCAGTTCATCCCAATTGAGAAGCTTGATTTGCCAGTTCACCCTTCAAGGCAATTTAGAAGGATGAACAGTGCTTTTGTGGAAAGTCTCACCCAGGAACTTCAGAAGGAACCCGGTGGAAGCCACGGCTGTCTGTTTGTGGTTGCAAAAGACATCGCAACAAAAGAGGAGTTCGACATCAACAAAAAAGTTGCTTACAATTATGAAGTCCTTGGTGGGACACATCTCATGCTGGCAACAAAACACCTACACAGCCAGGAGCCAGAAAATAAGTATTTCAGTGGCAGAATGCCTCAAATGTGTTGTGGCCATACTGATGATCAGGCCATCTACCTCGGTGGCATGTATCAGAATACAACATACAGAGAAGAGGTATGTTTTGTATCACTTTGTAAATACTGGGTTGGTACACAGTCAGGAAATCTTGTGAGCTGGTCTGTAGGTTTTCAGACATGCACCAAAAACATACAGGGGCAATAGTGTTGATCAATTTCAAGCAAGGTCAACCTGGTGAGTGGCAGGGCAGGGCAGGGCAGGGCAGGGCTCAAGTCTAGTATGTGTGCGTGACATTATATTTTGACGTGAATTAAGTGCATAGTAACGACGTGCACAAACAATTAGTGCAAATGTCCTTAACATTAATTTCCATTTACAAGTTATTAGCAAGCTTTCAATGCGTCTCACCTATTTCTTTTCACTGGACTTTGCAATTGTATTAAACACGAAGCGAACCTACAAAAGGGAGGCTGAGGTGTTCAGCCTGTCAATCACAAATCCCAAGGGGTGCCGATGGAGGCATTTGATTGTCTCACTTGCCACACCAAAAGGGACATGCTTTCAATTCGAACAGTCTTGCATTACTCGCAAAATTGGTACCCGATGAAGAAGTTAAATAATTAGTTTATCCTTGGCGAAATGGGTGGATAATTTTTCGATAATTGCACAAATGAAAATATCGTGTATGTTCACCCCGAGTTTTTGTAATGACAATTTTCTGAAGACGAAAAGAGTCAAGAGGCGAAATACTAGGCGCTATAAAAGCAAACCGAAACCAATAATAATTAAACGACTCAATCCGTCTCAATACAGCTTTTTCAAAACAAAACGAGGTATAAAATAAACCAAATAACAGTTTTACTCTTCACAGATTTTTCAGGGAAACTATTACTTCTGTATAATGGTTTATAATAAGATCGAGCCAATGAAAGAAACCCAAGGGGTGAGAGTATTATGAACAAAATAAATCATAGAATCTGACAGCGGATTATAAACCAACTGCAATTGCAGCCGCGTTTGAAAAACTTCCCAGAAAATTACGTCTTCACAGACTGATATTCAAGTTCAAGTCTTGAAATAAATTTGTATGCCTTTGAATTTGGTTTATTACAGTGAAGACACTCAAACCATGAACACAAGACTTTTTTCCCTCACTTTTTTAGCATCATCCAATCACGAAGTCACTTCATAATGAGGTTCGTACATCTATATCTGCTGAGTCATATTGAGAGTGAAACATAGTGATCATGGCTGACAAGAGCAAAGTTTGTATGTGGCTCAAATCATTATCTCCAGGCATAAAATTGGAAAGACTTTCGCTCCAGTTCGAAAGCAGGGGGTTGCGCTCACGAAGATCACTGGCTTACGTGAAATCAGAGGATTTGGACTCGTTGTTACTGGTGGAAAGACGCGTATTGGAGGCCGAGCTCGACAACATCAAAACAGAAACTGGTCAGCCCAACCACCTTAAGCCAAGACGACTGAATATGACACCAAGTCTAAGCAGTGTTGACAAATCTGTGAATAAAACGTCCCAGCAACAGTCATCTGAGGCTGCCATCAACTTTGGTTTTGAAGCGAGCCCCAGAGCGAGCGCAACCACTTCGACCCAAAGCGCCCAAGCGATTCAAAGTCCTTTGGTCCGAAGGACTACAGAACTGTCAGAAAATCTTAAGCTTCTAGAAGTGCAAGTTAAAAGTGCCAAAAGTCATCTACAAGTGAAGCAAAAAGCCCTGGAAGATTTACCAAATGTTTATGAGAGGTGAGGAAAAGTGTATGCTGTTTGTCATACGTCAGGCCACAACTGAACAAATTGCAAGGAAAGCCGTTGTAATGATGTTAACTCTCATATGCTGAAGGACAAACACCCAGAATTGTTGGCCGATATTCGCACCTTACAGGGTGAACTGAAAGAACTTAAACAAAAGTATGCAAAAGCTAAGAGTGACCACGACATATTTTGCGCTTCCCGCCAACGAGCTAAATCAAGTTTCTTTGTCATCATGCGACCACGTCTAAGAAAACAGAACCCAGCCAAATACTTAGATCGTTCTGCCTTGGATAGAGACTTAATGATTCTCCAGTGAGCACTGCGAAATAAAGTTCCATTAGAGGAAACTTACGACTGGAGATTGCCGAGTGTTATCGAAGAGTATAAACATGGAATTGTTGACCCTCTCCGAGTACAGTGAACGGAAAAAAGGATTGCGTGCAAATGGTGTAATTGTACTTTACTCATGTTATGCTGCAGTAAGCTGCATTTGATATGTTAGGTTGTATTTTTATTTTCATGTGTTTTATATCATTCCGGCTTCAAATTCCAGTATTATTACAAAGTGCCGGCTCTGTTAATTAATTCATGCATTTTCTTGTGATTGTTTCTGTTTTTAAAAATAAAGTTTCACTCTTTGACTATAGTAACGTGACAATTGGTTTGAATCAGAAGTTTTTATTTCATAAATTCAACATACATTGTGTCTTGTTGCACTTGAAGAGAATTTACATTGTGTAGCAGCAATAGCGAGTTTATTTTGTTCTCACGGATAAGAAAAAAACAGACATATCCGCGTTTTCTGAAGTATGCAATTTGCTGGACTTATTTTGAATCAGAACAGTTTCCATTCAATAAAGTTTTGTTTTTAATATACATTGTGTCTAACTGCGCCTGGATTTGAAGAAAATTTACATTGTTTAGCAGCAAGAGCGAGTTTATTTATTTTCACGTGTAAGATAAAAATAGCAGCAGAATAACAAAGTTGTCAATCAAACGTAGCCCCATTTTCTGAAGTATGTGATTGAATTTGCTGGACTTATTTTTGACAGCTTCGGTAATCGCTATTTCAGTTTCATTTGCAAAGATGAGTTTTGTTTGAGGTAGCACTTTATTTGGTGAAAACACAACTCGCAAGTGTTTAGGTGAGGCGAGTAAACAGGCTGGAAAAGGAGGTCAACGCCGTGTTCTTGTAGAATATCTCGTAATACGGCCTCTGCAAAATGTCTGTGGTGGAATCCGCAGTTGTCCATTCTCAAGAATTGTTGAACCATCTACTCTATTTACCGAAAGAGCTTCATTAAAGAAATTCAACAGCTCCATACCATTAGAAGGGCCTCTCAAAACATCAAAGTAATCCACTCCGTTTACGGAATGAAGCAAGTTGAGCGTCTAATTTGCGTTTGAGGCGTAGAGCTGAATTTCAATCGCAGGTTCTCCAATATACGAATTTCCATACACCCGATTTCCTGACGTTTTGTGTAGTCATGTCCAATTTGATCAAGAAAATAATCGGTGTAGTCCGTACAAATGTATTTGCTTGTGACAATGATTCTTGGGGTACTTGGGAAACCTTTTTCTTTGTCATTTTGCAGTCTTCACGAATGCACTTTTTTTATTGCAGACTGTGATGGTAAATTACAAGGGGGAGAAATTCCATCTAACAACAAATGCTGTTGAATCTCACTCCTATACATACTAGGTTTACATAATTTCTCGGACTCCAAGTATTCAACAACATCGGGTGTTTTTCGTGGCCCAGCCAGAGACGCTGTCTTCGTAGAATTGGACAACTTTATTTACATATCCAACGCTGACCCGCATAGTTTGTGAAATTTCTCTCTGCGAAAACCCTTGATGATGTAGATCAAGCACTAATTCCCGATAAACTCGAGGCAGAGCTTTACCTTTGTCGTATATCCCTTGCTGTCGATTGACACCGATTCTGCATTCACCTTTGCCAAACAGGAATAAAAAAGACTCAGTGGCAATAAAAACTTGACAGATAACTTGATTCTAGCGAAAAAATTTGTACTTACCAGCATAGTTAGCAGGAGCATAGGCCATTTGATGTTCGAAAACATTGCCAATACGCCGACATTTTCCCACCACCGCTGTGATTGGGCAGCGCCTAAAAAATGCCAATCGTTTTGTTTATATGAAGAACTCTCATTGGTTACCATCAAGAAAATGCACAAAACAATGTAAAGTGTTCATGGTTTAAGTGTCCTCACTGTAATAGTTTAGCGGTGAGGAAGCTGTTTTGGTAACTCTGCAGAATTTGAATCAACTCCAGCTGAGAACCTCAGACTCGCATATAAATTGCAACGTTTCAAAGTTAAATGAGATTTGACGGCTGACTTGAATTTGTACAGTATACATTTAGTATCTACAGCTTATTTTATTCTAGGTTTATTCATTTGTTGTTGGGATAAACAGACGAACATTCTACTTGATATCAACTGCGTGGCTGTTATGTCAGCGTCTACCATTACAAAATTAGATTGGAACCAACCAAGCGTTTCAAGGGGCCTTCTTTTTTTATAGGATCGCTCCATGTTAGAAGTTTATTAAAAGTGCATACTTGCAGTGAAAAACATAATTACCAAAAAATATATTTGAGACAATGAGCAACAAAAGTAGTTGAGACATCTCTGCTAAGAGAGCCCTTGGTACGCCTATTTCGCCCTATGACTTCAACAGCATTATGAAATCCTTCCCTTCCCCGATTCAATGTTGTACTGATGCAAAGGTCATCTTCTGTGGAGCAAAACTAACAGCAGTGGTTGGGGGTGGGGGATACTCGCATGCAGATGGGAGATAAATGGTATAAGATGCGGAAAAATGCCTTACTCATGAAAATGTCTCTGTCAACACTTTTGTCACTCATTGTCTCATTCTATCCTTCAATAAGATTTAACTCATTAGACTTGGTTTATAAATCATGAAACAGAATTTGTGTCCTTTTTTCAAACCCTATAAATGCCTTGGCAAGTTATTTGTATAAATTTGTGATGTTGAACTTCAGTCTGTTTTTTGTATTTCTGCATTTCAAGTAAATTCAATTCAAATTCAAATTCAATTTTTATTACATGTACATGTAGATGGTCAACGTACAGTAAATATTTTCACTACAGTACTGTGTTTAATTTTCTTTAAACTCTATGTGAAAGATGTACTGTTCTTACGCATTTGGTACCCCCCGTTGTGTGGCTGTGCCTCACAATTATAAACAATTATTGGATGAGGTTGTTGCGATATCTGTAATAATCAAGGTCAAGGTAACTAACACTTACCGAGACCTTGATTATTCCGGATATCGCAAAAACCGAATCTAATATTTGTTTTGTTATACATTGTTTTACAGGTAAACAAAACAACGGCAAACAATTTCAACATTTGTGTCCTTGTCTTCCGGCTTCTGAACGCTTTTTTCCTTTAGGTATTCGTGGAACACTTCCCTTGCAATTTTTGTCACCCTTCTTTTGTTTTCCGAGTCTTTTTGTTTCAGCAATTTTTCAATTTCTTGCTCGGTTGAAGAAGCGAATCGACGAGCCATGATTTTACTTCGCTTTCAGATGCCTCCCACATTGCTCTTGGAAATCATGCATTACGCATGCAGCCTACAGATTATTCACCAATCTGGTATTGCAAACATCAATAATAAGCACTTTAGGCCTCAGGTCGAAAAATAACTTATTTGCGACGTGCTGGCTGGAGAGTGCGGGCCATCTTGCGAAAAGATGTCCCATATTCCAAACCAAAAAGTCTTCTATGTACGGTTTATAAAACCCAAAGGAGTAGAGGTTGTTTCCAATGAGGACGGATCGTTGGAATGCAACCGGAAGGTATTATTTAAGCTTTAAAGAAGTCACAACAAGTGTCATTTGCACTTTAAATTTACAAAATCTAGGGTACAGTACTATGGGGAGCTCATAGATGGGGACTTTGTAAAGTTTATAAACTCAAGTGACTACATCGTGAGACAAGCGATATACACTTTATTATTATTGTATTTACCACAATGAACAATAACCACGTTTTTTACAACAATGGAATTGTCTGTGAAGAAGACACTACACTATGCAACAAGGCACAGACCAGTGGCGGAGTTAGGGGTGGGCCGAGAGGGCCGCGCCCCCCCTTTTGTCCAGGATTTTTTTTTGTAATTAACGTCTGTCAGATGGTACTTCGAGCTTTGTTACTTTAGATATATTTTCTTTAATAAATATTATAAATAAGAAAATTTGTCGAACGTTGTTCCAATCAATCGCACTTATAAACAAGCTTCAAACCGAAAAACTTAGAGATGTTACAGGCGTCGCATTTTGTTCCTTTGAAATGACGAGGGAGGCTGGATACGAATTACTGTTCTACAGTGTGTCTTTAAGACAGTTGTACCGGTAAGGGTAAGCTATTAATTTGTAAAGAAAAGGAGAAAGGAAAGCAGCAGTTGCCAAAAGAACGATCCCATCGACATTCGTACACCAGGTGTGTACTGTAGGTTTCATGTTATCGCCTTCCATTATAAGAAAATTACGACTCAAGTTATAATATGCGCAATTTAGATCTATTTAGCCCGGTTTTATTTCTGTCAATGGGCAAGTCGTTCGAACCTTCGATACAAAATCCAGGTTATTCCGCGAACCGCCTACTTAAGTTTAGTCAAAAAGCCAAATGAACGAAGAAAATATTAAGCAATCAATGCAGTGATTTATCGCAATAGCCATTATATTTCGTAAAGTGATTGCTGGTTAACTTCCATGCACAGGAAATTCAGACAGTGCCTGCATCGCAGATGTGTCGTAATTCAACCTCCGGTTAAGTCCAGGGATTGAAATACATCTGATTGGGACACAGCGCTACAACTGTACATGTGGCTTAGAACAGCTGACAATTAAACTTAATCGATTTTTCTTTTCTTTAAGTAGAAGTTTTCTTTAACTGCACGTTCACTGAAGTTATCTATTTATCCCAGTGGCTGCAGGAATCCCAGTCTTTCAAAATTGCGACAGATGACACCTTATAAAGAAATGTCCAATTCTAAGTCTTGACTTATACAATAAGTCATGCATAAATAGTTCGCTTATAATATTTTTACAGATGATATTTTTGATATTTTTGGAGAAAAAAAATAATATACATTTGTCACATGTCGAGATGAGTAATTTTTTTGTAATTGCTAAAAAAGCATTGCGCTAATGCATAAGTAAATCGACTTTATTTTTTATTTTTACTCTTGTGTAGCCTTACCAGACGAGCTGTTGGTGGAGATTTTTAAGCCATTTACAGTGAAAGAAATCTTGAGTACATTATGCCTCGTTTGCAAAAGATGGAGAAAAAATTCATATAGCAGTATACTATGAAGAATGCTCCCTCTTGATGAATGGAACATTGAATATCTAAGCAAAAGTAATTTACTGAACATCATGTCACATTTCTCGGGTTTTGTTTATTTGTTGATGAAATATATTGAACTGGAAACGTCTACAATAAATATTCTGCAGAATAGTTTAGTGTTTGCCTCAAAACTTGTGCATCTAGACTTGAGTGGCATGCCAATAACTTCCATCGATTTCATTTTGGAGGGGACTGTGCCACCTCTTGAAATCTTAATACTGGATGACTGTAAGACAATCGACACATCCCAGTATTGTAGTTTGATTACTGTTATAAAGCAGCTAACCAAACTGACAATTTTATCACTAAATGGAGTGAATTTGTCACCTAGTCAAGCTGTAGCTATAGCTAGTTCACAACCAGAATTATTTATGCTGGGTTTACGTGGTGTTAGGCTGAGTCCTGTGGACGTCACATGTATACTACAAAGCTGCACCATTCGTCTGCAAGTCTTACAGATGTCCAGTTTCTCAAACAACAAAAGCGTTTTGCATGCTCTAGGTGCAGAGACATTAGCATATTTTTTTCGTGATAAAGAATATTTGATAATATCTTCATAACGTGTGTTACAACGATGTAACATGATGACAAAGTTAGTTATGAAAACAGTTTATTGCAAAGACATGTACCTGCACGGTTTTTTCAATAAACATTTTGTTTTAGAAAATATGCAGCTCATTTATTTATTACCAGAAAGCACCTGAAAACAAAGGGCGATTTGTTCTGTGTCCTGGTATGCGCATCTTCTCAAAAGCAATGCGAAAAAAGTAATTTCCTGCCATTTCCTTATTTTAGAAAAGGTCAAGTTAGAAAAGCTATACCATGATTTTTGTGATGGCTTCTGCTGATTCGAGGAAACGATCTGAACACGGACAGCAGTCAAGCATACTGAGCTTCTTTGGCTCCACGCCTAACAAGAAAAAATATACTACTACTGCTACAACAAACAGCAGCAATATAGAGCCAAACATCAACATGGGTAATGCAGATCACCAGGAGAATGCTGTTGCACCGGCACTACACCAACCCAACAGGAACAGGGTCAGGGGATGTGAGGTGTTGCCAATATCCCAATCTCTTACATCGGAAGATAGTCAAGAGGTCTTACAACCCCTCACCATTGACATAATAACTGTAATTGGCGTGCCTAATCAGGAAATCACTCCTGAAAAGAAAATGCAACTCATCAGAAACCGTCAGCCCGAGGCCGACTTCAGTTTTCCCCCAAAACAGTACAAGGACAGCAGTGAGAAGGGAGGTGTAAAACAGCGGCACTGTTCTAGAGACTGGTTTGAAAAGTACGATACCTTGTGCTATTCGAAGTCCACAGATGGAATTTTCTGTTTGTGTTGTGTTCTTTTCCCTATGCCAGCTCATCCTGGGCAAAAGGCAAGGTATCTAATCACAACACCCTACTGCAACTGGAAAGATGCTAGGAGTTACTTTGCCGAACATATCAATCATGAGTACCACCGAGATTCCAAGACAAAGATGGACAACTTCATGAAGATGATGAGCAACCCATTGCTGATCATCCAAAACAGACTTTCACAGGAAGCGGAGAAGCAGATTGAGAAAAACAGGATCTTCCTAACGGCCATTATAAAGTGCATTGAACTGTGTGGGCGGCAAGGCATAGGACTGAGGGGCCACAGGGATGACGCTGAATCAGAAGCTCTTAACCAAGGCAATTTCAAGGCCTTGCGCAAACTTCGAGTCGATGCCGGTGACAAAGAGCTTCGTGACCACCTGGAAACATGTGACCGCAATGCCACATACATCTCCAAAACATCTCAAAATGAGCTGTTGCAGTGTATCCAGAAATATATCCAAGAAGTGATCATTAAGCAGGTGAAGGATGGCGGAGGTTTCTTTGGCATTGCGGCACACGAAGTGACGAACACATCCAACTGGGAGCAACTTGGTCTTGTTGTACGGTACCTACACAATGGCGAACCTGTTGAGCGATTGGTGGAATACATCGAGTGCGAGAGCTGTACTGGAGTAGCCATATGTAACCACATTGTGCCAGCATTGGTCGATCTGGGGCTGGATCCTAAAATGTGCAGGGCTCAGACTTATGATGGGGCTGGCAACATGGCGGGATCCCAGAATGGGTGTGCCAAGCATTTTCAAGAGGTGTCCCCACGAGCATTGTATTTTCATTGTGCCAGCCACGAACTGAATTTGGCCCTATCACATGCATCAAAGGTAGCTGAGATAAACAACATGGTGTGCATGCTGAAATCAGTTGGGATCTTCTTCAAGTATTCGCCAAAGCAACAGCAAGAGCTAGAACAATGCATTGTGAGTGCCAGTGATGGGGGAGAAAGTGTTAATGAAAGTGAATGTGAGATTGACAGGGATTCGACTACCACAGATGATGACAGTGATTCTGAGGACGATGAATATGAAAATGGTGAGGAAGAGAGTAGTGAAATGGAGGACGAAGATGTCGTTGAGCCAGACAGTCCAAAGTTGAAGGCAGCCAAACAAAAGATCAAGCCGCTTTGTGAGACAAGATGGGTGGAGCGTCACACCGCATTCCAAGACTTTGAAGACCTCTATAAATCCTTTCTGGTATGTCTGGAAAGTATTTCCCTCGAAAAAAGCAGAAAGAAATGGGATGCAAAGTGAAAGACGGAGGCACAGGGACCCTGTGTTCATTGCTGCTTTTTACACTGCCAAACATCTTTTTGGATTTACCTTAGGACTTAGCCGTTCGTTGCAGGGTTCAACAGTAGATGTTATTGAGGCGTACAAGCATATAAGCGTAGTGAGAGATCAGCTGAAAGATACACGCAAGAATACAAAAACAGTATTCTCCCATTCAGTGTATGAAAAGATTAAGAAGATGGCTAAGATGGCAGACACAAAGATGACTATCCCCCACACTTGTGGTAGGCAGACACTGCGAAACAACACTAATGCCAAGACACCAATCACCTACTTTCGCGCTCATTATTTCTTTCCTTCCTTGACAACCTGCTGCAGCAAATAGATACCCGCTTTAATGGACTGTCAGAAGCAGCGTTGCTTGGACTGCTACTGATACTTGCCAACTTACAGAAACTTCAAAAGTCTTCTCAAGAGAAAGTTATTCAACACTATTCGCCCGATATTCCATCTCCAAGTAGTGCGTCTCAGGAGCTAGAGCTGTGGAAGCGCTTCTGGTATGGTAATTTCATTTCAAATTTACTGAGAATACATCATGGTTTTACTAAGTTTATATGTACTCACATACATGGTTATGAAACGTTTTTTTTTTGTGATACGCGAAAGAAACCATTGTATGTCTTCCAATATATCTAATTGTTTGCTTTCATTTTCAGGATCAACAGTGCCGAAAAACCCTCCACTTTACAAGAAGCATTAAAGGCCTACAGCAAAAGCCTATACCCCCAACATCCACACAATTCTGCGGCTCCTGATGATCGCCCCTGTCACAAGTGCAACCGTGGAACGTGGCAACTCATCACTGCGCTTTGTAAAGAGTGGTTTTGGAAGCACCATGAGAGAAGACCGCCTCAATGCACTCTGCTGCTCTTCATTCACAAGGACATAGCTCTGGACTATGATGAGATTATTGACGACTATGCCAAGCGCAACCAGAGAAGGATGACATTTATTAATCCCCTGCAATGAATGTTTTTTATGATTGTTCTAAAACCACTGCAATGACTGTTCTTTGCCGGGGGTTGTGCTCTCGCCGCAATTGCTACGGCCCCTGCTAGCATCATAAAGCATTACTTACTTCTTTGACTACAACCACACCTGTGTTTTATTAAATATTTCAGCATTACGTGCTCAATATGGAATCCAGGCATTTGCTAAATTTAAGCGTCCAAAATGCACTAGATTGCGTCTCAGAGAACTTCAATTTCAAAAATTTCCCGGGGGAGCATGCTCCCGCACCCCCCTAGACAGTCGCGCCAGTGGCGCTCCGTATGGGCGCTATCGCGCCCATGTTGCCACTATACTAAATCTCTGGGCCCCCTCCATCAAAAAACCCTCCGTCTGCCCCGCAGACCTTTTCTCATTTCACTTATGAGAAAACCAGAAGGCAAAGTTATAGTTTTAGACATCCAAGGGTTGGGATATACTTTATGTGACCCTGAAATAACCTCAACTGAGATACAACTTGGCTGGAAAAGCGATTTAGTCCTTCTTCCAGAATCATCAATGCAACTGCTACTGCAACCTCCTTAAGGTGAAACTTGGACCAAGTTAGTTAAATTATATTTTTTCTCATGTAAGCTTTGCCCCTTTCTTGTGTCTACTATTTTTATGAGGAATGCTGTTCTGTTTTAAGGGATATTGCCCAATTTGGAATAGAGACCCCCCTTTGTAGAACTGCATGGAGTGTACTTCATATTTCCCCCTTCATTGTTGGCTGTAACCACCACGCTGTAACTTAATATGTACATGTACATCTTGCTTTTCACTGCATGATTCAAATGGTAAATTTGAAGGAGTGTTCACATGTGATAGGTAATACGCCATGTTATTATTGTTGTTATTATTGTTACTAGAAAAATATACAGAACAATAAATGAGTTTTTGAAGGTTCAACTTTATAATTTATGAACATACATGTAGACATGTCTGTTAACATTTTATGTTTCAGTTCTAGAAAGTACCAGTAGTCCTTAACGAAGGTGTATCACCACTATGGAGCTAGTATGTACACTTTCATTTTGGCTGATTCCAGTGTTAAAAGAAAATAATAACATCGAAACAACAATATCAAGTTTCACGATTGATTGAAAAGTACATAATTTGATAATATTTTCAGATCAGGAAGAATGGTGTCTTTTTTGCATGGATCCTATGCGTGTTCCAGACCGACTCTCTGAATACATCTAGATCTTTCTGTATAAGTGGAATCATGATGAACGCCAGAAGCATCCTATATGATTGGACGGCAACACCACAAAATTAAAATGTCACAGAGCTACAACCCAGGCTGTCTTCTGTCAGGCCCACTCTCCAAGGTGCATAAATAAATGGTATGTTGACGAAACGCATAGTAAATCAACTGTACCTGTCTCTGTCATCATGAGGATCATAATGACCTTTGTCCTTAAGCCAACACAAATGACCTTTATAGCATTTTTCCATTATCTGGTGCAACTGCTCTCCACCATCTCTCAATCTGTGATTAAATTACTACAAATGAGAACTAATTAGCAAGTATAAACCAACCTAAACAGTCAATTTGACAACTGTAATAATTGGGAGGTGAATATCAGAAGCATCATCAGGTATTCTACAATCTAGCAATAAAAGCAAAACATACGCTATTATGTTGTCTTGACATGTTCCCAACAATAACCTGGGTGTCTAATATATTTAAACAGGAATTTTGGGTCACAGATGAACAGAACTACACAACCCACAGTGTAGTACAACTGCACTTAAAATAGTGTGTTTCTACAACACTAA
Source organism: Siderastrea siderea (assembly GCA_964030785.1). Classification (NCBI taxonomy): domain Eukaryota; kingdom Metazoa; phylum Cnidaria; class Anthozoa; order Scleractinia; family Rhizangiidae; genus Siderastrea; species Siderastrea siderea. Next base: position 4,135,938 of record OZ034977.1, read on the forward strand.
ATTAGCAGTAGTTTCCAAAATAGCAATTCAAGATCGCCTTTTTTGTAATTTTTTTTCCGTATTAACGACAGCATGAAACAATCTTTGAAAAAAAGGGTATTTTCAGGGTGTTCTGTAGGTTCAAAAGTTCATGCTTTACTAAAACCGCAATGAACTAAAATCAAAGGCTTCAGAGAGCTAACTGGCGGTGACAAAGTTCTTTTATAATAAGTAGTTATAGGCTGCATGAATAGACGAATTATACCTTTGGATTTTGAATTTTCCTATAGCCCTCACGTTTTCAGCTCTTTTTACTACAGAAATTGCCATGTGTTTTATAAAATTGCATTACCTGTATCAGTATAAGTTGTTGAAAGAGGTTCTCGTTGATAATATTACACAGTATTTGTAAAGCTTGTTTTTGCCACTAATGTTAGGATTCGACAAAATTAAGCTAGTGTAGATTATGGTGTTTGTTTCCCTTTTCATGTGAGCTATCTTTCAAATGTGTGAATTCAAATAAAAAAAATAATTATTACACTTTCCATAACCATTCAAACACAAATGTACATGATCATGTTGACACCCGCGGTCTGCTTGCTGAAAATAAAAGTCTTCAAGAAACTATAAACGTACTCAATGCTGACAACCAACTCTTCGCTACCAAGGTGGCCGAATTATCAAATCGGCATGGAATGCAGGTCCTCAACAATCAAAATCAAGACGAAGGTTCAGATATCCAAGAAGTAAGATTGAAACAGAAAAAGAAAAAATCAAGAGGCTCCAAATCTACCCAAGGGCAACATGCTGCCACTGGTACGGATCAAGAGCACGTAGCAACTCAGCGTAATGATACAACAACAATTATCGAAGACTCGATGATCAAAGGGCTACATAATGATCTGTTAAGCCTTGCAACCAAATGCCATGTCGCTGTCCCAAGCTTCCCCGATGCATCATCTTGCGATATGAAGCACTATTCTCACTGCATACATAATTAGCTCATCACATGGGAGAGGGTTAAGTTCTTCGAATTCCGGCGTGCTGCGCCTGCGTGCTAGTAGCATCATGCATTGCGACCTTTGCCTCAAATATCACAGTTTCAGTCATCTCGTGGTCAGTTCAATGGAGTTTGCAGAGGTTAAAGTAAAGTTTCTTTGCATTTTGACCGCCACCAGCCTCATGGCCGACGCTGATCCACCTTTCCTTCCGCTGCCAGGTCCAGCGCGCCTGCCCCTGAACCTGCTGTGCCTGTAGTTGTGCCAGCTCCTGAACCTGCTGTAGTTGCTCCGGCCCCCGTGCCCGAACAAGAGGTAAATTTTCGCTTCTGTTCTAAATTTTGCGTAACGTAAGTTAGCTTTTGGCAGCACGGGTCGGGTTCCACGTTTCTGTCATTTCGAATGCTGTTTACTGCCTGTCTCTGACGAGTAGGTATTTCATTAGGTTTTCTGTTCTAGGTATTTAGCTTTTCGCCCGCTTCATCTTTCTTGGTTTGGTTTTCCATTTTTATCCCCATTTTATGGCATGGTTGCATACAGCGCAATTGCCTTTTGATTTATTTTCTTCCTCATTAGTCCTATTGTCTTATTAGTCACTATTTTATCACTTTTACCCTCACGGGGCTCGTTCTTTCGTTCAATATCGCCTTTTTGTATATTTTTCGCTGTTTATTTCCTTTTGTTTGGGTCTGTTTGTTTCGTATTTTACTTTGCTCCTTCCTTTGTGGTATATTTTTTTGTTGAACTATTTATTTCGTTGTAGTTTTATGTTCTTGTAGCCTATACTGCGAACCTGCGGCTAGCGCGTGGGACATGGGGAACCACAAATTTGTTTTCGAAAAGCCAGTGGTCTAGTGCCTTTGTATAATCTTAGAAGTTTTTTACGTTTGCATGGCGCGGACAGCCAGCAGCCTGGAGAGCTGGGACATAGGTTTTTGAGCTTGGCCCAGAGAGCCAGCAGCCTGGAGAGCTGGGACATAATTTTTGAGTATGGCCCGGAAAGCCAGCAGCCTGGAGAGCTGTGGGTAATTTTGTTAGTTAAGAATGGTTGGATAGCCAGTGGCACAGTTTAGTGAGTTCATTATGCTTCTTTCGTTCAGATAGCCAGCGGCCTACAGTTTTTTATAATTTAGTGAATTTGCTATGCATGTAAACCCAGAGAGGCAGAGAGCCGCAGCATAGCTGTAGTGCGCATGCCAGGGTTTACATTATATAATTTTACCCCCTCTCCTATTTTTCTTTATGCAGCCAGATGACCATATGGCAAAGTTAGAAGATAAGATTAAGTTTTTGGAGCAAGAGAAAGCTGTTGCGAGTTGCATCAATGCACTGGCGGCCCTGAGAAGGCATCTAAATAGACCACCGCTTCTTTTCAACTGTTTCGAGACTGTTGAGTTTCTAGATACCCTTGTGCATCTAGCTGGGATGCAGGCGCATCAAAAGGCGGATGAGTATGCAAATGCCACAGCGCTTGACGAAGTTAAACTCAGGCAACCCTCACTTGATCCTGCTACTCTTCAATGGCTGATGTTTGGCCTTGTGGCAGATCCCCTCAGAGCAAAAATGGCAAAGGAGGCGACATCAATCCTAAAGGGGGTGAACAAGGCGCTTTCAAGTTTCCAAGCCAGGCACCCGTTGCGTCAGTCTGCTCCTTACTCAGTTCAGTTTTACACTTGTGCGGGATGGGGGCACTTCGCACGTAACTGCAAGTCCGGACGTGGTAACGGCCGTGGACGTGGGCGTGGACGCCAATAATAATAGTTGTATCTGTAATTCTGTTATTCAAGGAATTGCGCGTTTGTCTTAAATACATCTCCTTTACTTGTTTGAATTTGGGAATTGTCTGTTTTTTTGTTTTGGAGTGGGATCTTCCCCCTTGCCCAGTTGACCTCGGGGGGACCTCCTCAGTCTCAATTCCGGACCTGGTTCGGAGCCTGGGGTCAACAAAGGGTTGGGTTACTTTTAACTCTCTTGGGCATTGTTTAGGTTGGAAAAGTGGGGAGGTCGCGAAGAGGTATATGCAGTGCTCGGATGCTAACACATCTTACAATTTTAGAAAGAGTGTTCCCCAGAGTGGCTTATGGTTTAGCAACCCCGGTATCACATCCTGATAATTTGGACACTGCTGTATAGATTACCCTGAAATGAACACGTGAGGGGTTGAATTGAAGTTCTGAGTAATGGAAGGAATAAAGCTTAAGAGCTTTGTGAGTGTTATCTTTTGGTTTTCTGTTCTTCTCGCCCTCCTTTCCAGAATTGACAGCAGAATGTCTGGGGCAGAAGCGGGTATTCTCCCATAACTTAGTTTCCCATGTCAGGGCCGTTGTATGCATTGAGAACGTTTTACTATTCCCACTGCATACATAATTAGCCCGTCTCGCGGTAAAGGTTTAAGTTCTTCAAATTCCGGCGTTCTGTGCCTGTGCGCTAGTAGCATCATGCATTGCGACCCTTGCCTCAAATATCACAGTTTCAGTCATCTCCTGGTCAGTTTAACAGAGTTCGCTGAAGTTACGGTAAAGTTTTGCCCCTCCCACCTCCCCTGGTGGCGGTCAATGCTGTATCCTACATTTGACACGCCTTTTGCCCTGGCAGTCATGGGTATCCTGCCATAACTTAGTTTCCCGTGTCAGGGCAATTGTATGCAGTGAGAATGTTTTACTATTTGCAACCATCCCTCCAGCTCGAGCCTTGTGAAATCATTTTCCATGCAGGTACCAATGATCTTAGAGATTCCTCTCCGCGTGCTGTTGCTGAAAAGCTGTTTGACTTGGGAAACCTTGTTTCTTTGTCCTCTCCAAGCACAAAAGTCACAATCTCAGCCTTAACACAGCGCTTTGACGAGGAGTCTCGGGAAAAATGTAACGGAATACAACAAAATTATCAAATCCTTTTGCAACCAAAACGGTTGGTGTTTTGTCCAACACCCAAACATTGCCTTAACCTGTGTCAATAGACAGACACTACATCTGAATAGAAAAGGTATTCTTATCTTAGCGAGTAATTTTGTAAATCATTGAACTAATTGATATAATGTACACTCATTAACTGAAATAGATGAAAATTTGGCCTTGTCTCTTCATAATGCTTCTGAAAATCAACATCCTATGACAGTGCGAAAAGGCCGCGGTTTTAAAATGGCATGTTTAAATATTAATAGCGTTACTAAACACATTGATGAACTCCGTATTGTTTTAAATAATCAATGTGTTGTCATTTTAGCTATTAATGAAACTAAACTCGATGGCAGTATATCTGAAAACAAAGTATCAGTAAAGGGCTATAACATTTTCCGCCACGACAGACCAGTTAATGGCAGATTTGGCGGTAGCATTTGCCTCTATATTAGATCTAATATTAATTTTATTTTGCGTGAGGACCTCGAAATTAAGCCTCTTGAAATCTAATCAATCGGAGTTTGCAAACTTAGTTCTAAGTCATTTGTAATAACTACTTGGTATAGACCCCCCCAACTCATCTGTGGATCTTTTTTCTCATCTCATCCTACGAACTTTGTCAAAGTCATGCACCGCCGGTTTGTTACGTAACTTTTGTATGACCATATGTGGACATGAGAAAAAGCACATGTTGGAGATTTTTGCTGAGTGTGTTGTTGTTACAGTTGTACGGTGAAGAAGAACATGCAACGACATGGAAGTTTTATACACTTTGCTCTGCTGAAATTGACTGTTCCTGGTTTATGAAGACTTATCTTTTGTGGACTGTCCAGGCAGATAAGCTTTTGAACAGTTGTAGAACTTTAAGTAACCATTTTTGCTTATAAACTTTATGCCAGTCGCGCGTGTTGAGTTATCATTAAATTTAGAGTTGCTGTTTACAGTGAGTTTACGAATAACGCCGTAGTCTCTTGTTACAGTCACTTTTTGTCGATTCAGTCTTGCGTCTGTAACAATACACTTTTAAGGAAAATAGATTCTGAACACATCGAGCATTATCTCATGGGGGATATAAATTGCGACCTTCTTTCCGAAAATAATGCTATCGTTAATGCTCTTCTAAATGTCTCAGATGTTTATGGCCTGAAGCAACTTATCACTGAGCCAACTCGAATATCACCTTCTTCTAGTTCCCTTATAGACTTAATTTTCACCAATCAGCCGGATTTTGTTTCCCTTTCAGGTGTGTCACTTGTAAGTATCAGTGATCACAGTTTGGTTTATGACTTTCGAAAAGTCTCAATTCCTTCCGGTTCTAAGGGAATTAAACTAGTAAATTACAGAAAATTTAAACATTTTGAAAGTAACAATTTTAGAGCTGATATGTAAGGTCAACCCTGGGACATTCTCAAGGGACTTTTTGATCCAGGTGAAATGTGGTTAAAATGGAAGGCACTTTTCCTTGGTGTGTGTGATGCTCATGCCCCATTAAAATCTAAACGTTTGTGCCCTTCCAAATCCTCGTGGATTACCACCAGGCTCAAAAAGAGAATGAACTATCACGAACACTTGAATAAGAAAAGCTGTCAAAAGTAACAGTCTGATCGATTGGAATCATTATCGGGCATTAAAAAACCAAGTACACAAGGAAATTAAGATCGCAAAACAAGATTGTATTACTGCTTTTGATAAGTTCTCCGGCAACACACGGAAAACATGGCATACTATTAATGAATTAACTTGTCGTAAATCGAACAGAACAGTTATAAACAAAGTTGAGTATTGTGGCCAAAAATCAGAGAACTCGATGGAAGCAGTGGAGATTTTTAATGCCTTTTTCTCAGAAATTGGTCCAAATCTTCGTGAAGATGTTGTAGAGGCTGACGTGAGCTACACTGAATTTCTTACCCAAACTAACAAAAGATTGTTCTTTTGTGAAACCACCCCTGTTTATTCACTTTTATCGAAACTTTCCAGATTAAAGGCAACTTGATCAGACAACATCTCTGCCAAATTCCTGAAGGAATGCCCCAATTTAATCTGTGAGTCGCTAATATATAGATTTATTTCTTAATATTATTGTTATTATTACTATTATTATTATTACTTCAAGTGGTACCTGACAGCGATATTATATTTTAGTTACATGTAATTATTAGTAAATACACCTCTCATGAAATGTGACCCTCCATAGGACTTTGATGCTAAAGGTGATAGCACGCTCACAACCTGCTTCCACTTGAAACAAAAGAATTTGGTTTTAGCACACTTAAAATGTGTCCAGGAGCACACTTCATTAGCAATTTCTTTTGTTTCGTAGGACACACTAAAAACAATAAAGGTGACCATGCGAACAAAGCAGCATGAGCAACTCAACAAAGAAGCATGTTATCTCAGCAAACTATATGTAGCGTGCAAGATGACACAACACACTAACCATTGCACACACTAAGTGTGCAAGATCGTACGCAAAATTTAAATAGCTAACACTGCATGAAAAGTGTTTTGGCACAGACTGTGTATGACAAAAATAATATTGATGCATAATCACTTACCATTCTTGAATAAGCCTAAGGATGAGAGAGAGACGTAAGCAGAATAATTTACAGCGTCGGTTTCTGTTGTTGATGTAGAGTTTTATTTTTTCAACCTTGTAGCTATCGATCGCTGTTTTTGGGTTGCAGTTTTTCCGAAACATTCCGAAAGTGAAAGTATCTCAGTTTTTAAAATCCTTTGAACGTCGGTCTGAATCTTTATAATACGCTGCTGTTAGTGTTTCTATCTAGATCTGCTTTGAAAAGTTTTCAAGAATAAACATCGATTACTTAGTCTTTTGTATGGGGATTTAGAATTCTTTTCTCCAGAAGATGCAACGCGATTCTAGCATGGTTAAATATGGAGAATGTTTTCAGGGCGATTGAGCTTACTTCCTCGGTCTTAAGAAAGGCGCTTTCGTTGTTGCAGCGAGCGACGAGAAAAACAAAGCACACCATTTGTCACTGCCAAATTCAGTTCCAATGTTCGCGCTTTTATTTTGTGGCATGGGAATGCCTAGTCATTTTCAACTAAACTCTCGGGTATCGTATTATGGTGTGAGACTTGGCCGATAAAACATACAACGTGTGGCAAATTGTCTTGCTTTCTTTTTATAAACAGCGTGTTTGAATTGTCTGCAAGTTTCTTGCAGGTTTTTCAGAGCCAAAATTTCAAAATACTGTCAAGGTGTCGAAGCCATCCCTTCACCAAACTAGAGTGTTTCGTTTAACTGAAGCTTTGTAGTAAATTCACACAAAAAGAATTTTAAAAAGTGTATTTCAGCTTTCATTTAGAACAATTGGCCGACATGAAAAAAAAAACCACGCGGAAAATTATTTCGGTTTCTTCTTATAAACAGCGTTTTTGAATTGTTGGAAAATTCACTTTCAGAGTTTAACCATCAAAATTTTAGTACCATGCGCGATGTCGACATCGGTCAACCTTCGTGTTTGTTCCGATTCTTGTTTTACAGCCTGTTCTTTTCCTGGCGGGTGAAGCAAGAACCGGAAAACCCGGCCTCTTGCAGGCTTGAGGACTACTACTCTTAAGCTACATAGTGATAAAAACTAATACTTTGCTGAAGTTTACAAGTTAGTTTAATTAAAACATTTTGAAAGTTATACTAAATTACAAAGTAGCAAAAAATTACGATGAGATTTTTGAAAAAAAATCTATTGATATTCGTTTACACTAATTATTAAAAGAATTCATTGAAAACCTAGCGATAAAGTTACAATTATACTACTGATTTGCTTGCTTCTGCAATCTCTTTACCATAGTTGAAGAGGCTAGTGGAAAAACCTCCTAAGTGACGTTTTTGGTTTTTTTTTTCGCGTAAAAGTGCTGAATTTTTGCAAGTGGCTTATACTTTAACCAAGAAACATTTCTCCGGGGTTTTTTTCGCGGATTTCTTCCCCGTTTTCGAGAAAAACGAGGCCAAAAAAACGAGGCGGCTTCCCTTTCCAAAAAACAGAAACAAAAGAAACGCCTAAATCCTTTGTCTTTGTAAAACAATGAACGCAACGAAGCGGCACAAAAGACGCTTCGAAATCTGCTATGTATATTTTTAAATTAACGCGATGTGTCGTTGTTCCATTGATGGCGCAATACGAAGTTGTAGAAGTCTCCCATGGGTTGACAGATCGCTTCGCGACGTCGGTTCGAGTCTGGATACGGTCGTAAATTTTCTTTTTCTTTCTTTCTTTTTTTCTTTTTTTGTTCCGTCTGCTTGCTCAATTCCGGCGGCAAAATCGCAAAGCGGTGCGTTCGAGATGTATCAGTTAAAAAATTTTACGCTATGTTTTCGATCGGGACAAACATGGCACGACTAGTTTTTGACAACCACCGCATAAAAGTATCTACTTTTATGTGGTGGTTGTCAAAAATTAGCTCATCTGAGCAAGTTGACATTTTCGGCTAAACGTACCATTAATTCGCTCGTGCAGTCGTTTTACTGCTAGATTAAATCGGGACAAATTCATATGATGACGCAAGCGATAAGTTCGACTCGAAGACCTTAGTACCGCCAAATAATTCCAGAGAAATCGCAAGCATTCGGACAGTCAACATTTACAGCGAAAGATTCTGTTAAGTTGCTGAGATCTTTGTTGACATTGTTGCTTTTTCTATGTGCAGTTTGAACCGCCTACATTTCAGAGAGCGAAATAAATAATCTGAAAGGCGGTTCAAGATAATCAGCGAGAGTGCGCGCCATAGTACGCAAGACTATTTTAGCGTGACATCACGAGTAACGTTATTTTTAGAAATATAAACTTATTTTAGCGACAAAGGGTAGCAACCATTCCGTTTTTCGTGCAAAAATGTCAGAAGTGACGGTTTGGGTCAATTTTTGTTCTCAAAATTACCTCATGTTTTGTATGTATGTTTCAATTTGGTCAAAGAACGCTGACCTGAGTTTTCCCTCGGGTTTGCGCTTTGCAAGAAGAACAAGGTCTGAAATTCAGCCGGCTTCGTTTGCAAAAGAAACTCAAACCGTAATCAAATTAGTACTGTAAAAGAGTGTACACAACGAAGCAGTCCGTGCGGGAAAATCTTCACGTTGGAAGCCATTCTTGTGATTACCAACAACTCTTCAAGGTGATGCCGCGAAAGCACTCATTTAAACGGCACTCATTTATTACAAACAAACAAAAGTGCAAAAGACAACTGAAGAGATAATTCACAGGCTTGAAGATGTCAGATGGTGTTCTGGCACAGCAAGAACAGAAGCGGAACTCTTTGCAGCTCCTGGTTTTCTTGATCTTGGTGTTGTTGTTCCTTGCTCTGGAGCCGAAAAATTCGCAAGGCTGAAAAACAGTGACAGTGCAGCCTAGTGTCTGGCAAATTGTTCAGGAAAGTGGAAAATTTTCCTTTGAACGAGGACAAGGATTAACCATTTATTTTAAAGTTTGTTTAGGAGGGAGGCATTGGCCTCCCAGGTAAGGCCAAATAAGTCAGCCGGCGGGCGGCTTTTCAGCACTTAAGGCTTCTAAAAGCTTTCTGCCGCTGAGGGCGTTTTGGCGCTTTAGAGGGGGCGGAGAGGTTGGCGGCGAATTGCACTCCTCCATAGTTACGTTGAGCAATGACAACAACAGTGCAAAATACATGTCACTTTCGCTTTTGCTTGTGGGAGTGTATTTTACGTACGAGCATGCGTAAATTAAAAAATCCCAGCAAAAGTACCACACAGTAGTTACATTTTTGGCGCAGTGGTTATTGTATTGTATTTTATTCCCATTTAGTTATTATCTGTAACACAATTAAACAGAGATATTGCACTACATTATCGATCGTGCACTATTGCTAACAACGAAGCGTTCTGGTATCTTACTCGTGCAAATGAAGTGAACTGGAAGTGCTGTTGCTCCGCGAAAATAAAGTTGTCATAAATAATTGAATAATCCGTAGCGGGGAGATCGCGTGGATTTAGCAGCTTCGAGTTCGCTTGTTTTTGTTATTCCATTCTCGTTAGACGGACTACCTGCATCCGACAAGACTGAAGACGGTGATTGGCCTGACGGGCAAGTAGTGCGGACGATATATTCCTCGTTTCAACGTGTTCGGTCACTCTTACGTGACAAAAGTGTACATCTCGATAATAATGTTTTTCAGTCAGTGACACAGGCGTACTGGGGAAAAAAAAGTTGCAAGTTCTCCCAACAGGAGTTGAACCTATGACCCTCCGGTTACTAGTGCACATGCTCTACCACTAAGCTATAGGAGAAAATTACGTCTTTTTTGTGCTTGTTTGTTTTTGCACCCAAATGTATCCCTAAAACCGCCATTACGGTATTCAAAAACAAACTTTGAACAAAAAAGAAAATAATCAGCTTACAACACGGGGTTTTCCAAAGCGGTCACCCAGCCAAGTACTAACCCCGCCCGACAGGGCTTAACTTTGGTGATCAAACGAGAACCGGTGCATTCCCTGTGGTATGGTCGTAAGCTGAAAAATTTGTGTATTATTTAAGTAACTTATACAAATTGAGCCTCGTTTCCACTCCAGGAATGAACATTTCGAGGAATCAGGTTCCTCGCGAAGATTAGGGCGCAGCTTTTAGAAGGTTGTAATTTCATGGAGCTGCATTGTTATCTGAGGGCTGGGGTGTTTGTTAGGCACAACATTCTCGGATGCCGGAATGCCAAATGTAAGTGATGGCGACTTGGCGACTGAAACGTCGAACTGTGTTCTCAATCTCGATGCTTCCCATCGTAGAAATTGATCAAATGCCGTAAAACTTAAGTGAAGTCATTAGCGGTATTGACCTTTGATTGGGTTGTCGACGGGTTATCGTTTACTGGACTTGCGGTGTTGTGTTGTGGCACAAGTAGAACCGTTTATTAAACCGACCACCTGCGTGTTTTTTAAACGTTTGGGTGAAGTTTTTATTAGACTGAAGAAAAATTAGGAGAAAATTACGTCTTTTTTGTGCTTGTTTGTTTTTGCACGCAAATGTATCTCTAAAACCGCCATTACGGTATTCAAAAACAAACTTTGAACAAAAAAGAAAATAATCAGCTTACAACACGGGGTTTTCCAAAGCGGTCACCCAGCCAAGTACTAACCCCGCCCGACAGGGCTTAACTTCGGTGATCAAACGAGAACCGGTGCATCCCCTGTGGTATGGTCGTAAGCTGAAAAATTTGTGTATTATTTAAGTAACTTATACAAATTGAGCCTCGTTTCCACTCCAGGAATGAACATTTCGAGGAATCAGGTTCCTCGCGAAGATTAGGGCGCAGCTTTTAGAAGGTTGTAATTTCATGGAGCTGCATTGTTATCTGAGGGCTGGGGTGTTTGTTAGGCACAACATTCTCGGATGCCGGAATGCCAAATGTAAGTGATGGCGACTTGGCGACTGAAACGTCGAACTGTGTTCTCAATCTCGATGCTTCCCATCGTAGAAATTGATCAAATGCCGTAAAACTTAAGTGAAGTCATTAGCGGTATTGACCTTTGATTGGGTTGTCGACGGGTTATCGTTTACTGGACTTGCGGTGTTGTGTTGTGGCACAAGTAGAACCGTTTATTAAACCGACCACCTGCGTGTTTTTTAAACGTTTGGGTGAAGTTTTTATTAGACTGAAGAAAAATTACGAGAAAATTACGTCTTTTTTGTGCTTGTTTGTTTTTGCACGCAAATGTATCTCTAAAACCGCCATTACGGTATTCAAAAACAAACTTTGAACAATCAATCTAGCAGTGAAACGACTGCACAAGCGAATTAATGAGTCAGGCCATGTTTGTCCCGATCGAAAATATAGCGTAAAATTTTTTAACTGATACATCTCGAACGCACCGCTTTGCGATTTTGCGGCCGTAATCGAGCAAGCAGACAGAACAAGAAAGAAAGAAAGAAAGAAAGAAAAAATTTACGACGGTATCCAGACTCGAACCGACGTCGCGAAGCGATCTGATAACGCATGGGAGAATACTACGCCTTCGTTTTGCGCCATCAATGGTACCACGGCACACTGCGTTAATTTTAAAATATACATAGCAGATTTCGAAGCGTCTTTTGTTTCTTGTTTATTGTTTTACAAAGACAAAGGATTGAGGCGTTTCTTTGGTTTCTGTTTTTTTGAAAAGGAAGCCGCCTCGTCTTTTTGGCCTCGTTTTCTCGAAACCGGAGCACAAATCCGCGAAGAAAAGACCCGGAGAAATGTTTCTTGGTTAAATTATAGGCCACTTGCAAAAATTCAGCACTTTTACACGAAAAAAAATTAACCTAAGTATAAGCACCATGCTTCTTTCAGGTCTGATTTCATATTGGCATGCTACCATGTTTCCTCTATTTAGGCCCCAGTCTGAGGGGGCTAAGTAGAGGAAATATGGCACTATTTCTAAATAATTTGACTATGTGCGATGAAAACATAGCCAAACTAAGTGCCTCTAGCTCTTGAGTACTCTGGAAAGAAAGGAACAAGGAGAACTCTATCTCCGTCTCTTCCAGCACTATATGTGCTGACGTGGCGTCCTCGACCAGCGTGGACTTTAATAGCGAGTTAAATCGCTATGTTATACATGTTCCCTGCATCTAAAAATATTTCTTTATTCGTTTGGCATTTCTACGTAAAGACAGGAATCGTCAAAAGGCTTTTTTTAACAGCACTGAAGATTTTACGTGGAAATCTTGTGAGAATTTCTGACTTCCGGTTATTCACATGCGCCATTCACACCTAAGGGGTTCACAAACAAAGAAGCAGTGTTACTGAGATGACACCAGGAGTTGTTTTGAAAGAGGTCAAAGAGAACCAAGCATTCTGTTGCAGCACTGAGCAAGGAGCTGAGATCAAGTAAGTAAGTTGCTTTTAACTTTAATACCAAGCATGTTGCACGTGGACACAAGCTTGCGACTCTGCTTGGTTAGGAATTGTGTCTAAACATTCAGTCACACGATCCTCGGCTGATCTACAAAAATACAGGACCTCTTTTGCAGAAATCATCAGGCAACGACAACACTGTTTTCGTTGCCTGGTGCTTTCTGCAAAACGCTTGAAGCGTTATTGAAATGGTTTCGCGCCTCTAGGATTGGCGAATCGCCACGAGCTACTTATGCTCCGCTACTTATGCTGACGTTTTTACCACGTGATCGGTGGGATAAATTTGCAATATTTTCCCTTTCTTCCTTCTCAAAAGCAAGCCACGTGGACTGTGAGCCACAACTGTCACAGTGCATCTTGCAACAGAAAAACGGATTGTCGTGGTTTTTGTTTCAATTTTGTCAAAAAAGTGGCTTTGTGGTAAGCCATGAAACGTATATTCAGTAAAACAAGATGTCTCATGAGTGTTGGCTAGGCAAACTGCCTACCACACGAAAGTAATTCTGCGGTTGAGACCAAATTTTAAACGAGAACTTATCACCTCCAACTTGAGAGTTTCAACAAAATCGTTGCTTTTACCGAGTGCTTTTATTAAAGTGTTAACCGAGTGGTCGCTTACGAGAACTTAAACACAATGGAAAAAGCCCGTTGGTAATTCACAAAAGTGGACGCGGTCAGTTACGGGAGCGGTCGCTTACGAGAGCTTTTCATTACAGAGTTTAGGTGACAAGTCAAACGGGGTTTCACAATGCTAGCCCTAACTAGAGCTGGTCGCTTACGAGAGTGGTCGCAAGGAGAGCTTTGACTGTAATTAACACTGGCAGAAGTGTGTTGTAAAGGTCCGTTTAAACAGGGGATTTTTCTCGCGATTTGTTCTGCGATTTTTTGCGCGTGTAAACTAGCGGTGATTTTCTGCGCAAGACAGTTGAGGTACCTTATGGAAACCGTTGCGTAAATTTCGGAAAATTGCAATAAAATTTCCATTAAATTGCGCCTGAAAGTACAAGCCGAAGCAAATGAAACTATTCCTTCTTTGTTCTTTCATTCTTGTGTTAGTTTTGGTTTAATATGGACATAATAGCCCGATGATCAAGTTGACAGTATCACACAGCCGTTGTCCCGGTGGGTGTTGTAAATAAAAAGGCTTTTCATGACGAGGTAGCTATTTTAAACAAAAAATTAGGTTTGCACTGCACATCCTAGCTTGTACAATCTGGCCTGGATTGATTCGAACTGATTAACAAGGATTAGGGCTATTCGTAACCTGCCAGTATTGGAAAAAAAAGAACAAAGCGAATTTTAAACTGTTTCTCGAAAAGCGGAAATTACACACTGCATTCTTTGTTAAACGAAATCTGTTATTCGTTTGATCCGGCCATTTGAATGAGCATAGTGACCCCCTTGCATGCACCCCCTCACTACGAAATTAGGGAACTTAAGCAAACACGACGGCAACGGCTTTAGAGAACGTCACAAAACAAAAGGTTTAATTACCAAAACAAAGACCGTGCATGTGCGATACAGATTTTGGTGCATTTCTTTGCCGTCCTCTACGAAACAACAACGTGAAATGACTTAGTTTTAAGTAGAACGTGAACACACGACAGAAAATTTTCTTTTATCTACCTAACTGTAACGCCGTCCTTACAGAGTCACTCTCGGATTGTTCGGCTCGAAGTTTGAACTTTTACAGAACAACTGGCTTTGAAAAAAGCCAAAATGGTTTCCTGGCCGGCTAATGGGTGATTTTATATCGATGACATGAAGCCGGCTGCGGCCACGTAACAGAAGTGCCGTTTTGGAGGTTCTGTGGTGATTTACTGGCAACTTTTGTTGGAACTGTGGTATCTGACCGCTATATAGGGAGTGACCGCTTAATAGAGGTATTAGACCATCAACTCTGTATTAGACCATCAACTCAAAATTATTATACACATCACTTTATTCTCAACAGGTTAAACTAACATTTGAAGAAAAAAAGAAGAAGAAAAGGAAAATAGAAGAAAGAAGAAAAAGAAAAGAGAATAAAGAAGAAAAGGAGAATAAAAGAAGAAGAAGAAGGAAAAGAGAAGAGAGAAGAAAAGGAAAAGAGAAGAGAGAAGAAAAGGAAAAAAGAAGAAAAAGAAAACGAAAAGGCCAGAAAAGTAGGATAGCAAATTGATTTCTTATAAATATGGGCTCCTTAAGTTTTTTAGTATATTTTGTTCCATCTTCCGTTATTTTAATTGTAGCTGTTATCTTGTTGGTGTATTGTCGTCGTAAATGTGTCTCAGATAGGGCCGCAGAGGGTGAAGTTCGGAGGGACCCGAATAATTTTGAACCTCCGGCGGACGTTCCCGAATGGGTAACGTCGCCGCGCTTGCTTTGTCACCACTACTACATGAACAGCCAGTTCAGTCTTTGCCGGGAAACCGCCCGTCGATATTTCCCCTCAACGCGGCTAGATGATGGCCCAGTTGAAGAAATTGAGTTGGGTGTTGTTTAGAATGTGTACCTGTTTTGTTTCTTAAGCTACTGTGTTTTTATATGTATTTTTTTGTTTGTTTTGATCTATTCAGTTGTTTTAGTTGTTATAGCTCTTCTGTATAAAAACCGATCGTTTGTCTTGATTTGTTTTGTTAGCAATAGCCTATTGCAGGCGTCCCTGAGATTGATTGTTAAGAGCAAAGAGTTCATAGTCCATTTTTTTCTCCGGCCCCCATTACCTTCAATTTCTTCCAGCCTGACAAAAAAAAAAATTTTAAAAAGAGTTGTTGTCACTTTCTTTGCAACTTGGACGCCTGGAGGAGGCTACTGTTTGAATAAAGATTTTGTTTGGTCATGCTAGTCAATTTGCTATCCTACTTTCGCTATTTGTGGTAAAACTTTTCAAATGGACATTTTGTAAACTAAGGTGTAAATACTTAAAACACCATTTTCAACACATTAATTTTGTAAACACTAAAAAAATCACTTATTTTAAATTTTAATGTTTGTATAAATATTTTTGGAGTGCTCATTTCTTTTTAATCGGTCATTTTTGAAAGGTCTGCGTTTGTTGTGAAGACAGTAATTTTGTATTTACAAAATTTAGTATTTATTAAAAAACAATTACCTTTTAATGTTCTAACGCACATTTTATTTGTAAATTTCATTTCTAAAAGTTAAATACACTTAGCATGAAGCAATGATGTTCGACGGTATTTATGTACCGGTACATTGTAAGGTGTAGAAAAATTTTGCTACTACAAACTTGCGCCCCTCCCACCATACAACTTCTGTAAAATGTCGCGCCTTTGCGGAGCCATATCTTCGTTATATCAACACAAATACAGAGCAATGTTTTCCACACCAAAAGCAAATTTGAAGAAAAAGCCTGTGCGCGGGAAATCAGCCGTTTTTGAGCAAATGGCATGCATTTGCGCTGTTTATTTGTAGGTAATAGAAAAATCTGGTTTAATATGCCACGCATGTGGAATTAAACCGCTTGCAAATAACAGAGCCAGGTAAATTTCGCAAAAATTGACACAATATTGATCTGCATTGGCAAAAAATGGTTCTTCAAGTTGGCACAACTCATTTTAATTTTCTATAACAATAGTTTCCAGCGACACTGAACAAAACCAAGTAAAAACAAAATCCAAATCCCCTAAAAGGCAATTGCCTTTAAGTTAGTGAATTAGTTAAAGAGTTTTAGTATATAGCCAAAAATATATATATTTTTATGGCTCCTAAAGGAACCGTTTTTCATTGAGTGACTCGTCTGGACTGGATTATTCATCGGAGGTTGAGCTGACCATACTGAAGAGGAAAAAAAGTTTGGATAGAGCACACGAATGAACACTGCTTAAAGTCACACATTGGGGAAGCAATGAAAGATTCAAAGGAAAGAACTGGAACGTTAACGATACCAACCTTTCTTCTTTCGTTTGTCTGTCCTTTCGTCTATTTTCAGTACAGCAAAGAAAATAAAAAACTTAATTGAGGTTTTTAAAGATATTAAAGAGCAGCAAGACCACAGCGACAAACCGGATCTCTTGTAGACCTGGATCAGTATAAGCTTAAATAGCTTGGATACTAAAAATATAGACGGCAGACTGATCCTGACGGCAAAGAAGAAGTTGGCTGAGCGGGGGTTTGAGCCCGCGGCTTCCCGCTCAGCAGACCAGCATTCAATCGTTTTCACACAATCACATTTTCTGATAGCGACTCTCCTCGTTTCTCGGATTTTCCCTTTTTACTTTTGAAATTAGTGTGCCTTTATTAGCACAACCTTTGCTGGGAATGCCGTTTGCAGTTTGGTCTTCAAAACGCTTTATCGTTCGCCGATAGGTTTTCGCGGATTTGTTGTTTCACAACGTGGATTTTCATGTTGCAGGTCATGCGAAAAAGACGAGACGATTTTTGGCCTTGCTTTTTTTCTCGATAACGGAGGTCAAACAGGGCAACCGCTAGCGCTGCCGACAACAAAAAGAAAAACAAAAAGGAAAAGAAAAAGAGGCAGCGACGCACCGAACAACATTTCAAGAGTTCTGACTACTTCGATATTCAGACGTTCTTTCCGCTGTCAGCGAACAAAGCACTAAGCGGTCCCTGTTATTCGTAATTTTGGCTTCGTTTATTTAGAAAACGAAGATCTGAACCGGCGAAGAAAATTAAAGTGCAACCGCTGCCGACAGAAAAAAGAGGTGAGGACGCGTCGAACTCGCGATATCAACTGTACAACGTCATCCTTACACTTACTTAACCCATTGCGCCAAGGCGGAATACGCTGCATTACATGCGTCAATAAAGGATTATAACACTATTGTTATTCATATCGAACTTAAATGTCCCGCTCTGCTGATTTTGCGAAACAAAAAAAACTTAATCGGTTTCTTTGTTTTGCCTTTAAACAAAAGAATGTAAAGAACGCCGACCGTGTTTTTGCATGCGGTTTTTCTGGGAGAAAAAAGCGGAAAATGGCTAGAATAAAGACAGATCAATGTTTACCACACGAAAACAAGCCTGTACGCGAAAAATCAGCAATTTTTGAGCAAAATAAAAAAGCACCCAAAAAGTCACTTAGGAGGTTTTTCCACTAGCCTCTTCAGTTCTCCTTTTGCCTCTGCACTTGGAGTTAATCTTTGCTTTGATGTTTTCCCATTGTATTCCAAATGACGGCGAGTCAAACTTCTGATGAAGCACAGAAGATAAGTAACTAAGTTTAGGTTCGTCTAGTCTGCTGTATGCAAAGGTTCCTCCTGTGTTTCCGTTGGCTAACTCGGCCTCGCTAAAAAGGATATCAACACACGCCAAAGCAGCAGTGGACATCTGGGAGCCCATGAAAAGGATTGACTGCACTTTACAACACTGTTTGTCTGTGGGACCATTGGAAGGACTGTTCAGCTGGTTGTTGTCTTGTATCACTGTCAGAGGTGCTTGCGATGGACAGTTGACTGGCGAACTGTTGGAGTAAGGCGGTTCTCGGTAGACATCGGGTCCTGCAATAACTGAGCGTGATTGAAGACCAGGCAGGGGGGTCTCAGCAGAAGAAGTGCTGCGATTCTCGGAGCTATCAGGGCAGAAATCCACTAGGTCGCTAAGCAAGTCTGGGCCGTTGGTTTCTCTGTTCGTGTCCTCTTGCTTTTTTCCTTGAGGGCAGTCAGCTCGGCGACTATTTGAGATAGGTTCCGGACCTGCTCCTTTAGCTCTTGTGTGACATCAACAAAGTCAGTCTGAACAGCCATGTCTGATGTTTGTCTCAGCGAAGCAGCATTGCCCTCGTCGCACTGGATGCGAGCATCTGATGTTGGTCTCGGCGTAACAGCAGTCTCCTTGTTGCACTGGATACTGGCATCTCTCGTCTTGACTTTCGGGGGTGCTCGTTGTTGTTTAAAATGGGCATGTCGCGCTGCTTGTTCCGCTCAGAATGATTTTAGCATTTGGTCCTGAAACACAAAAAGCAGTTGGAAACTGACCTAGTAAATTTGGCTCGCATGTTAAACGCAGCGCGCCCAATTTACTTAGGTCACAATGCTGCTACTTCTAATTGTGAACAAAAAGGTGAAATTGTACACAGTAGAGAATCGAAAGAATGGCTGATCATAGATTAAAATATCTCATTTGTGAGGGAAGAGAATCATAAAAACAAATTCCAAATGGCCAGAAAAAGGTAAAGGTAAGTAAGCCGTGTTATGTTTTATAGTTCAGGCATTTGTCGTAATACGTATGCAAATATAGTTGGCTTTACTCGGACAAATAAAATAAAAACTGATCTTGGACCCACTCATGTCAATGTTAAAAGTTGAACAACAGCCAGCTGTTTTTTTTAGTTTGCCTTGACAAGTGTCATCGGCAACCTTCTCATAACAAAGAAATTTTAATTTCCAATATTTTCCTTGTAGCAACCTAAGTAGTAAAGTGCGCTCACTAGGGGTGCTTTACCTCGTTTTGATGTTGTTGGGGTTTGCTAGGGTGGTTGCTAAGGAAGTGAAAGTGGGCTCAACCGGAAGTCACGTGGTGTAGGGGTTGTGACGTCATAGAGGGGGATTGGGGCCAGGGCAGGGGACGTGCGGGGATCCCCTGCGGGGATCCCCTGATGAATGGTAGGTGAAATAACCGAAGTTAAGCATTGAGCAAGACACGCGCATGCGTCCATGTTTTTTTTTTGTACCACAAGGTCAGGATGGTCTGTCTCTTATTATAGGTAAATGGTTTTGCTCCAAGTAGTATGGGGGGGCGATCTGGTGAAATGAATGAAAAAGACCCACCCCTCGAATTTTTTAAACCAATGAGCGACTAGTGCCATTCCTTTTTATCATGTGATCCCGGTCAAAATATTTGAACCAATGAGAGACGGGGTCAAAGGTCATTTGGATTGGAGGGATTGGGTTTAGGGTTTAGAATTTGAGGATGGAACCGGAAGTGACGTGAAAGGGAACCGGAAGTGATTGGAAATGCGGAGGTCAGGTGATTTTGTTTGGGAAACCGCTGACCAGGGGTGAAAAAGAGCATCGCGGGCTCACAGATCAAGGAAGAGACCATTTGACTGACTCTAGTACAAGAAACAGGTTTGTTTATATAGGACAAGAGAAAGTCCATCCTGACCTTGTGGTACAAAAAAAAAGATGGACGCATGTGCATGGTTATTTCACCTACCAGCAGACCAGGAGGGAAAAAAGGATCGCGGGCTGCGATCAGAAAAGAGAGGACATTTCGTGACGCTTACATGACGTAGGTAAATGGCCCTCTGGCTAGGGTGGGAAACCGCTGACCAGTGATGGAAAAAGGATCGCGGGCTCATTCAAGATGGCGGATGGAGGTCATGTGATTTTTGTTGGGAAACCGCTGACCCTTGTTGGGAAAAAAAAGGATCGCGGGCTCAGATCAGAAAAGAGAGGACAATAGACCATTTTCATTATGACGTCACACGCGCAAAGGTTTCTGGTAGTTGTAGTAAAGATCGCCCCCAGGATCGCGCGATCCTTGAGAAATATGCGAAAGCAAGATGGCGGCTCAGTCGGATTCGAAAGCAGAACCGGGTGGTTTCACTTGTTGTGTTCCGAACTGCTACAACAATTCCAAAAAATTAAAGGGAAAGTTATCATTCTACGTCTTTCCGAAAGAGGAAAACATTCGGCAAGCATGGATACGCAACATTTCAAGAGAAGCTGAGTTTATTCCCAATTCTGGGCACCGAGTCTGTAGCGTTCATTTTAAGGAAGGTAGGAAGACTTACCTCAACAATGTGCCGACAATTTTCCCTGGTACAAGTGAGAAAGTTATAGGAATCGCAGAGGGGGATGGTGTTGCAGAGACAGGACAAGCAGAGCAGGTAGCACATCAACTAGGTGATGCAGAGCAGGTAGAACAACAACAGTTACCACAAGCAGAGCTCGAGCAGGAAATAAATGAGGTAGAGCAGGCAGGAAAACGACAAGAAATACAGCTAGAACTTGCAGAGCAGGTGGAAAATGTAGGTGAGGTAGGGCAGGGAGGACAACAGCAGCAGATTGAACAAATAGCACAGGTGCAGGAAGTTAGTGTTTACGAGTTGAAATTACGCATTGCAGAATTAGAAAAAGAGAACCAGGCTTTAAGACATACACTATCATTTGAGAAGGTCGGTGTTGAGAGGTATGCATTGTCAGATTCAGACATTTCATATTACACTAGTTTTGCAAACTATGAGCAGTTCAAAGCATTTTATGCGTTCTTAGATGGGGATGCTGGTTTATGTTCAAGACTCAATTATTGGGGTTCAAATAACTCCCTTGTTCAGTCAGTCAGCATTGACAAACGAGGTAGAAAACGAACCTTGCTATCCATTGATGAGTTGTTTCTGACACTGACACGACTTAGGATAAACTTGCCAGAGAAAGTCTTGGCTGACCAGTTTCATTTAAGTGTTTCTGAAGTGTCTCGGATTTTTTTTACATGGATTGATTTCCTTTACACACGACTCATTCAGCTGCCGATCTGGGCATCACGGCAAACTGTGGACAGGACTATGCCAGAATGTTTTAAATCTCTGTATCCATCAACAAGAGTGATTTTAGACTGTACAGAAATTTTTATTGAGAGGCCATCCTGTTTTAGAGTTCAAGCTGAGACGTATTCCACATACAAGAGTCACAATACAGCCAAAGGGCTTGTAGGCATTTCACCAAATGGGGCGGTCACATTTGTATCTGAACTCTATGGTGGTCATGCTAGTGACAGAGAAATTGTTAAAGCATCTGGAATTGTGGATTTAGTTCAACCCGGGGATTCTGTAATGGCAGATAAGGGGTTTGAAGTTCAAGATCTACTTGTATCGAGAAAGGTTGTGCTAAATATTCCACCATTCATGCGCTGTAAGGATCAGCTTGATCTTGATGAAGAAGAAGAAACTAGGGAGATAGCAGCAGTCCGAATCCATGTGGAAAGGGCTATAGCAAGAATCAAAAACTTTAATATTTTGAAATTTATTTTGCCAAATACCAGGGCTAGTGACATAAATAAGATATGGAAGGTTTGTGCTATACTTACCAATTTTAAAGGTCCATTAGTTGTTTGACCCTTTCACTCCCAGAGTGAGTTATGGGGACATTTAAAGTGGTTCCAAGTTTTAAGTCTGTGGATGATATCATATCGTGTGGCCATTCAAATTAATCCCTTCACATGGTACCATTTTTTTTATAAAGTATTTTACAAAATGACATTGAGATTTGTCTTAAATTCTCATTTTGGGCACTCTCGGGAGTAAAAGGGTTAATTGTCACTTTGATGCCTTTCTGTATTTCCATAAAGTTGTCGTAATACAAATAACCAATGGTTACAGGAGTGAGCAAAGCTGTGTTATTCCTTGGGGTGGGGGGGGGGGTATTCATGTTTACATTGATGGGATGTGCCCCCTTTTTTTTTTGGGTTGCAGTTCACAAGTTTTAGATTTGGGGGGTTTGAACTTTTGTTCACTAGTTTTTGGTGGATTAGTGTCACACAGCACTATTTTTAAAAAAACTATATTTGACCTCTTATTTTTTCTTAACAGAAATGGAAACTTAAAACTAATAAATGTAGCTTCATAACCTGATGCAAGCACAAGTGGGAGTTGGAGGGAATTTAAAAGAACTTTAACTGCAACCCACAAATCTGGATGGATTAACTTGTGTACAGCTTCCCACTCTCGACAATCAAAAATTGACTTTTTGTTTTATAGAGTTGGTGGCTGTGCGCATCATAATATGATGCACTATTATAGTGCATCATATGATTTATAGCACTTGACATATATTATAATGTCACTCGACTAGGTGCTTATAAACTTTTCCTTTGTTTACTCTTGTGCAACAAGGTTATGAAAACATTTTTTTAAGATAATGGTAACAGAAGGCATTTTACCATTTTGCACATAGAACACTAGATTGCTGTTTATGCTTAGATAACAAGTCTTAGACATTTGGGTGCAAGTGGAAAACATTGCAAGTCCTTCAATCAACTTTCAAATTATTGTGAAATCCTCTACTCTTTAGGATTATATCATGCTACAGTGACATGCACAACACTTCCAATTTTTAAACCACAGGGGCTGTCAAGTCACAAGTCACCTTGTCGGCACATGTGAATTCTCACTGATAAGAAAGTAAACATATAATTTCTATACACAGTGAGAGTTTTCCTACCTTCCTCAATGTTTCAGCTGTACACTAGTTGTTTAGTATCTGGGTGGTCACCAATGTTGGTGATGTCCAGGTAACAATTAACAAAATAATTCAATTAATATTGTTCACCAAAGTGGAGGTGAGTAGTGGTAGATATTTGTTGAGCAGCTAAGCAGAGAGGTAAATATCTATCACTCTTCACCAACACTGAGGTAAATACCATGATAACAATTGTTTTAGCATATACCAAACAAGTGGATAGGCAAAACCAAATAGTTCATATTTTTCTGAGAATGAGGGAAAACTTGCATGCAAAATCCAGAACAATGCCGGGAGGTGAATAGCAGATATTACACTGTATCCTGAGTTTGAGTAGCCAATCTAAGTGCACAGAAAACACCATCCACTGGTTTGGTATATACTAATTTAAACTACCATATACTACTGCCCACTCTGAGAACTTTTTTACACAAGTTACTTGATGGTGAAAGAAGTGTAAATATGTGACTTACTGCTGTTAAATAAAGTGTCCTGTAGATCTTATTGATGACATGATAATGACCACTCAATTGGAAAAATTACATGCTTCATTAATCCCCCTTTGTCCTGAAATTATCACAATAAAATTACTGATCTACTGGGTCATGCTATCTCAAACTCTGGCTAGTTTTTCCTGTTTCATGTGATATGTTTGTTTTGAAAAGCATAGCAAATACTGCAAGCATTTTGCAACAAATTTATCTGTATACAAATAAGTTAGGATATAAGTGCTTGCCCCTTTTTACTCTCTGGGTCAAAATTTCTGGAACAATAGCAAACATACAAAAATCAAGAAGCTTTTTCTTGAGATCTCTCCAGTAAATCGGATCAAAGTAGATTCTCTCAATGTGCAGATCTTCATAACCTTTGTAGTAAGTATACACAGCAAAGTCACTCCATGGTCGCCCTGACACTCCCATGCCCCCTTGAATTTGTGCAAAATGCTTGTGATCTGTTCTAAGCTTTAAAATGCCATTCTTGTTTTCTAGACAGAATCCTTTGATGTTATCTGCCATGACACAAAGTAATTTGGGGCTGTTGGGATCAATAATACTCTCCAGTTTGGGAGGAAACTGCTTATATTTCATCTCAAGATTACCAGTTGTGCTGTGTTTAGCTGTGAGATCATTAACCTCACCATCAAGACTAGCTGCGAGCAGTGGGGTGTTTTTGTCAATCAATAAGCCTTTGCCCTGAACCGTGATACCTGCATGACCCATTTGTGTTTGCCTCAATATGTATTTCTCTTTGATAACTGGCTCTAACTGTTGACCCTCCAAACACTGTGGGGGAGACACTCTCCATTTTCCGTACTGAAAGATATCTCTCACTAATCGATCAGGGGGGGTACTAGACCTGCGGTTCCTTACTTCTCCAAAATACGATGCAGTCACCCGTCCACTTCTGAATTGAAACCATTGTTCATTTTGTGACTGTCCTCTTGTTTCACTTTCAATTTTCATGATTTCCTCTTCAGAAATACTTAAGTTGTGAATGAACGTGGAACATGCCACCTTGAAATGAGATGCTGTCAAATCAGTATCATCAGGAAACAATGACTCCTCAGTGAGTGTAGTCAGAATCAGATGCTTGCTTATGTCGATCTCTGGTTTTACATCTGATGCAGAGTCACATTTTAAGTCCAGATCTGGGGTATGCGTCTCAAAATCTTGACATTGTACTGTTTCGCAGTGTGATATTAAATCTGACGAATTGTAGAAGTTTGATTCTAGAGGCTCAAGTAGTGGCCCATCACCAGCGAGTTTTGATTGTACTTCTGTGCATTGCTTCTTCGGTATTTCACAGTCAAAATGGAGTTTTCTCTTAGCCGGCACACCATAGTAATGGTCCTGATGGACTTTAACCCTTGCTTCCATTTCAGTTATCAGAGAAATTTCAGCAGGTTTGTAGTTGTTTCCCTCCAAAAGGTCGATTATCATAGGCTTTGAAGGGGTATTTATGGACTTCAAATTCTCACTCAGGGTCTTGATTTGAGATTCATTTACCTTCAAAGCGAAGGAGGGCGTGGCATTAAATGCCCGTCTATCAACTGACCTTTGGGCTCGTTTAAAAGCTTTTTGATGAAATTTGTCATCATGGTAACTGTGCTTCGTGAACAAAAGATCTTCAATTGGTACCGCACCACTGGTAATTACTGTCGAACGCGGCTTGTTCCATTGCTGTGGTTTCTCAGTACAGGTTACGTCTTGCGGTATTTCCGCTAGTTCACTTTCAACAAAGTCCAGCAGTGTATATAACAATGCACCTACGTGTTTGCATCGTCCACCTGCCCCGCCCTTGCAGTTGCAGCTTCCAGATCTCACCTTACCTGAGCTCTTCCACAGAGAAATATTTGTTCTGTAGGATTTGTTTCTTGTCATTGACGCCTTCACGCGACTTTCAAAAAAACAAATTTCTTCATGAGATGTGCTGTTAAGTTGCACCTTTTGAACATGAGCAGCTTTAAAAAGTGCATAGCCATCGCGTTTGCTCTTGAAGGCTCCTCGGCGAACCTGGTTTTCCTTTTCTAAATTTGCAGCCAAATATTCAAATATGAAACAGTGCTGAAAATTTGGCATTTCATGCAGAGAACAAGTCCAACCATCTTTCGGCCATTCGACATGACTTGCAACTTCATACTGGGGCGTGGAATTTTTCGAGTTATGCTCAAGCCGTAGTCTCTGACGGTGTATTCCTCCGTCTGGGTCCACAATATTTTTGTCCAGTCCAGAGCTTTGGTAAGCCTTTATCCTGACAATAATATATTGAACAACATAACTGTTATAATTTCTCTTGTATCATTTATAACAAGTAACTTGGGGGTGAGAAATTGGGACGCACGATTAGTTCATTACTGTTTGCGCTCTACAGTTTTGTTCGGTGGATATAAACTCGTTTGACCAGACTGTTGTATGGCGGAAAATGTAGATTCCGGCAAGTACAAAACCATGGGAAATACTTAGTTCACTGTTGGTTCTCTTCACTGGCTTCACGCTAGCGTATTATCTTTTGTGTTTCTATATTCCCTTTATATAAATTTTACAGTAGTTCTGGCCTAGAAGCATGAACGATTTTTTTTATAGCAAAGCTTACTGAACTGAAATGTCGAGTACACATATCGTTTTATCAAGGGTGTGTGAAAAGACGACTTTTTACACGCTCTGGATATTAAAAACGACGTGTGTACTCGACATTTCAGTTCAGTAAACTTGTCTGAAGTGAAATTTGGAGATCGTATTGAAAACCAACAAACCCCACGATTCAGAGGATTTGCCGAAATATTTCGCAGTTATTTTGTAATAGAACCGAAGCATGTACCAATCCAGATCACTTATTAAACTGCTTTGAAAAACGATGAATTTCATACGCGCCAAGCAAAAACAAAGACATAAGACTTGTTTCCTCAGTGGTCCGCATGTTCTCCTCGCAAAAATATATGAACATTTTTCTTGTGCGTTTTGTCTATGTTTACAGTGTATTTGGATTCCGAGGACACCAACAATATGAGAAACTCTTCCATTATTTCTTCTTCGTCGGCTTCAGTTTCGAAATTTTTGAAAATTATTCAACTGCTCACTAAGTAAGCGACCAAACTAACTGTCTACGCGGCACGGTGCTTCAAGATCGAAGATTAATCGAAGATTAAAACAATTTTAGTTTTAAGCTTAAACATTGATAGACAAACCTTGGCTTTGTCGATGAAACACAATTCCTACCAAGAGGACGTTAAAATCTATGCCAACTCTAAAAAAGCGGTTTCTTTTGAATAACATGATAAATATGAGTTTTTAAATTGCTCATGGAAAACTCTTGCATAACTGTATCCTTTGTCAAAATTAGCTAAGGTTTTATGATATTCTTTTTTTTTTCTTTTGTTTTTCTACAATTTTTGTTTGGTTGATAAAAGTTATACGACCTACCTCTTCCCTCCACCGGATCGCAGCAGGATAGGACTATCCGCGCCATGAACAACCGGTATATAAATGCAAGTGATAAATTTTATCCTCTGGGTCGCAATTTATCCGATAAGAGTTATCCGCTCTTTGAACAACCGGGGTCTGAGGAACTCAATTTGTCTTCCCGATTAATTGAGCAAAAATATCGGCTTTTTCTTGTTGTGGACATGTTAAACAACAGATTTGTCAGTTAGACTTTGAGTGTTTTACGAAGCCAAGTGAATGTTTTCCATTACTGGCTAATGTTTCTCTCTTGCGTGTGCAGGTTTTCTTTTATTAGATAAACAACGATTTGAGGTCTTTAATAAGAAAAAATTCGGCCTACAACATGATTTATGAACAAAGAACTGTCGTGTGTCCTATCGGGTATCATAAAGTACTAAATTAATTAAATTGCCTTTCGGTTTAGATTTAAAAAAATTGCCACAAATTTGTACAAGCGCGAGTCCGCAGGAAACTAGTGAAACTGCCTGGTGAAAAACACGCATGAGATTAGGCGTAAAAGATTGCGTAGAAGTTTTCCTCATTGTCAGCCGGTGGCAAACAAATTGTTCAAGGCAAAAAATAAATAAATAAAACATATTTTATTTCTTTCTCGCCCCTAAATTTGCTGTGAAGCTGTTTAATTTCATGCAAGGGTGTTTAATACTTAAACCTTACGAGGAAAATTTCGGCATCAAAGGTTATTTTGTTCACGCAAGATATCCTCTCACCTTTCAAGTAACTGAAGACGATTTCCACTGGTGGACGCTCCCCTGCATTTCAACCATCGCCTCAGTTGATCACAGTGAAAATTCTCTGGCTTTTTTCCGTTAAACGAGGCTCCGGGGACGTCTTTTTCCGTGAGAGACATTTTTGTTTATCACGTTCAGCTCGAGTGATCACGCAAAATCACGATCACGCTTTAAATTTCGCGCGATCCTGGGGGCGATCTTTACTACAACTACCAGAAACCTTTGCGCGTGTGACGTCATAATGAAAATGGTCTGTTACATAGGGAATACATAGGGAATACATAGGGGGATACATAGGGAATACATAGGGTAATACATAGGGAATACATAGGGAATACATAGGGAAAAAGGGATCGCGGGCTCAGATCAGAAAAAGAGAGGACATTTCGTGACGCTTACATGACGTAGGTAAATAGCCCTTTGGCTAGGGTGGGAAACCGCTGACCAGTCATGGAAAAATGGGGATTGCGGGCTCAGATCAGATTTAAAAAAAGACGCCATGTTGAAATCAATGATGTTTAATCCTTTTCCTTGGGTGTGGGAGGGTCACACGCATCAACAGGGTGAAGGTGTGTCTTGGCAGGCGGCTCGATATCCGTAAGGGTAGGTTTGAAAGGTGGCAGGATCAATGACTCTCTTGTCGTACACCAACTGGTAACGCTTGTAATCCGGAAAGGTGTAGAGTTGGTAGTGTTTGGGATCGCGCACAATCTGATGCGTTTTGGTGACGAGAGTTTGACGCGGCTTCTTTTGAGGGTTTTGGATTTCGTCCAGGACGTTTTGACGCATCACGTTGAAATTTAATTGGGTTTTGCCTTCCCAGTTGAGGCGAAAACCCCTCACTTTGCATTCCACTTTGCCTTTCTTTGTGACGTAGCCATAATTCTTGGGGCCACCTGACACGAATTCTTCAATGTAGTCGTCGGCGTCTAATTCGCTCGTAAACTCGCCGAGGTAATCCCCCAAGACTGGATTGGATTGACCCTCGTCTTCAAGATAAACCACGGAGTTGGTGTCATAGTACAAGACCCGTTCCCCAAATTGTTCCAAGGCTTGGTAGAGACGAAGTCGAGCCCAACAGGTGGTGAAACAGGCCACAAAGATGTTGAGGTTGGGTGATACGGGGATGTCCTCCTCTTGATGTTCAAACAGCACTTCTACCATTTGGTCATTGATCACGGAGACGTGACGCACGTCTAATTTGTCCGTGTCCAAGAATTGATGAAATGGTTGGGGATCATCAAATTCTTGGACTTGGGTCTTGTTGAGCCGTTGTCCAAACTTGCCCCACATGGAATTCAACATCATTTTGGCTAAGGTACCTAACCCTTTGTTTTCCTTGATCTTGTCGTACTCCAGCTGGATCCCCTCATGCTGGAAGTAATCTTCAATGTAGGCTCGTTTTTGTTCCTCTGTTGTTACCCCGGCGGGCCACCCACTGGCTTCTTGCTTGATTTTCAACCAAGTGTTGACATAGTCTTTGAAGAGGCCTTCACAAGTTTCTTTAAAATGCCAGACTTCGTTGATGTACTGGACTTGGTATCCTAAGTCCACCACTTTAGACAATTCCGGGCTGCACCAGGTCCCGGTCAGGACGCGTTGTTCGTCGGTGTGGTCGCACTGCGCCGATCTGTCCCAGGGGCTTTTGGACATTTCTTCTTTGACACAGGTGGCACAGAGGGGAAAGGTGAGTTTGCTCTCATGGCGGTACGGCAGGACGGGATGGTAGAGGTCACGTGGAGGCAGGACTTTGCATTGGATGACACCAAAGTACTGTTGGATGTGAGTGTGACCCGGTTGGGAAATGAATTCAGGATGACCTTTGGGGTACACACAGGTTTTGTTGACCCAAGGGTACAAGGAGGTGACATCAATGTAATGGATCTTTTGGCTGGGGGTGACATGATGGTACAGCTTGACAGCATTGGTACGACCTCCACAGAAAGCGTCACGAGGGTTGAGGGGGTCGTTGAAGTCCAGGTTGTCGACGAAGGATTGGATCTCTGGGTTGGTTTCTTTGAGACGTTTCCATTCACACCCCCATATTTGGACCACAGTGTACCCTTGTTCTCTAAGCTGTTGGACCTTGTGTTGGGAGGTTTCGTAGACATCTTGCATGGTTCGATCATAGTGACGCACATGTTTTTCGTGGCGGTTTGGATAGCAGGTGGGACATCCATGGGTGAAACAACCTTGAAATTCGTACACGGTCTGGGTGTCGTGGCAGTAACCATCCACGAACCCCACGGCTGGGATGCGAACCTCACCGGCATTGCCCGCGTGTTGAATGTCCTGGGGCTGTTGTTGGGCACACCAGGTTAGCCATTGGATGGCCACGTTGGAGTGATTGATGGAGTTCTTCCAACCACGGACGGGTTCACTGGCAATGCTGTTGGGGATCATCCGGTTCATGCGTAGATCCCGGTTGCAGGCGGAAGCAATGGTGATTTGATCGAAGGGGTTGAAACCCGCTTGAGCTTCAAACAATCGTTTGAAGGTGAGACATCCTTGTTTCAAGAGACGCACATCTGATTCACAGTACGCGACCAATTCTTTCTGGAAATCAAAGACCACCTCCTTATCGCGTTGCTCTTGATGCCACTTTTCCAAGGCTTGCTTGCCTTCGGGAGACATGGTTTCAGGCATGTAGTAATCGAGGGCCGGGACGATGCCCACGTAGTTTTGATGCTCGGGGAGGTTGAACTTGTGTGGGAAGTAACCTTTTTTCAATTCTGTCAATCCAAAGGTTTTGGGAAAGGCCGACAAAGGCATCTGGAAGAAACTGAGAGAATCGATGAAACGGATACGATCGTGTTGGACTTGTAAGAGTTTACATCCGTTCCGGAGCTGTTCGACGATCCGGTTGTCACTATGGTATTGATGAACCACAAAGTACCCATCGTACCCTTGGAAATTATGAGCCACCACATTGACTTGACGCGTGTCGTTGAGTGTGAGGGTATCCAACCATTCGAGAAAATCTCTGGTACAATATTCGCCCGGGAAACGCACGGGGTCGTCGTCGTCTTCGGTTTCGGCCACGATGAGATTAGCGATGTGTTGTTCATGGAGTTGCATGGCTTCAATATCAAAAAACACGTGCAAGGGTGGCAGGTCGTCCACATCGTCTTCTTGCTCCTCCTCCAGTGCATGGGGGGTTTGAAGTCCAGCGGCCGCGGCCCCTCGTTTGGCGCGAGGACCCCCTTGACGTTTCTCTTCTTTTTCTCTTCTTGAGGCTTTGGGGCTCTTTGAATAAAACATAGATGAGTCTGGGCATCCACGTACTCATGGCAGGAAGGACAATCTATGTGCCAGCATTGATGCCTTTGAATTCTTTCTACCCCTACCTCCTGCTTTCGGCAGGAGGGGCATCGCCTGCGAAGAAAGCACACGGTGGACTGTGGGTTGTTAGTGGGTTTGCCCGCATGGTCAACAGCCAGATGTGTTTGGAAACAAGTGTCTCCGAAAAAGTCGCGATGACAAGTGTGGCAACGTTGGGTCGCTTTGAGGCCTCTTGGGTAAGCTGCCTCGAAATCGGGGCACTCTTTTTGACGACAGGCTCCGCAAAGTCGTTTTTTGTTGCATCGATGAAGACCTTCGTGGTCATAGGGTTTCCAACAGTGAGCACATACATAACTGGACCCGAAAAACCCTGGCAAACGAGTAATGACATCATAATGGCCTTGGTGGTGCAACAGGATCAATTGTTTGTCTTGGGTGCCTCCAAAGGTGGTGATATGGAACGAGCGATGGGCGTCCACCAGAATGATCTGGTAATTGGCAAGGGACGGGGCGGCACTGAAGGCCGTCAAGGCATCGTAGCTGCAAGGACCCAAGGGCACCTTGGCTTCGTGATGGAGCAACAGAGCCAATTCTTTTTGGATTTTCCTACCGTGTCGAATCGATTCCCACTTCGGGTGTTGGTCCAGGCGAGCTTTAGCAGTGACGAGGGCCCGAGCACAACAGAGCTCATCTCTATTTTGGATGCGGATAACGGACCGTGACCGCGCCGTCAGCACTTCAAGGGTTGGGTGGCCCGGCTTGGTACTGCGTTTTCGTCCGGTTCCCTGAGGTGCATGATGGACTTGGGTGATGGACAATTGAAACGAATCGTCCATTTCAAATTGTTCATTGCTGTTGAGGGCTTGGGCCAACCGGTCGAAGAGGGCGTCCATGCGAGCACCTCCTTCGCGCCATTCACCGGCTCGTAAGCCCCATCCCTGAAAGTTATTGTGGAGACGGTCTGAACCGATGGTGAAATAGAGTCGATCTTGATCATGCAGGTTAGGAGTGGTGGTTAACACTTGATTCACTGCTCGACGTAAGCCATCTTGAAGCGCTTGAGTGATGTTTTGGTCGTCAATAAAGTTGCCTCTTTGTCGTAACTGGGTTTTGAAATGCCGTTCGCGGACGCCCATACGGCTACTCAAACGATCCACAAAGGGTTGGACTTCAAAGTCGAAGGTGCCCCTAGCCTCATCCAAGGCACCGCCACTTTGCTCAAGGAGGTTTGTTTGAAACGCGTGTTGGCGTTCCAAATGATCGAGGAGGTTGTTACAGAGGTCATCCTCCTCGCTGTCTCCCATCTCGTCCGGGCATAACAAATCAGAGGTCGTCTCTTCTTCCTCAGAATCGGATGTTTGTAGGCCAAGCAAAGCCAATTGGTCTTGTACGGAAAGGCCACTTGGCCCCGCTTCGTCTTCGTCTTGGCGAGAGGTCATGATCAGATGAACCAGCTAGAGGTTGGTGCCCGGCACGAAACGCCGCCTCACGACAGACCAAGAAAACGACAACGACGAATTGGCGGAGCTCCGAGCCAAAGAAGAGCGACGACGGGCGCAGCGACGGGCTTCCAGAGCCAGGTACCGGGTATCGTTGTGACAGAACGTTTGCATAGGAATGAAAGGGTTGGAGGAAAAAAAGAGACAGTGATTGACATTTTCATTTGTTTTTATTTTTTACTCAACATGGTATGGTGTGCCATTAAATTTTACAATTTTAAACGTTTCTTGGCTTGCATGATTTTTTTGACAACCCGTTCCGTCTTGGTTTTCTTGCCGGGTAACCGATCAATGGCTTGGATCATCTTGGTATCGGCTTTCCATTTGTCTTGCAAATTCTTGGCACGGCTGTAATCAATGTCGTGTTGTTTAGCAATCTGGTCCAAGCGATTGATCCGGGATCCCCACGTTTCAGACGTTTGGCTAAATGCGTCCCAGGGCCCATGTACTGATAGCCAGGCCAATGAAATTCTTTGCCGGTTTTGGCGATCCATTTTTGGACATCCAGGGCTCCACCGGATTGGCGGCGTTTCCGTTTGACGCCCCGTCTCCTCCTCTTGGTGGGCATCTTTTAGTCACTGTCGTAATCCAATTGGCGTCGTAACTTTTTACCTCGGTGCCAATCTTCCCACCCGCGTAAGGGTTTTAATTGTTCCACTTCACGCGCGGGTCCTTTGCCTTTGCCTTTGCCTTTGCCTTTGCCTTTCGTAACACCACTTTCGGCTAAATGTTTTTCCCAAGTCTTGCGACGTTCTCCCACGGCTTCTAAACGCGACCGGAGATCCCCTAGACTGGTGGAAGGGGTGGCTTTCTTGAGAATTTTACTAGTGGTGGCCGCTCCTTTGCCTTTCTTGGTTGCAGGGGTAATGGGAGGTTTGGGAGTCGACGGGCTTCCTTTTATCATGCGCTTGAGCCATTGTTCCACGGGTCCCGTCACCAAATCCCCTTCCTCTTCCTCGCCTTCCTCGCCTGGCGGTGCACCCGGGGCACCAACCCCCACCCCGCCAGGAAATTGACGGATGCGTTTGGTTAACTTGGTTAATTCTTGACTCATGGGTTTGGTTTGCGCACTGACCACGGCCGGGGGCAATTGGGGGTTGGCCAACAAGACATGTTTTTTGGCGGCTAACGTAGCGGCTTTGTTCAACAAGGCATTTTCGGTGAGTTCTCCTTTGTAATATTGAATGAGTTGTTCCAAGTCCTTGTGGGGAATCATGTACACCTCGTCCATCGTTGACTACAGTCAGAGCAAAGTTCCCCGTCTTCCACGGCACGACAGCTCTCACAAAGACGGGACTTTAAGATATGCATGTACTCTTGATGCAACAGGTGATATTTATGCTTCCAATAATAACAGTCGTCTTTCCACTTGTCGGTGACCCAATTGGCCTCTTGTAACAGGGTGATCCATGTGGCCAGGGTTAACGGGTCGGTCGAGCACATTGACATAACACGTGATGTAGTCCTTGAAATAACCCGCGTCCTTTTTGTCGGACCAACCACGCACGACGCTTTTTGACGGAATGTCGACGACGTCCCAAGTCGCGTAGCACCTTTTTATAGGGTTGAAGTTTGGCCAGGATGGGTGGGGTGACAGGAATCTTGTTTTTTAAGAAGTTCAAGACCAGTTCACTCACAGCATTGATTTGATCGGCATTGGCATGTTGTAACAACTCTTGACGTTTGGAGCCATTGGCTTCTTGTAACATGGACCGTAAAAACGGCAATTGACGTCGAAGACGTTGCATCTTTTACCGATGGCGACGACGATAGCGTTGGTTGGCTTTTTGAATGGTGCGTTTTATACGTTTATCCGTTTCCAAGGCCACGGCTTTTCCCAATCCCGCCATGGCGGGGACCAATAGATTTAAAAAACCGCCTCGTTGACGACGTCGTCGTCGACTCCTCAAGGATACCATGGACGGTTCATCAACACACGTTGAAGGGCTTTGTTTTGTTTGATCACGTCCCGCGTCTCTTTATAGCCTTGACGGGTATTGCGTTTGAAATCTTGCCACCACCCACTGCCTTGTTGGGGTCGTCGTCGATAATACTGTACATTGTCAGTCATGCCTTTTAAGGCTTGAGCGCCTAATTTGCCTAAAGCGAGGCCAAACCCAGGCGCTGGGCCTGATAGAACCATACTCATGCCATGCGCTATTTTATCCACCAAACGGGGTTTGCGACGAATTAAAGCACCCCCTCCTTGACGTCGTTTTCTTTGCGTTGGTCGTCTTTTTCTTCTTCTTTTTCGGACGGCCATGGTTCTAAGAGCGTGGGACTGGGAGGGAGCCGCTTTTTATCCTTTTCCGTCCAATACCCTTTGGACATCAACGGACGAGGACATCCGTCCACGTAACATGGCGCTTCCACGGGCTGGTACACAAAACGACGATGGTAATCTTGCACACATCGTTTGGGTAACGGAGGGGTGAAATCCACAATGGTATCATCCAACGTTTGCATCTTGATCAAAAACCTTTCCAGGTCCTCCAAAGGAACACCACGCACATAGGTTTTCAATTCGGTCAAGGCTTTGGCATACGTGGTAAACGCAAACCGACTCATGGTCACTTTAAACCGGTATTGTTTAAAATCGTTCCATCCTTTGACCACCGTACCCACGGCCGCCAAACACGCCACCAACGTACTGTTTTCCAAGAGGGGTCCGGCAATCATGCCCGCTGCCATCAGGAGTAATGCCAAGCCATTGAACAAGGCGTTGACAAACTTGAAATGATTCAGCATTTTCCGATAACACCACCACTGTTTGTGGTAAAAGGCATACAAGGAATCCATGCGTTGCAAAAGTTCCGGTTTGAATTTTTCACCGTGGCTTCTGGACAACGGTCCATTCAGCATGGATACCACGGTTTTTCTTTTACTTGACATCCTGATCACTGCGACGTTTTTGATACGTGTGCGTCCATCCCTCGTCTTTTAAGACGTGGCTCAACAAACGTTGTTGATCGGACGAGGCCGGGTGCAAATCCAACACCAAATACCCATAAGGCCGTGCAGTGGCGTGATGAAACGTCTCCAACGTGTCTTTCCAGGTGGTAGGAAACGATTGAAGCATGACATTGCGCACCCCCAATTGATCTCGGGGGTTCTTGAACGCCACGATGTAATGGGCATTGCGGGATATACTTTTGGCATATCGGCCTACGGGAAACATGTCTTGGCACAAATAAAGCACCGTGACATTTTGATGATGTGAATGTTTGGTGAATAAATCCAACACGCGTTTATCGTGACTCCCTTCGGCCATCAAATCATCCAAGACCATCACTCCTTTACGCCCTGGCGGAAACCATTGCACCAAGGCTTGATGATCGGGAATCCCTTCGTGAAACAGCACCCCTTGATCTTGCATGCCTCGAAATCGATCTTGCCAGGCCCCGTAACAATAATGCACTTGGTTCGGTGGGGTGTCAAACAAGTCTGGGTTCTCTAACAAGAGTTCTTCCGTAAACACGGTTTTGCCACATCCTGAGGGCCCCACGACCAAAATACTGGATGGGGTATGAAAACGAAACGGTGGTCCCGTTTGCATGATGATGAGGACTAAGACCCATAAAAAAAGGCACCTTTTTATAGAGTCGGTGGGACTCGAACCCGCTACCCATGAAAAAAAAAAAGGCACCTTTTTTATTGGAGTCGGTGGGACTCGAACCCACACACGACTAAGGCTCTACCGACTGAGCTACGACTCCGTTTTGGATAGGACACAATAAAAACAACTGTTTTTTTCCAACGAACTTTTTATTTAACCATTACATTGATGATACGGATGACAACAGACTTGATACCATCTCGCTTCTTGACCTACAATGAGTTGCTGAAGGCGTTGACCGGCTTGATGGTCATTGCTTACATAATCATGATCGGAAAACTCATTTAAAAATTCTTGCACGGTCCGTCCACGGGCTTTGGCTTTCAAGTACAACAACGCATAATCGCCACAACTCTTGCTTGAGATGGC
Source organism: Siderastrea siderea (assembly GCA_964030785.1). Taxonomy (NCBI): domain Eukaryota; kingdom Metazoa; phylum Cnidaria; class Anthozoa; order Scleractinia; family Rhizangiidae; genus Siderastrea; species Siderastrea siderea. The sequence goes on from OZ034977.1 coordinate 4,172,269, forward strand.
TTGGAGGGACTTGCCATTGGTCACCACATATTTCCAATGTTGAACAATCCACGCTCGTAACGGGGCAGCTTGCACGTACGTGTCCAGTGGCAAGGCATAACTGTCGAGGACTTCACACACGTTTCCCTCGGTCCACACTGCTAACCAATGTTGTCCGGGTTGATCGTGCGGGTCGGTGTTGACAATGTACCCTTGCGGAGTGGTCTTGACAGGACTCTTGGGTAATCGATCACAGGCCACCGTCCCGTAAAACACCGGTTTCAATTGGGGGTCCTCACGGGCTAAATAATCCAACTGCACATTATTCAAGGCCACGTGTTCCATCTTCTTTTTTCAGTGTTGGTAAATGTTGTACAACACGGCTCCGTTGCGGTCAATCTCCAGCAAGTTCTCAAATTCCCCATACACGAGCACGGTTATATTGGTACCGGGCGCGGCTCCAAATTCCAAGCTGAGTTGTAAATCGCCTGTTTGCTTGGGGTTGAGGGTTTGACTGTCAGCACATCCATTGGCCACATTGTCATACATGTACAAGGTACAATTTTTAGCTTGGCCCCAATCGAGCAGCTCCACCATATTGCCTTTCTTTTTACACCAGGCTCCACTGGCTTGCAGAAAACGGAAGTAGCCTAGATTATCTCGGGTGCCATTGTCATGCACCAACTGTAGGGTCTCATAAGGGTATTCTTCTCCTTTGACAATCTGTCTTATGGAGGTCAGACCAAATTTCTGGAAGCAGAAGGGATCTCGGGTCACATCCCCATTGAAGGCGCGGCTGTCCACTAACCCCACAATCAATCGGTCAGGCACTCTGTTTTGAAACAGGTTGGGGATATCAAAGCGGACCAGGTTGCCTTGCATGCTAAAGGTCCGGATTTCACTGCGGACGGTGGGGTAGGTAGCGATGGCCCCTTCATTGTGTCTTTTTTCAGACAAACTCTTGTAGATGGCGTCATTCAAACGCAGTTGACAGAGATGAAACCGTAGTTTGACATCGCCTTCCATCAATCGGCCGGCTAGAGCCATGCCATTCAAAAACAGGTTTGGGCCATTGAAATGAAATTTCATCTTGATTTCGATACCGGGCACCAACAGTTTGCCGGTGTGAAACACTTCCAGGTGCAGGGTAAACACCAGACTGTGGGTGACACCTCCAGCATACTTGGCGGTTTCGGCTACCATGGCGGCCAAGGCTCCTTTGTGATTGGCACTGAGATTCCTGTAGTCTGCATGCGGGGTGGTAGTGTCTGTGTTGTTGTTGGTCCATTGGGGTGGGGAATCCACTTGATTGAACCAGCCTTGGGGTCCCAACACGGTCTTGCCATCTTCTTGGTCATAATTCAGCAAGGTTTCCAGGTAAGCTTTGTAATGATAGGTGTCGGATTGAGGACTGATCAACGTGCCATTCAACTGCAAGTCAATTTGTTTGATGATGGAATGGGCCAAATTGTTGACGGGCCACAATTTTTCATTGGCCACCAAGTCATCGTTCGTACTTTTCTGCAATCTCAATTCCATGGTAAAGTAACTGCATCCCAAATCCACAAAATCGTCCAAGCCTGGCACAATGAATTCCATGGGATTGATGCCCGTGGTGGTGGGTTGAATGGTGACCATGCGATAGGCATTGATGCTAATGTCGGTCGGCGGCACATTGAAAATCCGTAACGCCGGGTTGATTGTCCCTTCGGAACGTGGGTGAGCCGGTGGGGTTTGCGTACTCACGTCAGGCATGTTTAACGTCGTCGTCGTCGTCGAGTGGTGGCACCCCGTCGTCGTGAGGGGTTTTTATAGCGTCGTGCTAAGCGTTGTCTCAAATCAAACCCGGGCACTCTCATCACCTCGGGACTCAACCAGCCTCCACGTTGTCGTCGCATGAGTTTCCAAAAAGGATACAGTCCTCCCCATTGAGACAAACCCCGATCACTACGGATCCGTCGAGGTCGTGAAGGCACGGGTTCCATGTTCACACTCCAAAAATATCCCGCGCTCGTTTCACTTGTTTGGGAAACAAAGCACTGGCCACCCGCACGGCTTCTTTCACGTTCTTCTGATTCAACGCTTTCTTGGCTTGTTTGGTGATTTCCTTTTTAATGACGTCTTCGGCTTTGCGTTTAACACCTCGTGTGAAACCCGCTTCCAATCCTCTCTTGATATTACTAGGCAATTTCAAAGGATTTCGCGTGCTTTTAAGGCCTTGGAACCCACCACGCAAGAGATCCGTCACCAACCCTTTTCCACTTTGACCATGTTGATCATACCACTCGTCTGTCCGAAATCGTGTCAAACTTCCCCCACGCATCGTGCTGTACTCTTCACGCTTTACCAAGGATCACGTTTTTGTTTGTGTCACAGGACTCGTCTCTTTTTATACCGTCATCGTCGTTTTTTCCGAAAAGCGGCTTCCAACCCTTTTTTAGCACCATAACTCGCGGCACCACCCGCTGCACCCAACGCCACGGCTTTTCCTCCAGCGATCAAGGCTGGAATGAGAGCGGCAAGTGGGAATAAACCCCCTCGTTGCCTTCTTCTTCGTCTCGTTCGACGCACTCTTGTCTTGGGCATCTTTTGTTGTGATTGGACACTCTCTTTTCCAAGTCTCCCCTTTTTATGTCTTTTTGAAGTGCAACGTGACAATGGTATGGCCTTCACCAAACTTGACCAAGTCTCCTCCGGTACCAATCGTTTCGGCTACTTGAACATCAATAATTTCCACTACCTCGTTATGAAGAGACGTATTGAATGTGCAACGGTTCAAAGTACAGGGTGCCTCGTCCTTGTCGCTCGTACTGGATTTCACGCAACAAATCGGTCACGCGATTGCCCACAATCGTACTGCCTGCCACGTCGGAGTACACGTGCAACGATCGTGTGGGGTCCCCCACCACCGCACGAAACGCCACATTCAAGTTGGTGAAACGCCAACCACAACTCATACTCAATTCCATATAGTCTTCCACTCGACTGGTGGTCCAAAACACCGGGTTCCCCTCCTTATCGGTGATATCCTTCCAATCACTCTTCTTGGTCATGTCGGGTACTTGATCCCCTATGAATTCTTGCTGCAAGTTCGGTCCCAAAATCCATCCACTGGCGATTCTACGTAACCATCCCATCTTGACAGCTAACTTGGTATGAACGGCAAAGGAGGGCGTGCGAACGGATCCATCATGACACACTTTCGTGTTGTCAATCACCAGATCCTCCCCTTCCCAACGAAACTTGACGTACGTGTGTTTGTCTTGATCGTCCAAAAACGTGGCCCCTTGGATAGCCGATTCCCGTCGTTTCTGTTCCACATGAGTAATGGCGGCTTTCATAAAACTCACCCCGTCCACCACCCAATCCCAGTCTTTAATATCGTCAATTTTGGTCACGGCCGCTCCATATTTGTTATAGGTACCTCCGCTTTGACTGGGTGCTTTCAGGTGCCATTTGATGCCTAAGACGTGTTGTCCTTTCATCACCAACTCGTACAAATTGACGCGGGCATCCGGTAAGGAAATGGCACTCAAACCCACTTGCCATCCACCTCCCGTGAGCTGTAACGGTTGAGGTAGACGAATCTTGAAGGAATTGGCTTGGTTGTTGGGAAATTCATGGCGGTTGGCATGACTCGGTAACGTCACGTAGAACGACATCTTGTCTTGTTCGTCACACGGTCACCTCCCTTTTAAAGTGGAGGGTGAGGAGCGTATGCCCTTCCGCAAATAGGACCAGATCCCCATTGGTTTCGGCCATCTGGGTTTCCACGATTTCCACCACTTCATTGCGTACCGGGACATATTGAATATGGCGAGGTTCAAAGTGCGTGGTGTTTTGAGGGTGGTACTTGATTTCTCGTAAGAGATCGGTGATGCGACCCCCTACCATGCTGCTGGTCCCTACATCGCAATACACGTGCAAAGGACTCACCGAGGGAAATTCCGACGAGACACGAAACTTGTCGTTCACATTCACAAAACGCCAAGGGCACGATAGACTCAACTTCACATACTCCCCATCCACTTTCCAAAAGGTGGGTTTCTTGCTGGCATCGAGGACATCCGTCGGGATGGGAATGGTGGACATGCCTTGAAATTCTGGCAAGAGATTCGGGCCCAATCGATAGGTCCCGGGAGACACTTGTTCGATCCATCCCATTTTCAGGGCCAAGCTTTTCCCCCATGACACGTGCGCCACTTGTCGTTGGTAATCCACCTTGGTGGTATTCAACAACAAATCCCCTTCTGAGGTCCATTCAAAGGTCGGGTACAACTTGAGGCCATCGTTCTCTGTCCATTTGTTTTTGGGTTGGGTTCGTTTAGCACGTTCTTGCTCGTAACGATACACCAGTTGGTGAAAAAAGTGCGATCCCGTCAACGACGAGGCCATCTCCTTTTTCATGTCTTGACCCCTTAGGGTGAGTTCGCGCCGTTCATGGAACCACACGTCGTCACCTTGATCGTCTGTGTCATGCACGCGTTCGTGCCATCGCACGTACAACAGAGGCTCGGCGTTGCCGACAAAATCTTCCCCCACGACGGGAATGGTGGGTAAGGATAAACTCACCATGCCCACCACCCATCCTCGTCCTACCAATCGAATGGGTTGGGGCAACCGGTTTCTGAAATGATGGGGCTTGTTCTCAGGAAACTCCTTGGTACTAGCATGACTCATCAACGTCACGTAAAACGAAGAATTGGGCACCCACGTCATGCCTGTCTAGTCGCGTCGTCGTCTTTTGCTTTTCTGGGGTGGACTTGTCTCTTTCTTTGTCTGGGGCGGTCGGAGGGAGGTCACGTCTCCCCTGGCAATCCAACTGTTGTACTTGTCCGGCCACCCTTTCCACTTGACCAACAGGCGATCTTTTTGACGCTTAAGTACCTTTTCGATCTGAAACACATCGGACACGTGCACTTTTTGTAAATCCTCCTCGTAAAATGTGCCTTGAACGGGGGTGTCATCCCATTCGCGAATCTTATAGGTGGGCACGGGTCCCGGGACCACACGATGCACCACAAACACTTCTTCGGTCCAACCGGGTAAATAGCCTTTTTCAAACGTCCGATGAATCTTATTGAGACGTACACGATCCCCTACTTTGAATTTAGGTTTTTTCTTGCCTTTCAATCGTTTGCCGTACAATCGTTTCCACACGGCTTCTTCGTTGTCCCACGTCACGTCTTGAGGGGGCATACCAATACTTCGATGACGGGTGGCATTGTACCCTTGCACCAACTCGGGTAACACATCGTCAAATTTCAACGTGTTGGCGGTGAAATAGGCTTTGGCATCCCCTTTGGTGGAAAAATGTTGAATCCCTTGCTCGTCGAGCCATCGTTCAAATGTCCGGTTGTAAAATTCCTTCCCTCGATCCGTTTGCAATCGGTTGGGTTGACGTCCTTTCAAAATCTTCTCAAAGGCTCGGACCAAGGCCACCCCAGTTTTGTCTTTCAACGGTTGTACCCACGCGTATTTGGACAAGACATCCAACACCGTCAGTAAATACCGTATGCCCCGATTATACTTGGCCAACGGTTGGACTTCCACCAAATCCGCCACCCATTGATCGTCTAAGCCTCCTACGATCACGGGCACCGTGGGAAAACGACGACGTCGCGGTTTATGCAATGTGTAGGCCAAATCCCGTTCCAAGATCCGTTGGGCTTTTTTCAAAGGAATCTGATGGGCCTTGGCAAACTGTTGCGCGCCTCCTAAACTGCCTGGGGCTCGAGGATCATGGTAACGGCCTAACCATGATGACGAGACATCGTTTCTCTTTCGAGGGGCCATACGTTCTGGCACTCATCCCACAAGGTGTGTATGGAAGGGATGGTGTGGGGGTGCGCCTTTTGAATGATTCGATACCATCGCCACGCGTAAGGATGGGCTTTTAACCATAAAACAAACACCACCCATCGATACAGGTTGCGGTCCACATGGGTTTCTTCAAAGACGTGGAGAGGATGCGTGTCCTCGGGACAAGGGGGAATGGGGATTTTGGCGCCCGGTTGATGATCATATAACATTTGGCACAGGGATTGATGGCATTGCCATTGCACCAGAGACAAGAGACCCTCCCACGCATAACACAACCACACCGACTCCATGGTCACACTACTAAAAAATTTTTTTACTCGTTCTCCTTTATACATTTTCTTAAAAGAGACCAGTACGGTCATACCAGTTCTTTGCACTTTCTGGCATGTCATAAGCGACCGTGTCTAGGCTTTTCTGCCAGTTCTCGACACTGTCACTGTACTTGGGGGGCGGTGGAGCTGGGGCTACCATCATTTCTTGACGGTTCTTGAGATCTTGAATGTCTCGCAGCAACTGTTTCTCATAGTCTGTCAGGGGACGGTCTCGTTCCACGTCCTCTGGACGTCTCACTCGGGGTGGAGGTCCTGGAATGTCTACCCCACGTTTGGGATACCCTTGAGCATCACGGGTGGACAACGGTGGTTCGGCAAGTGCGTCGGCTTTTTGGGGGGGGATGGTCATGAAACCAACTCCAGTACTTGGGACCCAACGGTTGATCGGCCCACCGAAAGAAGTCACACTTTTTCTTGGAACAGCTCACATACAATCGATCGGGGTTCATACACGGCTTTCATATAGTTGGGGGCTTGATCTTGACCGCAAAACAGCAAACACGGTTGCATGGGACATTTCACATACTTCCAACCCTTTTGAGATTGACGTGCCTCCAAACGCACGTCATGGCAAGGGCATACCATAGTGTCCACCGAACTGGGTGCAAGGAGGTCTTGGGCTTTGTCATACACGTTTGTCACAATGTATTCAGCCGGGGATGTCTGGGGGGTTTGGGTCACCATGTCATTCAATTCTTTCATCATGTCTTCCACCGCGGCTCGCGTGTCTTCCACCACCTCGCGCACCACAGGATCACAGTCCTCAGGCGTCACTACCGGGTCATTCTTCTTCTTCTTCTTCTCCTCAGGGGGAACGCTTTTGGTTGATTTTCTCTTCCGACCTGGATAACGCACTGGAGACACATCGACGGACATCCTGCTAAAGATATGTCACTCCACGCTGCCTGGCTTTTTATACCTTGGACTCCTTCCTGGGATTGGTCAGCTTCTCATGACCCTATAAGGAGCTCTCGCTGTCTCATTGGTCAGCTTTTCCCTATCCATATAAGGGTCTCTTCTCTTCCATTGGTCCACTGTTCCTATTTAAGACGACCCCTGGGTCCCCCGACTCATCATTCCAAAGCGGATGGACTATTACCAAGATCTTAAGCGGGAGAACTTTGCTTCGACCAACGACTATTTGGCCGAACGGGTCAAACGAGGTCTGGCCGCGGGATTCACGTTCCAACAGTGCCGTGATCACCATCTCATTGATTTTGCTTTGGCGTTAGGGTTGAGTCAAGCCGAGATTCTAGTGATTGTGGGTCCTGACACCGGCTACGTATTTCCCAACGCATGCCCCCAGACATCGACATGATTGGAGAACAAGATCTTGAGGCCATGGAACTCCACGTGGGTCATGGCCATGTGGTATACACCGGGGGAGCCAAAGGCACCGATGACTTGGTGGAACAATTGGCCAAACAATTTGGGATGCAAGTGGAAGTCCTGGTCCCCCCTAACCATCCTCGAGCCACCTTGATCACCCCGTCCACCGTGGAAGTCCTCATGCTAGCCAACCCACATCTTCACCAGGCGGCTGAGAAACTAGGGAAACGAATGCCGAGTCATTTTTACACCCTGCAATTGCTGCAACGCAATTATCAAATTGCCAAAAAAGCACATACCCTCTATGCGTTTGGCATCTTGGAACAGGATAAAAAACGCGTGAAAGGAGGCACCGGTTGGACTGTGCAATTGGCCATGGATCAAGGCAAACCCGTCTATCTCTTTGACATCCCCAGTCAATCGTGGTACCGCTCGGACCATTACTACCAAGTCAACGAGAATGCCGCCACCCTGGTCACTGGCAGTCAATTTGTCCCTTGGGGCCCCAAAAAGCCAACCCTTCATCAAAGCAGTGCCGTGGTAGGATCCCGTGATCTCGACAACCAAACCCGAGAAGAAATTCAAGCCTTATTCAATCGCACCTTCTGTCTACCCGAGAACATCGATCAATTACGCCTGGAACTCGAAGACTTTCATTTGTAATTGTACATAGCTTTTTTTTTTTCAATTTTTATTTTTTATTTTTTCCGATTGTACCTAGCTTTTCCAATTTTCAGTTTTTATTTTTTCAATCTGTACATAGCCTTTCAATTTTTAGTTTTCAATTGTACATAGCTTTTCAATTTTTCCTAGGACCCGCGTGGCAAGAGATGGACAACCATTTGTAAAAAACATCAACTCTTTTAATTAAAAATTTTTAAAAAACTGACAACACTGGTTTTGCAGGTTCATCATAAATAATTTGTCTTGACTCACAGCAGCCTTGACTCACAATAAAATGTCCCATAAAAACTCAACATGAAAAAAAAAACGTCATGTTTTTTATGTCCGTTGACTTTTTCTGGAGAGTTGAAGAGTGAGGATGGTGTTGCCTTGTTTGAAAGGAGCCGGCTGTCCATTGGCTGTTTGAATGTCAATGGCAATGCTGTCAAAGATCGTTTTACCAAGAGGAAAAAACATCCGTTGCGTGGTATCAAACTGATGATCGGTATTGCCGGCATCCACGGTACGTAAAAACCCTTGTTGTTGATTTCCAACAATGCTCTGTGCGACGAGATCCGTGTAAATCATGAGTTGTTGTTGTCCTTGTTGCGGTTTGACGGTTGGGGTTGTGGGAAATGGTTGCCGACTGAGATTCGGACCCAAGAACAACTCATACTCGAAATCGGGGTGGGTAAAGCTGACGGAGACATGACCTAAAGGTGGATATTTGTCTGGAGGACCGACGGTTGCTTCCCATTTGTGTCGATTGTCGTAATCCACGATATGTTTGACCAGATAATTTTTTCTTGGACGATGCGTTCACTTGGTGTTCCATCTTTCACCAGTCCCATCAGTTGAGCGAATTTCCATTCCATTTCAAATCCCAGGTTGGCTGGTATGAGTACATACAAGGAATCTAATTCGGGGGCGATGCCAGTATTGGTGATTTTCACGTAGGGTTGAGCGAGATTCAGAGCGGCTAGTTGTTGTCGTTTGGATAGATCGTCCACGTCCATTTTGGCTATATCCATCATGACTTCCATGCGTTGTTTTTCCATTTCGTACGCGATGGCGATCCATGCTTCTTTCAAATTGTGGTAATACCCTGGTGGCAAATGGATTTGTTTGGTGACTTTAAGTGGCGCCGTTCCATCGGCACGTTTTGGCATGTATTTGATATCGGTTTTCATCCAATGTTTTTGACTATCTTCTTGCGTCCAATTCTGCTTGGTTTGATCTTCCAATAGACCATTTTCATTATGACGTCACATGCGCTAAGGTTTCTGGTAGTTGTAGTAAAGATCGCGCCCATTGTCGCGCGATCGCGGGAAAGTGTCAAAAAATCAGCAGAGGCACCATGTCGGCCAATTAAAGGCAAGCTACCAGGTGTTTTACAAAGATATGTGCTCGACTGCTACACAAATTCAAAGAAATTTAGCGTGGAGTTGTTTATATATATATTTTTTCGATAAACGAGGAATTGCGAAGTGTTGTTAAAGAACATTTCAATGGAAAACTTTTTCTCAAATTCTGGATACCGAGTGTGTAGCAGGAAAACGTGTCTTAACGATGTGCCACTACAATTTCCCTCATGAGAAAAATAATCGAAGGGGAGGACGGAGTATCTGAGGTAGGAGATATAGAACAATTAGAACAGTTTTTAAATAACATGCAGAACCAAATGGAGATCGAAGCAATAAGAATTCTATATCTAGCATAGTGCAAAACAAAACGAGGAACCCATTGAAATGCTTTGAGCGACTCGCTCTGAGGCTACGTTTACACAAATCGGACCGGATCCGTTCTGGACCGGTCCCGTGTAAACATAGCCTGAGATTTAATAAAAACAAAACAAAGCATACACATTTTAACAATATTTCGCTTTGAGTAAATCGGCAGTTCTAAGTTAAATCATTAAAATGGAAGAGAAATACCACTCACTACTTCAAGTTACAGTAACGCAAACATGTGAAGATGATTGAAATATTCCGTCCACTGAAAAAGCAAGCAATGTTTATATTCGCACTAAGACGGCTGGACGATTTTTTGCGTTCAAACAACCCAATGTGCAGTACCAAAGGAAAGCAAATTGGTTGAGAAACAACACTTACTCAGTCTAGAATAGTTTCTGTTACTATTTTGTTTTTGAATTATTTTCACCATTTTGCGAAATAAGACATAACCTTAATAAACAAAACCTACAAAGACAAAATCTTGAAAGTTTATACGCAAAACATTTTCTCGCCAAGATTAACTGTAATAAATGCAATTGCAATATCAGATCGCTTATTCTAATTTTAATACGAAATTCCACGAAAAGACAAACAGAGAAAAAGGGAAAACAAGCCTTCAGGGATGAAAAAAAATTATTCAGAATAGCGCTTGCTGTCCTGGGAAAGCAAAATGCTTCGAGTACAATTCTGCTTCACCTTGACACCATTTGTACCAAATTTCTGCAAGTTTTTTAAACATTTCAAGAAAGCTATTGTAAATGTGGATTCCCTCAGTTAAAAATTTCTTACGAAGTCAATCCACAGTCAAATAGGTAATTTACCAACGGTTGAAGTGGAAGAAAAACTTAAAAATCGATCGTTGTCCTTGGAAATAAAAACGACGCTGACAATATTTACAGTCTGTTCTCGAACAAGGATTTCTGTGCTCTATTAAACCTCTCCAATTTCTTCCATAACCACCGTCGAGCATTCTTCAGGTCTTTTCCTTGTAGCAACAATCTTTTACAAGAAATGTCTTCAAAAGACTTCATCCTATTAAGGATGCATGTAAAATTACCGGCCTGAAAATCGAGCGTACAAACGATTAAAAAAATCGAAAATATTGCAAAATAAAGCTTCCTTACTTTTACAATGTTGTCTTCTTGATGTGTTCTGGTGGGGTAAAAGCAGGTTTGTCGCTTATGTCACTCGAGGTGCTCTCAATTATGCTCATTATAGACGTGATACGATCGACCAACTCGGCCGCCATTGCATTGCATGTGTTTTTGTGGATTATTTTGAATTTTCCCGCGATTGAGCGACCCTGGGCGCGATCTTTACTACAACTACCAGAAACCTTTGCGTGTTGACGTCATAATGAAAATGGTCTATTGTTGATTAAAAGCTGGGTGTGAGATATGCACCAGGGCCGCTTCCCAATCATCTTCTATCAGATACTGTGAATGGGGAAGTCTGGCAGTAAATTTTTGCCCCGTGCCTTGAGCTTGATCACTGAGGAGGGTGATGTAGAAACTCATGGTGACAACAAAATAGCCCATGGGATTGCCTTTTTATACCTCCACCCACGTCACCTTTCCGGATTACAAGCGTTACCAGTTGGTGTATGACAAGAGAGTCATTGATCCTGCCACCTTTCAAACCTACCCTTACGGATATCGAGCCGCCTGCCAAGACACACCTTCACCCTGTTGATGCGTGTGACCCTCCCACACCCAAGGAAAAGGATTAAACATCATTGATTTCAACATGGCGTCTTTTTTTAAAATCTGATCTGAGCCCGCGATCCCCATTTTTCCCCCGACTGGTCAGCAGTTTCCCACCCTAGCCAGAGGGCTATTTACCTACGTCATGTAAGCGTCACGAAATGTCCTCCCTTTTTCTGATCTGAGCCCGCGATCCTTTTTTCCCTATGTATTACCCTATGTATTCCTTATGTACTACCTATGTATTCCCTATGTATTCCCTATGTAATTGTCCTCTCTTTTCTGATCTGAGCCCCCGATCCTTTTTCCATGACTGGTCAGCAGTTTCCCACCCTAGCCAGAGGGCTATTTACCTACGTCATGTAGGCGTCACGAAATGTCCTCTCTTTTTCTGATCTGAGCCCGCGATCCCTTTTTCCCTATGTATTCCCTATGTATTCCCTATGTATTACCCTATGTATTCCCCCATGTATTCCCTATGTATTCCCTATGTAATTGTCCTCTCTTTTCTGATCTGAGCCCGCGATCCTTTTTTTCCCAACAAGGGTCAGCGGTTTCCCAACAAAAATCACATGACCTCCATCCGCCATCTTGAATGAGCCCGCGATCCTTTTTCCGTGACTGGTCAGCGGCTTCCCACCCTAGCCAGAGGGCCATTTACCTACGTCATGTAAGCGTCACGAAATGTCCTCTCTTTTCTGATCTGAGCCCGCGATCCTCTTTCCCTCCTGGTCTGCTGGTAGGTGAAATAACCATGCGCATGCGTCCATCTTTTTTTGTACCACAAGGTCAGGATCGACTTTCTCTTGTCCTATATAAACAAACCTGTTTCTTATACTAGAATCAGTCAAATGGTCTCTTCCTTGATCTGTGAGCCCGCGATGCTCTTTTTCACCCCTGGTCAGCGGTTTCCCAAACAAAATCACCTGACCTCCGCATTTCCAATCACTTCCGGTTCCCTTTGACGTCACTTCCGGTTCCATCCTCAAACCCTAAACCCTAAACCCAATCCCTCCAATCCAAATGACCTTTGACCCCGTCTCTCATTGGTCCAAATAGTTTGACCGGGATCACATGATAAAAAGGAATGGCACTAGTCTCTCATTGGTCCAAATTTGGACTTTGACCTTTAGGGGTGGGTCTCTTCGATACAAAACGCCATAGTGACGCCTATTACTACTTGGAGCAAAACCATTTACCTATAATAAGAGAAAGACCATCCTGACCTTGTGGTACAAAAAAAATATGGACGCATGCGCGTGTCTTGCTCGATGCTTAACTTCGGTTATTTCACCTACCATTCATCAGGGGATCCCCGCAGGGGATCCCCGCGCGTCCCCTGCCCTGGCCCCAATCCCCCTCTATGACGTCACAACCCCTACACCACGTGACTTCCGGTTGAGCCCGCTTTCACTTTCTTAGCAACCACCCTAGCAACCCCAACAACAACATCAAAACGAGGTAAAGCACCCCTAGTGAGCGCACTTTACTACTAACCTACATGAGCACATCTTGCAAAGTAGCAATGTTTCCTTATCAACGAAAGATTAGTGTAAGTGTTAAAAGATGAACCGCGCTCAAATGTTGACACTGAGTTAAGACAGTTCGACACGGGCTAGTTCGCCTTGACAACTGTCACTGAAAACGTTTTCAAATAATAAACAAAAACTTTGGTTGCCAATTTCAATTTGCAAAGTGGCAATGTTTCCTTATCAAGTAACCTTGTTCAAATACTGGTGTGCCAGTGCTTTAACAGAGACACTTGACAAGGAAAAAGTGGCAACACTTCCCTGACACACTTGTAAATAAGCAAAAATTGACAACCAAAAACTCGTCAAGGGAAACTTGTTCGTGTGGATCTGGCTTAAAAACTACAAACGCACTTGCAGCTGTCTTCTATGATTTGCTGATATGTGACTAAAACCACTGCGCTGGAAAACCTGATACACTTGCTAAGTTCAAGTAAATGGCGACTGATTGCCAGTAAAATGATCGTTAAGTCTCAGAAATCGTAATGAAAATAACTAGGAACGCAGAATATGTAGGTATTACATTGTCCGCAGTGTTTCGCAGTAACTAACAAAATCACAGAAGACAGTTGTGCGTTGTAATATTGTATCAGGGTACATCGAAGATGGCCAACTTACCTCACATTGGTTATTTGCTGCCTTTGCCTGTTTTGCACTCTGGTCTGAATGGTTTCCTCACTAGTTTTGTCGTCCACGTCTTGTTGATGAAAAAGATGGCTGTTCGCAGGATCTTCTTCGGTTAGAGACATATCCTTCTGAAAAAACATCTTTGCGAAAGGAAATCGAGCATTGCTGACTGCTGCCGAAGACATTTATGGTGGACCTTTGAGACAAGATCAATTACTGCCACATCTATTATGTTGGCCCTGTGAAAGACGTTTAAAAATTTTTTTAAACCTCAAAACCACCATTAAAGAAAGCCAGAGTTCTTTCAAAAGGGTAAGGAGATGTGTCCAGATAACGCAGTCTGTGCATCGCACATTGGCCAAAAGTGCGAAGGAGTCGGGATTGCGAAGCCGCCGCGGACTCAGTTTTGGAATATCGAGGGCTGGAGAGCTGCAGTCCTCAGCAGGGAAGGAGGTCAGGGAGTTTCTTATTTTTTCTATAGCCTCATTTTTTCGGTGCCGATGTTTGTACCTCTTTTATTTTTATGGCCTTGAATGGCATCGCCTGTTTCGCCGCAACCGAGTTGCGAAAATTATTAAGAGGTGACAAATTTTCTTTCAGAATGAATGACCAGAATCCTCACAAGTTTCCGCAAGTGGTGGCAATCTTCAAGAAAACTCAGCTCATCTCCAGGTAAACTATGTTGCTGTGTGTTTCTATTACATTCTTGCCACTGCAACTGGAGTAAGCACATAAACCACAACCTTTTGCCTTATCGATAAACAGCAACCAAAGGAAAATGCGACATGTAACCAACATCTCGCATTGGCGGTGTTTACATTTTTCGATGTGCGATTTTTTTACAGCTTACAGTCGCCTTACTTGCTCAAACTATAAGCTTAACCTTGTTTATTTAACTTTAATTATCCAGGTGTATCTTACCCTTGTTTTAAATTTAATAAGTACATGTAAATTGTATAACACACTTGCCACTGCAGAAATTTTTCAGACGTCAGTACTTACAAGCCTCATGTAAAATTGAATATAAAGTGAAGATTTCGCTATATTCACAGAAGTTCTTTACGAATTAAAGAATTATTGCCAAGTCTGTTTTGCGGGCCTCATGAAAGCTACAGGGTGAAGCTAGTGGATTGAATTTTTTTTCAGCTTTTAAGGCAAAGATCACTGAATGTCAAAGTTCATTTAAAGCTACAAAAGGGCTAAAGGTAAAATGAATCTATGTTTTTCTTTTCAGCTCTCGGTCAACACAGAGGAGCAAATAATGGAGAAACTCTTATCCAAAATTGATTTCGAGCTCAGAGAGATAGCCCGGAGGGAAACGAAGTCTGTCCTTAGGGAGAGAGGGTACACTGGTTTGTCTTCTTTTACATTTGAAGAGATCCTGTCAGAGATGCAAAGCCTCTGCCCAACAGTATTCAAAGTTCTATCTTTGATGGTGCAGCTCGACCTCGATCGAGAAAAGAATACTCCTCCCTTAGCCCTCATCTATGGCATAGTGATGTTCAAGAGATTCCACAAGTTAAGCCGTCTTCAGAGACTTAACACAGTCCTGCTTTCAGATGGAAATGCTAGTAAAGAGGTAACCTTATTATTGAAATGGGTGATTATCAGTGTCACAGAAAAGAAAGAAAGGCATTATGAGGTTACTTTTAAAACTAGATGACTTCAAACATTGCAGAAAATGATTTTTATGTTACAAGTTGGATGGAGATTTTGTGCCAGCATAACCCAATGATGTCAAATCTATCTCAAGAAAATGTAAAATCTGTACAGTACACCCCTAATTTATTTATTTATTGATTTATTGATTTATTTTTAATTGACCTATCTGGACAACCACAACTAAATTACTAACATATTGCTAACCAAGGTGGCCTTGCTCCCCTATAAGCCTGGTGGTTTCTTCGAGGTCCCCTCACCATAATGCTATTACTGTAAAATTTCAGTTTTAAAGTGCCTAATAAAATGATGATGATGATGATGATTAAAGTCAAAAATGCTTACTGTGCAAGGGACTCATTTATTTATTTATTTATTTTTATTTTAAGTGAACAGCAATGTTTACAAAAAAAGATATGGCCTTACCCAAAGCCCTGCTTAAATTTTTGGTGACCCTCCCCTTTTTGGTTGCATAAAATGTAATGACCCTCCCCCTATTCGCACCAGCCCTCCCCCCCTCTAATAAATGACAGGTCCCTTATAATGAGGTGAAACTGTCATTTTAAATTCAGATGCTAATATTAGATTATTTGTAATGTACAAACTCAGGGCTACAACAGCAATATTACAGAGAGTACATTAGGGATCCCTATGTGTTTACAACTATCTTGGTGCCTGCTGAATAACAAGGGTCCAGAATTAATATTACCATAAGTATTTTGAAAACTTATTGTTTGGTTATTTTATATTTTCAAATATTTCTTTTATTTTTTTAATTATAGCTTAGTAATTCTGATAGTGAAAAAAGAAGTGGAAGCAGTAGAAGTAATACTTTATTGTTTACATCATCACAAATATTAGATATGTTATATATGGAGCTCTTAGTAAGGTAACGGTAAAAGGCGCCTATTCTGTTTTTTATTTCTACAGGTAATCTTCAAACAGCTCTACAAGAATTATGGGCATGAGCGGGGCACCTTGCGCTATTTGCTGCAGCGACGAAACGTGACCATTGATGTGAAACATTTCGAAGACTGTGAACAGCTTTTCCTAACAGTGGGGAAGTGGAAACCAAAGACAGCCGCATTACAAAAAACAGGCCCCCATACCACATTTTAGATGTAGGAGACAACAAAAGAGTACTATAACTCTGTTTTGGACAAATTTATTGATGAACTCCTAACATCTGAACCAACTGGTGATGATGACTTTGTTGTGAATTACTCTGTGTGTGTCTTAAGGTATTTTTTACTCTATTATGATTTCAAAGATGCTGTTAAAGAAGGTAATGGAGAGAGGGTTGCAACACCACACAAGCAGCTCCTGTTACACTTCAAGGCATTGCCAGGCTTTAATCAGTATGCCATTGAAATGCTGATTAGCACCATTCAAAATGAAGTTTTCTTATCAGAAGCTGAAGCCCACCAGTGCATTTGTCTTCTGGACTATAACATTCATTTTTTTGCCGCCCAAAGCACTGTTCATCTTGGAATAGAGCCCCATTATGCTCGGTGGCTAGAAAGTATGTATGCCCATTTTGTGTGTAAGTGGTTGTGTCTGTTCTGGAGGTCAACATGGCAGTATGAGGAAGACCATCATCAGGTTCAGCAGAGGGAGGTTGATGTTTTGGAAATGGCACTACAAGTGAGTGACATTTCACTGTCTGTAGACAGTGAAGATGTAGAAGCTGTAGAAGATAGTGTGATGGAAGGTGGTGTGGGTGAAGAAAATTGTGGTCAGAAAAGGAAAATCGGTGAAGAGACAGCAAACTCTGAAATGTCCATGGGGTTTCAAGTGCAAGAAGGGCAAATGTGTCAACTCTGGGGTCTCGATTTGACCATGAAGATGTTACAGTCTGCATCAACCAGTCCGGGACATAACCAGAACTGGATATGTGTTGACGTCATCAACGATGGCAATATGGCCGCCAAAGCTGGGGACACTATATTTATTCACCCCTGAGCTCTTTTCTCAGCCGTGAAGGCCTCTTTTCCCAAAATGCTTTGCACACAATAGCACTAAACAATGAAGATTCAGTCAAGGGTGAAAGCAATGGCGTCGGTTGAGGTGTTGCGGATTTTGAGGACATGAACCGTCGCAAGGTTCGCTAATTTCTGTTGTATTTTGCTGTGAGTGGGCATCGCATAGTGGAAAGACAAGGTACGTAGCATTTTTTTCGTCTTACCAAAAAAATATGTTCGAAATCTTTATAAAATTTGCCTTTAATTGCTGGTAGTTGCATGTGGTAACGCGGCTGCATTGTCAGTAACACGGCGTTGGAAGAAGCAGTAGTGAAGTTTCGGCTTTGTCCGTTGACCGATCAAAGGCTGCTGTGACTCTGATTTCACGCTGTGTTCTTTTTTCTCTTGCAGTCAATGGAAAAGCATCGTGAATTTTTGAGAAAACTATGCAGACTGTGTGGGAAAAGTATTAAAAAACATGAAAGGATCTGCGACAAGACCGCAAATGAAACGATTATATACGAGAAGCTGGGAATAGACATAACAGAAGATATCAGTGAAGTACACCCAGGGAAGCTGTGTGCAGCATGCAGGGCGAAGTTGAATCGTCTGAGAAATTCTGAAGGAAGAAAGGTCAAAGTATTTGAATGGAAGCCACATGCGGAAGACGGGAGCTGTGATTGTCAACGTCAGAAAGGCAGGCCAGCTAAAAGGGCAACATTAGGACTTCAACACGGTCAAAGTGTGTAATTCATTACGTATGCACAGATTATTCCACACATGCGCAGTTTAGTGCAAGTATTACCGAGAGAGACTTGGACCTACATAGTATCCTAGCAACCAAATGCGGGTTTTTCACTGAAAGATCAGGTTTTCTGTCGATCGATCAAACCAGTTTCGAAACGTGAGTCGAAGAGACAACACGTGAAAAACATGGCGTTGGGAAACTACAAAGAAGGCTGCAAAGCAGAAGCAGTAGACGATGATGGCGTGTGGTGTCGTTGCACTGTGATTCTGAAAGAGGAAGACACTGTTACTGTTAATTGTGACGGATGGAATTCCGAATGGAATCGAAAGATTTGCGATTCCTCGCAAATAAGAACACGTACAGATGTAACCAATGGCAAAAGGAAATGCTTGGCTTTGTCAAGCAAGGTAAGAATGAGTAATTTGTTTTTTTTTATGATTTTAAGTAACGAAAACGAAATGTAACGTGTGGTTTCCTCTTGATCCATTGATCGCGATCGCGTTCTCTCTTTGTTGGCGCTTGAGTCTGAAATCAAACAAAATTTTTAGAGTTAACTTACCTTATGTTTACTTCAAAATATAAGAGATACGAGTATTACACACTTTTAAGTTATACAAAAACTTCAATCCGTCGTTACTTCAGCTTTGATTTACACATATTTCTCGAAATAGGTTGAAAGTTTACCGTGTTTACGATTCATTGAGTCATGTGACAACAGAAACGTAGACCCCAGTCTTCACTCACACATTTGCTTTGAATCTTTTCTTCAGAACAACAACTCTCATATTTATAACTTTATTTTCATTTTCTCCTTAGAATCCACAAATCTCAAAGACTGTGAAGGGCGACGTGCTGTGGATGGGTGTTAATAAAGCACATGTGACAGAGGTGGACCCCATAAGGGGATTGATTAAGGTCACCTTGGCAACTGGGCTGGAAGTTGAGGTTGGACCAGAGGAACTTTTGAAAACTGCGCCGCAGGAGGAAGAACAATGCAAGAAGAAGAGAAAGGAGAGAAAAGGGAAAGAAGATGAAGAGAAAGGGAGAACCACAGAAAAGGCGAGTGAGGCAGCACCACCGGCCGTCAGGATAGACCCCACATCTGGAGTATCAGACTTTGAATTTTCTGTTTATGTTACACCTGAGGGAAATGTTTAAAAAATAGGGGCACTTTGTTTTGTTGAATCATTAACTGTTCCTTTAATTATCACTCGCCTATTTAAGCTCACTATCAACGGCGATCTTTTTGTTTCAGGGATCCGCTGTGTATGTGAGGGGGGGAAAATTGTGTCTCTTTTGCAAAATTTTCAAGTTACTGTTGAATGTTTGTTTGTTAGTCCTTGTAGCAGTTCCCAGTTCAGTTTGTCACACGTGTCTAGTGAAGTCTCTCATTATGTTTTTTTGTGGTCAGTCGCGTGTTTTTAAGTGTCAAGAAAGGAATTTTGGAAATGTCCATTACCTGAGGGATCTACGTCGCCATGCCTTGGGGGCTCAGATGCGCCAAGCTGTGTCAAGTGGCATTTCTCTTAATGCCACTCGACCGGCACAGCCTATCAGTCTTGGTGCTTTTGATCCCTTCCTTGAAATGGCGATTTTTGGTCTCTCAGAGATAAACAATTTCAGAATTCCTTTCTCTCCGGTGGGAGGGTACAGTGTACTAGATGGTATTATGGGGAAGGGTTGGGATGTAAAGCCATTGCGCACTGATGTAAACAATTGTCACTTTAAGTTTGTTTCACTTTTCACTGTTTATTTAGACAAAAAGAATTTTGTACTCAAATGCTCATTTTCCTATTCTGAGGCTCCCTTTTCTTTGAGCTCCGATTACAGGGATAAGTGCAAGGCACTTTCTCAGTGATTCTTTAATCCTTTTTCCCATATTCAATTATCCTAAGAGAGTTAATTTGAAATTTATTGGACAGCGGAGTCATCACTAATTTGTTTCCCAGTATTTTACAAAATGAAACTTGGTATTGTGGCTGGGCCTCGTGTTTCAATTTGTTATGAAATGACAGAAAAGGAACTCAGTATTTTTGCTGAACCATGAGATTTAGCTCTCTTGGGGGTTAAAGGGTTAAGGTAATGACTCTTGTAAATGAATTTTAAAAACTTTTGTTTCTTGAACTTGAGTTTTGTTATCTTAGAAGTATTAGGATTTTTCTCTTAAGAGTATATAATTATTATTGTTAGTGGTATTTTTGTCATTGCTAATTAAATGGACTTCGATTACTTCAAAGACCTAGTGTGACTTACAAACATTCATCAAGGTTATAAGAATTTTTTCTTGTTCTCAGAATTGTTTGTATTACTGTGAAAAATTACAAAATTAGAGTCACTAGTAACTTAGTATTGTTTTATACTGTAAAATAGAAATTTCCTATTCAAATCTTACAGATGTTTTTGTGAGTTGTATTATTATAAGGGATGATTTTGTTATAATGTACTGAAGCTTTTAACTTGAATATTGTAAATAAATATTGTAAATTGGCAGAAGTGAAAACTGTCTGACATTTCTCCTTGGAAATAGGTTTGGCAGGTTTTGGGATGGGAATAAAATGGATCACTTTGGCAGGAGTGGGATATGCTCATTTTGACGGGCTGGAATGGGCAGAAGGATAGTTTAATTGATGGCACGATGAAAAACAATCATGCATCATTGATCGATGACCTAGGTAGTCTTAAAAAAGTCCCAAAAATGATTTTGTTATTCTGGAGGAGAATACACTAATTGTGAAGGGGGTAAACTATAGTTTTGTTTTCATTACCCAAATTCTGTCAAATACTGACAATATTTATCCTTTTAGATAAGTCTGTTTGAGATGAATCCTCCCCTTCCCTCAAGCAAGCCCCCACTGTTTGGCCAAAATTTATAAAAAAAAAACATCTGATACAATTCTATGGTAAAACACTGCAAAAACTGCAGAACGATAACTTCATTATGCTTTCATTATACAGTGGGACCCGGTTAATATGGAATATATCACGGGGACATGCAACAGTATAAAAGGGGTGCCCATAACGCAGTGATAGGTCCCTGCCTCTAAACATGCTCCGCAAACAATTTCATTATCAAGCCATAAAATTTATCCTGATGGTTTCTTTTAATTAAAGGTTGGGATAAATCCTAGGGAAGCCTCTATGGCCCATGAAAGCATCTATCAAGCAAGAAACCAGCAAGACAAAATGAAAATTGGTTCCAGAAGAGCAATAATTATTGTTGCTGCCAAATCAAATCTGTTGATGATATAATTTATCCTGATGGTTTCTTTTAATTAAAGGTTGGGATAAATCCTAGGGAAGCCTCTATGGCCCATGAAAGCATCTATCAAGCAAGAAACCAGCAAGACAAAATGAAAATTGGTTCCAGAAGAGCAATAATTATTGTTGCTGCCAAATCAAATCTGTTGATGATATAAAATCTAGTTAGGAAGCCAACAACATTAAAACTGACACTGGATTCTGCCCATCATTTTGCTTATTTACAGTAAAACAGACTGTTATATTAAAATGTTGATAGAGAAAAAAGCTTTAGATTATTTTGTTTCACAATAATATTTACATAAGACTTAATTAAAAAAGATTTTCAAATAGACAGCAATATCCTTGTGCATTGGTAATTTGTTGAATAGCTTAACATCTGAGCTGGGCTTAAGAAGTCATGTATTTGTATTTGCAAAGTAGCCCTTGCAAGAGCTACGATTTCTTTTGTTTTCTTAATTCATTTTTTTTGTTAACTTGTTTACTACTCACAAAAAACAAAAAATAATAATAACAATGATCTGTTCTTTCTTACACTAAACCTAAGTTTCAGAGTTCTTTTGGAGTTAGAAACAATGTCATTTGTCCTTTAGGTAAGATCTGTTATGATTGCCTGCTTACAGTATTAAACTGCTCAACACGATGTTGATAGTCCTCCACAGCTTTCTGCTGGAACGCTTTCCGGACATCGTCCCCCAGCTGCTTCCACATTTCAGACACAAGTGAATTCACTTCCCGCATAGTTAAATTGGGATGTTCCTCAATTATTGTCTTCCACGTACTTTTCGAGAACATAGCATATCCCGTACATGGCTTCTTTGGCAGGGCCTTTTCTGGCAGTTCATTTTCTGAGCTCCTTCTTTTCGATGACTCGCGCAGATTCTTCTTTAATTCTCTGTGGCCTCCAACAACTTGGTGATTATTAATCATTGCAGACCTTGTGAAGACCTTTGTATGAACCACATCAGTTGCTGGTGCAGTCCTAATACTGGTTAAATCAAGTTCATAGTTGTCTACTGGGGGGAGGGTATTTCTGTCCCTTACCTCAAGAACCATTTTCTTGGAGATGATTTTCCATCCTAAGCGGTAGGCCATAACCAAAGTCCTGTTCAGTTTTGGCGTTGGCTTGTTAAGCTCTTTTTGGGATGTAACAACCATAAAAGATGCATCGGTTGCTTTTTTGATATCCCCTTTGAATACAGTGCCACCCAAGTTCTTTATAATTTCAGTTAGTTTGTCTGTGTTGACCTTCTCTTTTTCATCACGCTCTGCAATGTTTCCTGAAATGATGAAGGTTTGGTTCTTAAGTGGCTGTGGAGGTGGTTCTGTCAGGCATTCAAGGGCAACAGCTACTGGCCTCTCTCTGGAACTTGTTGCAACTTTGACATGCTTCTTTCTCGGAGTCAAATCAATAACCATTCCTTTGTTGACTTGTCCACTCTGATCAGCTGCAAAAAACACAGTCTTTCCACGCCTAATTTCATTGCAAGCCTCGGGTACTTGGGTAATGTCGGTTTCTTTGTTAGCTGCAGAAGTGACACCGGTGATGGAAATAAAGGCGGGCTCTGCATTGCTTCCAGGATTTAAAGCCGGTGGCACACCAGTCACTGGGACATAAAAACTGCTCAGAAGGCAGCAAAAGATCTGAGTAAACAACTGCTGTATCAAGAACACTATAGCCAAAGAAAAAATGTAATGCTCATGGGCACCAGGAAGCAGAGAATACGAACGAGATTTACAAATTCATGGAAGAACTTCGGATCTGCAACCACAACAAAAATTCCAGCGTTTGAAGACATTCCTGAAGAACTTTATAAGCTAAGAAAACCTCAGAGTAAAAAACTTAAGGACGCTTAGGGTAGAGGCTACAAGAGATCCCCACACAAAATGGACGCATTTATTTGTGTTCTTCTTACAGCTCTTTACTTTCAAGATAGGTTTACTAATCACTTTCTCTTTTCCTCAATGCATAAATTACTCTACATCACAAAGACTTACATTTAACACATAGCTACTATCACAATGAAGGAGCAAAACGCCAGGAATGCTATTCTCAGTAGCTGCAAGAATGCCCTTACTATTTGTTTTGGGGCAATCGGTAAGTAGGACACATTCAGTCTCCTTTGTTTGTGTTGTAATTGTGTGTGACTGTTGCAATAAAGGTCTCAGAATAATCATTTGTTCCCCAAGAGATCAGGTGCATAGTATGATGACATTGACTGATTATGATGGACTGCAGGAGAGATGACACCGTGTGTCACAGCAACATATAATTTACTCAAAGATCTGTATACTGTTAGAGAATTACTGATTACTAAACTCGCATTAAGGAAAACATCCTCCCAGTGACATCCATTCTGAAAGATAAACTAGTCAGCATATTACCAGGGTGGGACAAATGAAAACGTCAAACACTCCAATGGAAATCGGGCGCATAACTTCCACAAAGCCGTCAGATGCTCTACCTGCACTGGGCTACAGAAAACCTCCTGTAGTGAGCAGTTATACTCTGGGTTTATTTGTGACATGCATCCCTGCATTCAATATATACCTTACAATTATTCCACTATTTTATTATTTTGTCTTTGTCTTTTACGGTGGTAACTAGGTTTTGTCCATCAATGGATACGACAAGTTCCAGGCATTTGACATATATATTGACGGTGCTATGGATACTTTCTCTTGGCGGTTCCTATGGCTAAGAGTTTACAACAGCAACAAGGATCCATTTGTTGTTGTTTCGTACTTTTTGATTTCATCAGGGACGAAAATGGTACTGTATGGATATTTGTTTCTGGAAATCTGCTCTTTTTAATCCTAATGACTTAAAGCTTTCTCTTGACATTTTTTAAGTTTTCCGGTGGAAACAGTGGATATTCGCGACGTGTCACTGTCGCCCAGTGTCAGATCTTTCTCAGAAGACAGCATCTTGATATCTTTGCTTTTCATAATGCCATGACAACTTCACAGCGGTTTAAGTATGTACCTCAAATTTTGAGGTTATTAAGCATTCATATATTCAAGCTATTGTTTAAACTCATTGCTTATTCATTCCGATCTATTTGCCGACAAGCCGGCATGCTTCCGAAGATCGTGAAGAGCGCAACCTCTTTGATGTAGGTGAGATGTATTTCTTTTGTTAACATACTAAATAAAATCTCCTGGG
This sequence comes from Siderastrea siderea, assembly GCA_964030785.1. NCBI lineage: Eukaryota > Metazoa > Cnidaria > Anthozoa > Scleractinia > Rhizangiidae > Siderastrea > Siderastrea siderea. The sequence continues at coordinate 4,196,779 of OZ034977.1, forward strand.
AATCTGCTTGACTGATTTTATTTTCTATGCCTTTTATTAAATGCGTGGAATGATTGACTTACTAAAAAACCGCAAACTTTTTTGGAGCGAGTGCCGGGAGTGGACGCGCGCAAAGCAAAGCAAGCTCGCGAATGATTTCTGTTAATGCTTGCACTTTTTATGACAACATGGCTGTATTTACATAACAAAGCCAAGAAGTAGTTTATTTTAAGCGCACTCGGTCGAATCAAAACCTTAACAAATGCTTTTCAATTGGTAAATAATTGTTTAATGTAAATCAAAAGCTTGGCGTACGCGTGACACACGATAAAGCTAAGCTACTGAAAGATTATATTTTGTAAGCTTGGCGAAAATTATAAAATTTCGGCAAAAGGCTTACTCGCGTGTAGCACGGTTTCACATTTAACACACATCGTTTAAATCGTCAACGAAGGTTGGGTAAATAAAACTTGTAGAGTTCCCCGTGTTCACAATATTATAAATCAAGGTTCACTCGCTTTGTTGTGCGGAAAAATCAAAAAATCAAATCTCTTGTTTTTAATCTGCGGGGAACAGACGACAACGCTTCGACACGCATAAACTTGGCTTAGATAGACCAAGGAAATGAATTCTCGAATAATAACGCTTTGTGTGCACTTAGAAAGCTTGAATAAAATTCCAGCAACAAAAGGAAGAGTTTAAATTTATAAAAAGTGATCTGGGCAAAAACAATTATCAACATGCGTCGGAATATGGCTACGCATAATTAACTCTGTAAATTGATACCGCCGCTCCGCGCTCGGAAAAAACAAAACCAAATTCGCCTACAACGATCAAAACAACTCGTTCAAGATCTCTTTTTAAAGCTCTCAACACGCTCCTTACTAATATATAAATATAAAAGCTAAAAATACATTGCGAACGACTTAAATCTACAAAATGTCTGTAGTGGTTATCAGAAGTTCAATCACACAAGTCAAGAACAAAAGGATACGTTCACAGCTCCGTTCGCTCAAGGTTGCTTAATTGCACTATTGTTCCGGTCTTTTGAAGTCACTTGGGCGGCGTCTTCCAAAATATCTCACCTTTTTTGAAACGAAAGAAACCGAAGTTGTGCGCCACGTTTTCGGTGGCTGCCGAAACTTATACCCATAGGAATAAATGGAGCCTTCAGGCTACAATTTCCAGCGGTATTACCCATTTCAGAAAGACACAAATAAACCGCGATGGAGTCGTAATGCTCACTACAATGGTTTTTCAGAATTTAATCAGGTTAGGTTATGCAGTTTTTTTTTGGTATTCCTAGCCACTTTTTTATCTTCTGACCTCTGATTAACATGATATTTTTGTTTTCCTCAGAAAATTGAAGCTTGGTGGTCCTGTCAGTGTTGCTACAATTCACAGTACTCTTCACAAATGGATACTGTTGTATGTCTACATCCCACTACTGGAAATGGAACGGGCAGATCTGAAAATGACTTACAATGCCCAGAAAATAAAAAAAAGAAAAGGGGAAACTTAGACCAGACGGGAGTCCCAATGACATTGATGAGTGTACCGCGTGGCCATTCTTATTTTGCTCCGATCATTCCAAAATTCTATCTGCAAAGTCTAGCCTTAATTTCTTCTTTTCAGGATTATTTCCTGCACTTAGATTCACCAATTTGATTTCCGTTATTCTTTGAGTGCTTCCTGTAAGATGCCTTTCTGTATTTTGGAATTATTTTGTCTCAGTTCCATTTTACTTCATATACTCTGTCTTTCGTCTTTTGCATTTTGTGATTTTGTTGCCTCGATTCCATGTTTGACTTTAATTAGTGTTTTGCTTCTGTTTTATTTCCTTTGTGTATTGTTATTATCCTGTTTCTTTCCTCGATTTATTTTATTAAGCATACTACAGTGTTAACAGTGTTGATTCTTATTATTCCGGAATTGAATTGCTGAAATTTATCGAGGGATTTTTTTCCCATCAAACCATGTTGTCCAATCATTCTCTTCAACAATTTTGACTTTTCCGTTCGCCTTATTTCTGCATTTTAGAATTATATTGCCTCAATTTCATGTCTGATTAAGGACGCAAAAAGGTCACACGACCTAAAAACTGGGAAATCTACTTGCAGGAAATCCCAGCTTTATTCATGAGGAAGTAATGGCAGACTTGATAGAGCTAGATTTTGAAGGAAACAGCATTGGTTTGACAGCTTCCAATTTAAACAAGCAACAATCGCTCGCTTCTTTGAGGTGCACGAACAAGGGTTGCAAAGGTGGTGAAAAATGGCAAGAGCAAAAATGTGTGGCCTTCATCTAACGGCACAAAGAGCGCCCATGTGGCCGAGTGGAGCTAGTCCAAGAGTAGTGCCCACCAGGAATTTACCCGCAGTTTATGTGCGAGTGGTTTATCAACGGACTGGACTTTGCGGGTCCTGGTTGGAGGCACTTATTTAAAATACCCAGTACCCCGTTGAGGAAAAAGATGGAAGCCACAATTGACAAAAAGCGCACCCAACGAAAGAAAAACAGAAAAAAGTACAAAGAAAAATACCTGGAATAAGTCTTGGCGGGCAAAAAAATTATGCAAACGAGGGAACTGAGAAAAAGTGTCAGATTCTAGAAGAAGATACCGAGAAGAGACATCGGGAAGAAATCTGAGAGACACAGAAAAGATATTACGAAGCCAACAAGAAAAAAATTCGCGAGTATCAAAAGAAATATCGAGAGGAACATAAGGAAATGTTGGAAGAGTACAAGAAACGATATCAAGAGGCTAACCAAGAGCTTCTAATGATGAAACAAAGAACTTATCGACAGGAATGTAAAGAAAAAGCTCCTGCTTATCAAAGGATGTAACATGAGAAACGTAATGATGAAAATCGAAAGTTTATGACAGAATATCGGGAAACGAGGGCAAGAACATTTGCAGGGACACTGCAAAACCAACTGAAAAAAATTCAGCGCCAACAAAGACAAACCCAAGAGAAACTGAAAGCCTTAGGACCCAAACGATTCTCAGTGGTTTTAACAGATTGTTTGTGATCCTGTACCTTCTGCCGACATGCAAACACCTGTTGTACTGTATTTAGAATCATTTTGTCAATCACTTGATGCAGAAGAAGACTCATCATTTCTCGAAATGTTTAACCATGTGGACATCGATGAACCACAACCAGACATATTGAACCTTGACACCAATTAAAATGAAGCTGTTGATCAACATGTTTGGGACAGTGATTTGTCCGACTGGGTAGACAACTTAATTGAAGAATTGGATGAACAGTCCAAACTGGAAAATTTTGAGAATGATTTGGATTTCACGAACTTTGTTGAGTACATGCCCCCTGATGACTGGGAGAATGTATGGAATGATTCAAACCTTTTACCACGAAGCAGACATTTTTTCCTCTAAAATGTATTTTTTTTTCGTGAAACAACAACAACAACGCCATATTCAATTCAAAATTCAATTTCATTGAATAAAATTCAATTCACATCAGTTTCAGGAAACTTTTGTTCAACAAAGCTTCCAGTTACTGACAGGAAGTGACAGCTGACATATGGGAACACTCAGAAAGTGCGCATCAGCTCCACAAGGTCATCACTTGGTCACGGATAAATATATCTGTTTTCACGTTGGCTACCCTTCAGAATACTGAAGCATGGCCGATGATTTTGAAGAGATTAAAAGGACCCATTGACGATTTTTAGTATCTTGTTGTCTATCTTGATATGCTTTAGCAAAACCTTGACAAAATGAGTATAGCAAAGTTATATTACGATCCAAAAGAAGCACAGTGGACTGATGTCAGTTTGAAAGACGGAGAATCTTTCCATCCATGAAACTGACGCCTTCGATAGAGGTCGCTGACTGTGAAAGTAAATGAAAATGTACGAGTGGGCTACTCGGAATTCCGAAGACTTTATTCCAGCCAGGCATTGCTGATTGACAGTATTTTCGAAAAGAAAAATAATCATCTCCTGCAATAGTTGCAAGTCATCCAAATAATAATAATAATCATCATAATAATAACAATAATAATAATAATAATAATAATAATATTTTAAAGATGACACAATGAAAATACCTTTTGATGGAGTAACGTTCTCAATTATTGGCACTAAGGTATTTGACAGTCAACATTGTCCTGACAGGAAGAAATCTGCAAAAGCCAGATTGGCTGAATGCAAGGTAATATGTTGGGAAATATAATGGATTTTTTTAAATTTGAAAGAACGTATGTTCTTATTAGCAAATACCTTGTTAATATTACTTCCATTGCTTTCTATCCATACGATGATGACCATTCATTCAGAAAGACAAAGTTTTTACCTCAAGACACAAAGTTTGGTTGCCTGCAAAAACACGCTTATCTGAAGTGATACAGTACTCCACTTACAAGGTTAAAGTAATTACTTTTAACTAGAACTTATCATGTCGCATCAACAACCGAGTACAAGCAGAATTGTTTCCTTTTGTGTGTGTGTTATGGCGGGCCAACGCGGTCAAAAGTAGATATCATGATATCACTGCTTGATATCATGATATCTGTGTGATATCATGATATCTGGATATCTTGATAATGTAATATCATGATATCACACAGATATCATTTCGTCAAGATATCTCTACGATAAGATCTCGCTTTTGTACATTAATCGCAAAACCATTTCACAAATCGCTAAACCATTTTGCAAATGTCTCGTGGCTTTTGTTATTTTAGATGTCTGACTTTTGATACTACTTAACGGGTTGTCATTTGGGGGTGTTGCCGGCTTTAATATGAGACATAAACCTTGTTTAGACTCGAGTTGACCCCAGCTATCAGTTCACAACCAACAACACCATGGCTTACATTTACCGTGTGCTTTTAATTTTGGTTACGACTTTGATGTTAAGTTCATCCAGCTCTGGAGCTCCCCCTCAGTTTCATGGGAGAGTACAGCCTAGTAGTCTAGACAGCTTTTTTGAAAGAGCCCTTGGTTTGGTAAACGAAGCTATTAGACTATTAAGCACTACAGAAAATGAAGAAGTAGTTGTGGAATATTGTATCACCATCGAAGAACAGCAATACAACAACATCATCGATGCCATACAAAATTATAATTTTATACTGCGTTCACGTGTAGTAAACCTGGGAGTAGGGAATCAATTGAGTTCAGCTTACAATGCTCCTGTTCATAATTCCACCGCTGGACGACCGAGATACGAAATAACGTTTGACCAACTCTCCTTTCTCATCGGAGAAAATTTTAATAGAGGCAGAATTGCAGATTGTCTTGGTGTGAGTGTATCCACCGTCCGGCGAAGATTGCGTGACAACGGCATTTGGATAGGCGAAAGTTATTCCTACATTTCTGATCTCGAATTAGACCGTTTAATAATTAATATCCGATCGCATTTTCCAAGAATAGGCTGTCGCCAAATGCGAGCAATGCTAGAAGCTAACCATGGTGTAAGGGTTCAAAGATATGGAGTGCGTATGGCTATGAGAAGAGTGGATCTGGCTGGAGCAGCAATATGATGGTCCGAAGTTCACGTTAGAAGGCGGTATAGCGTATATGGGGCAAATGCACTGTGGCACATCGATACGCACCATTCCTTGGTTCGTTGGCGCTTAGTCATAGCCGGAGGAATCGATGGGTATTCCCGCTTAATCACTTACCTCCAGTGTTTCGACAACAATTGCGCTACCACAGTGGTCCAGTGTTTTTTCCAGGGCACTCGGCAGTACGGGTTTCCATCGCGTGTCAGATCTGACAGGGGTGGGGAAAATTATCTCGTCTCTGTTTTAATGTGTATGGTTCGCGGTGTTAATAGAGGTAGTCATATAGCTGGTCGGTCGGTCCATAACCAAAGGATAGAAAGACTGTGGAGAGACCTGTTTTTGTTTTGTGTCTCGACATTTTATTTCCTTTTTTATTTTATGGAAGAAATGGGTGTCCTTGATAACACTGATGAGCTCCACCTGTTTGCCTTACATTTTGTTTTTATACCGAGGATCAACAATTTATTGAGTCGCTGGGCAGAGGCTTACAATAAACATCCTCTCGAAACCGAACACAACAGCACCCCTCGACAACTATGGGTAGAGAGCGTGTTGTGCATGCAGAATTCCCACCACACCACCGCAGGAGGAGTGTTTGATAAGGACACTGTCGAAGGTCCATTGGAACAATATGGCATTGACTGGGAAGGACCTTGCCCTGATAGTGAATCAGACGTGGATGTTTTGACGGTGCCACCAATTGACGTAAATATTCCTCCGAACATTTTACGACATCTCCGGGAATCAGTGGATCCTCTAGCTCATTCAGAACTACTCCGCATGGACATCTATCTCATTTGTTTACGTTGGTTTCAAGAGGCAAGAAGTAGACAACATTAACTTTTTGAAAAAATAATCGGTTTAATACTTAATTATTTAATAAAACTCAGACACGGATAACAAAATAAAATTTTTTATTATTATAATTTTCGTAACAGCTTGCGATGTTAATGAATTCTAGGTATATTAATGACAGGCTCTTCCAGTTTTTACTTTTGTTAAAGCTTCCATAAGTTGCATCTGAATTACAGGTCTTCTGCACAAAAAATGGCCAACTTTTTGATATTTTTGCTGATGTACTTTGTTACTTCCGGTTTGTTCTTTCGTAACTTCTCTAGACGGAGAAAAAATGAGTTTTACAACTGTAAAGTTAGACCACCACCTCCTAATAAAAGATGACAATGGCGTCTGTTACACCAGAAATATGCGAGACTGTTTTGTTTAGTTAGCTCCGAACACTTTTTTATGCAGGTATTTCAGCAAGGACCACGCGCATACTACGGTATTAAACAAGAACAACCTGGCAAGCCGCATTATAACGAAAAATTAATTTTGGTGCCAACTATTGCCATTTAAAATTTCCCATCCTTATCGTGTTTTCATCAAATATTAATTTTATATGGTGAAACAGTAACCATATTAATAAACAGTAACTATATTGATACGATATAGTGAAACAGTAACTATAACAACGACTGTCATAACAATTAACAGTTCGCATAGATAAAACGATATTTTGCTTGTCATTGAAACTATAACAATGACTATGACAGCAGGGCAGTTTTGTCGAACAAGAAAGACTGCCACAAAGATTACATCTCCCTTCGTTGTTTAAAGATTCAACAAGTTTTTTTAAAGAACAACAGGTAAATAGTGTTCACTAAATATAACACTAGCAAGGACGATAAATGTCGCCAAAGGTAACACAAAAACAAAGATATTTGAAAAATAATTTCGGTTTCAACCAATAAAAGTTCCTATCGTAAACTTTAGAAACAAAATATCCGATTGGTCACACTGGTTACAACGAAGACACCAACTATGTATGTATATATGTACTTCACTAGAAACCTGAAAACGTGCAACTTATGAATAGCGATAAAAGGGCTAAATTTTGATAAGATCGACCACCCCTCTTAATTCAGAACTATACAGCCACGCCCGATCTCAGAAATCCTGAACGGCATCAATTAAAGAGGAGGCTTGGAAGGTACCGTATTTACCCGCATATAGGCCGCACTTTTTTCAAGGAAAAAACGTTCGAAATTTGGGGTGCGGCTTATACGCGGGTACAAGAGTTTTGAGCTCATTAATATGCAAAATTTCCCGACACACACAGAGTAAACAAAGTTCCTGAATGCTTAACAGTTTGATTGAATGTATTGTATGAGGTCAAGTTAATCCAAGTCTTCGAAGAATTTTGCTTCTCTCCGCTGCAGTGAGTGTTTCTAGTTTCCAAATATGTTTGTTATTGAATGAAGTCCAAAGTTTGCATGTCAAGCCGCGAAGACCTTTCGATGCCGTTCACCTGAAACTGCGTTTGTTTATTTGCCAAACTACACGAAAAATACACATAACCCGTCATAAAAAGTCATAAATGAAACTGATATAAAATATCACAGTTTCGAAGTTTAATGCACATTGTCATGTCTTCAGAGATAAATACGAATGTTAATTTGCATGTGTCAAAAGCGAAATTTGAAACCTTTTAATACACAATGCGCAACGCAACGATGCTTTTGATACAACACTCACTCTTGACAGACGTTTTTCCTTCCTGTTTCACCTGTAAATGTGTAAATTCTTAAACAATCGGAAATTTAGCATCCCTTCTACAAGCTTCTCACTACACTGAGCCCGTGAAATGCCTGTTTTACGTAACAACAGGGAAACGCTTGAGTTTCGAGCGACTTTACGTTAGAGCATTTTGTCAAATAGCCGTTTTGAGAATTATCGCAACAATTTCCGTAACATTAAAAACTTAAAGTGGATAATTTACCCTATGGGGAAAGGAGCAGCGAATTCTAAACGCATGTGTATCATTTGTCATTATTTGATCGCACAAAACGGCGACGCTTGCACCTCATTTTTTGACACACTTGTTGGATCTGTAAACAATAACGCTCGCGATCAAGTTCGGTCCGTTTGTCCGATTCATTTCTCGCTAGATCACTCAAGCGACAAGCTCATTAGTTTCTCGACTCGAAACTCGATTCCTCTTCTTGTATAGTTAAGAAATTATTTTTCCCCAAGATTAGGTCACAAGTTTGGGGTGCGGCCTATACACGGGTGCGGCCTATACGCGGGTAAATACGGTATTCGTCATGTCTTGACACGCTTAATTACATAGAGCTCCTAGTCTTTCTTATTTGTTATTCTACAACAGCTCACCCGACAATGTCCACGAAGAACATTTTTTAGATATAAAAATGTGTAGGTTTTAACACAAACACTGCCAAACAAGAGGTTGATATGCACCCTATAAACCATGGTCGTAATTGATGTTACTGCAGCTGCTCCAGTTGTACTTGCTGAAATGCTGCTGCGATTGCGGTTGATGGGGCTGTTGCTGCAGCTGCTGCAGTTTTACTTGCTGAAATTGCTGCTGCGGCTGCTGCACATTACAACTTCACGCTGATTTAAGTATTCATATATTCATCCTATTGTTCTTGCTCATTGTCGATTACTTGCCGAAGACGCATCTATTTCCGAAGAGCGCAACCGCTTTGATGTAGGCGAGACATTTTCCCTTTGTTTCAAATTTGCTGCTTGATCGATTTTTTAATCCCTATTGTTACCTGACGTGTATTACATTTCAGCAAAAGACGCTGCAGCTTGCCTGTTAAAATCCCCAGAGATGCTTACAAAGCGGCGGACACTGCGCTAAAATAGTCATTTTCGGTCACGCACAGTATTACAAAGTAAACAAAACTAAACCACATAAATTTGCAGATAAAGCTTATTTGTAAATCCTTCATCTCTAGTAGTATCAATTTCTTCGCTACTCACTTGTCTGGAAATATTTTCGCTTTTATAAGGCATTTCTGAATGAAACCTACAGATTTGTAAAGTACTGTACCTGCAACAACGAACTATCTCTTCGATATAAATGTTAAAGAACACAAGCTAGGTTTTGTTGTGTTGTTTTCACATTCAAACTTTAAATGGACTCGGGGGAATGGTTGAAAAGGCAAAGGAGTTTTACACATTTTACCACAGCAATTAAATAACAGACAAATAAGTCGCTTAATGAAAACAAGCGGGTATTATACTACAGCTTTATTTTGACGTGGATCACGAGCGCGAAATAAAGACGCAAACTCACCTCGTTTTCGGTGAATAAAAATCTGTGTGCGGAGAGAGTAAAATTCTTGTTGTACGGAAGACAAAAGTTTTTATTCATGGAACAATTTAGATCATTCTAACAAGTTGTGAATGAGCTTATTTCTTAACGTAAGCTTATAACATGCGAAGCCTTCTTCTTCATGGAGGCGCCATGGCGGATTGAAACCGAAACTGCCGATCGGTCGGTCATTATAATTATACAGTTGCTTTTCCGACTCCCCAAACGCTTTCCTTTCAAAGATTCAAATCAGAGTTTCAGCTTTTAAGTGAAAAAAACTTAATTGTTCAAGTGGCTGATGCAATCCTTTTAAATACAGTAAGCTTAAACACAAGGCGTGCCAGAAAAGATGGTTATACTCTAGATGTCTGTCAGAACAGTGGTCAGCTATGCAGTTCGAAACCGTTGCTCGACGAAAAAAAGTCGAATCTCGGCCTACAGTGATCAAGATTTCTCATTCAAGATCTCTTTTTGAAGCTCTCAAAATGCTCCGTTTTGATAAATATATATTAAAGTTGAAAGTGTTTTGCGAAATACGTAAATCCACAAAGCTCCACGATAATATAGTGTAATAATTCTCTGCAGTTTCATTGACACATTTAGAACAACCGGATACGGTCACATCTTCTTGGCTCAGGGCAGCTTAATTGAGCCATTGTTCCAACCCTTTGTATTAGCTTCTGGGTCTTGCTCTAAAAAATCTCACCTTTTTTCAACCGAGTCAAACCGAAAATTTTCGATCACTCTCGAAGTGAATGCCCCAAGGAATAAACTGAGCCTTCAGGGCACAAAATCCAGCGGTAACGCCCATTTCTAAAATACACACTTAAATCGGCGTGAAGTTGTAATGAGTTGTACTTGCTGAAATTGCTGCTGTGATTGCAGTTGATGGGGCTGTTGCTGCGGCTGCTGCAGTTGTACTTGCTGAAATCATTACAACTTCAGCCCGATTTAAGTTTATCATTTTAAAATGGGCTATACTGCTGGATGAAGGCTCAGTTTATTCCTTTGGGCATTCTTTTCGGCAGCCAGGGAAAGCGTGTCGGGTAAGTTCGGTCTCATTCATTTGGAAAAAGGTGAGATCTTTTGGAGGAAGACCTTGACACTTCATTGAACTTCAAAGGACCAAACACAATAGCACAATTAAGTACCCTTGAGTGGCAGAGTTGCGAACATATCCTTTTGTTCTTGAACTGCAAATAAACTTCAGAGAATCGCTGCACACGTTTTATGGATTTAATTTTTTTCGCAAACTGTTATCGACTTTTATTTTCACTTAAAACGTTACAACATTCTGAGAGCTTTAAAAAGAGATCTTAAACTAGATATTTTGATTACTGTAAGCCAAAATACGTTTTTATTTGCTCAGCGCGGCGGTAATTCGAACTGCGAAGTAATTTATGCGTGTAAACATTTCTCTATTAAGATGCTCGATGAATCGAAGCGTGACTTTAAAGGTCATACACTTAAAAAGATAAATTAAAACTGTTGAGCTGAAAAAAAAGAAAATTTCCTTCTGTTGAAAAGGAAGTATTGTTTGGGTCATAAACAGGGATTCAAATGAGGTTTTTAATCGCTTTAAGCGAGTCAAGTGGTGGTTTCTTTCCCGCAAAGTAGACTAATTTACGGTGAGCCGTCTCGCTCAAATGTATATTCTTTTTTAAAAAGCAGAGCAAATAAAACCATGTTGTGTATTATTGTGAACACATTCTGATCGCTTCGAAAAATATCTTCATGGCATTTACTTTGTTTTGAGGCCACAGAGCATTAATTACGGGCTCTTTAGCGTCACAGAAACATAAACATGATCTTGAATACTTTCGTGATTTTGATAACTTGTTCACATGCTTCAAGATATCTTCAACATAAAGCGCGCATTTGAATCAAACTTGAACGAAGATATCATTGTTATGATTCAAAAGCAGCACATTTTCATAAATCGATCTGAGCGAATATTTTGATTCATTGCACACCATTCAGCAACAGTTGTAGTTACTAGAAGAATTCGCTTCTTGAAGGCGCTCGCTAATTTTGTGCGAATTTTAAAGTAACTTAAACATTTGTAAACTCATTCTTTTGCTTAAAAAATATTTCGTCTGTGATTTGTTGTCTTTTGCTGCCGTGAATTTTAATTTTACGTTGAGTGACAATAGATCAAGCGGCACAATAGATTTGTCTGGGGGTTTTATTCCTAGTACCGGTTGAAAACAAAAGAAATACTTCTCACCTACATCAAAGAATTTGCGCTCGGCGAAATGTGCCGCGTGGTCGGCAAATGCTCGGCATGAATGAGTAATGAGAAAGAACAATAGCTTGAATATATGAATATTTAATGACCCCAAAATTTGGGGTACACACTTAAATCGGCGTGAAGTTGTAATGTTGCTGATGCAGTTGCGATTGATGGGGCTGTTGCTGCACTTGTACTTGCTGAAATTGCTGCTGCTGTTGCGGTTGATGGGGTTGTTGCTGTGGCTGCTGCAGTTGTTGCTGAAGTTGCGGTTGATGAGATTGCGGCTGCTGCAGTTGCTGCTGCATCTGCTGTATTTGGGGTGGACGGTGTTGTTGCTGCTGCTGTCCTACAGTCCCTTGAGAATAACAGTAGTTGCTATTGTCGGCTTCATCTCCTACCCGAGTGCTGCTCATGCATGTTGGTGGAAAAATGACAGTTTATCGGTTAACAGATGCTAGCATAAATACTTGTTTTATGGGGAAAACAATCAGCGACCAAAGTTATTCTACCAATACACTATTGGTTTAAAAACTTCCTTCTTTATGGGGATTAAAACATTTCTTCCTTAGTAAGCATTTATTCACCTTCGATTATCAGCGCAGAAAAATTAAATTCATTTTTTTTTCATTACTGGTTTCGTGTGATTCATTTGCAATATATGTAACTAGCAGCTCCTGAAGGCATAGCGATTTGCGAAGAAAAAATCAAGGTATTCTTTCATACACCTCATGTCTATGCGAACTCGGTATTCCCCAGATATTTTCGACATTTCTGAAATCTGTCACTCATTTTTTCAACCGTAGCAGGATACGGTAATATACATGGAATTGTACCGTCATATAGGATGTACTTTACAAGAAAAGAAATTTGTTTCTTGTATGGTAGTGATGTATTGAACAGTTATACCAATAATCACAAAAACATGCTGCACGAGTGAGTAAACAGGATTAACACTATTCTTAACCGTTGTTGTCTCAATGCAGTCAGAGGTGGGAGGGGGCGCTTACATGGGAGGCACTTACTCGAAAAATCACGAAACTAAATAGCGTATTACTACTACTTCTACTACTACTACTACTACTACTACTACTACTACTACTAATCGCAATAATAACAACAATAATAATAATGACAAGAACAATAATAATAATAATAATAATAATAAAATAATAATAATTCAGATAGAGCCTGTCCAGCTCTAATCTAGGTGCGTCACAAAAGGTTAAGAACAAATTGAAAAACTAAAAATAATCTCTTGAATAGCACTGCTGCGACATACTAGTACGCTGGTTTGGCACTTTAAATAAATGTTCAAAAGAAAAGTACCGGAGTAACATTGTGATAAGAATGCTGTACAAAATACAGCAAGCCAACGTTCGTGTTCTTGATGTATACTTATCCCTACATTACTCGTGTATTGTTTTGGTTATATTTGTTACAAATTGTGATTGAAATATACGTACACGTGCCGTATTTATTACTGTAACTGCAGGTGGTAATAAAGCAACCTTAAAAATGCGACAAAATTACACCTCAAATAAACGCCAGGGCCAAATTGTGACCTCTGGGTACGTTAACTTGAGAAAATGTGGTACACGCGAAAATTAGTAAAAATAATGTTGAAAATACCATGACGAGTCGGTGTATTTTGTGGGAGTGAGTACAATTGCTACAAATAGGACTTACGTTTTGTCGCTTTGGTCTGAAATGTTGACTAGAGTTGAAGATCAGAACGACACGCCATCGGAGGAAAAAAAAAGCGTAACTCTCATGCAAACCCTTCCCCTTCCACTCCCTTTACCTATCCCTCCCAAGGTAAAGTTGTTTCAGCTATCGTATTACCGCAGTCATCTGACAATATCGAGACTGGTCTTGAGAGAACATATTTTCCTTTCAAAGCTTAGGTTTGCCTCAGATCATTAGGTCCCATATTTTTGGGTGGCCGTTACTTTCTGGAGGGTTTGATTTGAAGGTCTCTATACATGCATTAACGTTACTTTAGGATAGGCGTTTCTTTCTATGGAAGGGTCGCGTTTTTTCCGGGATTATACGGGAAATATTTAGGAAAGTTACGGTTCGGTATCAATTATTTGCCGCGTTAGCCGTCGGATATAATTTGTCAGCAGACTGGCCGTTACACGGCGTGGGGCAACTGGCGGTAACGAAGCGTTAATCTTAAGTCACACCACCGAGCTGCTATTGCGTGACAGGCCACTTTTAGAAGTTTGCAGGAAAAAAAATAATCTAGTCAACAGAAACGGCTTTCGAAAACATACTATCCTTAAATTTAGACTTTCCGGTTTCCCCCCTTGCTACTGATAAAACAGCTACCAAGAATCAGGCAAAAACCCAGCTAAAGCACGTGCTCACTGGAGACCGGGAATCTGGTTGCATGAGTACAACCACACACTTAGCAAAGCTAGCCCATACAGTATTGTTCTTACGAGAGCACACGTGTCCATCCCAAGAAAAGGATTAACGCATGTACAGGCCTCAAGGTCATCTTAAAGCACGCAGACAAAGTCACGGTTCGGACAAGTAAAAATGACACGCTTTTTTTCCGAGTTAACGTCAACTCAGTGTGGTAATTTCAAAAGTCACATTAAAAATAACACATAACAAGGCATTTGCGAAATAGTTAACTATGACAATACATTTGCTAAATGGTTTACGAATTAAACGAGATCTTATCGTAGTGATAGCTGTCTAGACTACTGGGCTGTAATCTCCAGACCACGACTTCTATGATATGCTTTCTTGTATAAGCAATTTTAGCGGACAGTTCGGCGTCCTGGAGACCATCCATACAAACAAGATATGTCTGTATGGTTTTAAATGGTTCTAATTTTTAAATATTGGAAACAGAATATTCAAACCATCAGAGGCTGGAAGATCCTGGCCATTCGCGCCTGATTTTCTTGTTACACTGTCATATCAATGATTGTTTCCTTGACAGTGATTGACCTACTGCCTTGTATGAAAAGCCATGGAGAAACATCCCAATATTCCTTCAAAGGAGATCCAAAAGCAAGCATCGCTAAGATACTTTTCTTGGAGAAAAGTTTCGTTAAAATATATACTACTATGCAGCTAAAAACGGTAAAATGCGTGTAAATAAAAGAAAAACACTGAACGTTTTGACATTGGGCCATATTGACTGGAATGAAATGGCAGACAATGGTAGCTCATTCGACATTTTAGTACACAGAGTTCACCATTTTACTTTATCATTGTTATAATATAAAATTTTAACTTACAAGCGAAAACATTTAATAGTTTTGTATTTGTTGAATGTCTATCGTTTTTTTGTTGATTTATTCTCTTACCAACGAAATTCATGAGTCCAACGTCAATGAATTACATTGTAGTGATTCTAAATTGTCTCTCAAATTCATTGATTATGCACAAGATAATTAACCAATTGAAAAAGGTCTTGAATATCGAGAAACTGGCAGCAAATTTGTGTTGGTGTTTGAACTGCTTGTGAGGAATTAAATACAGCAGGAACAGACAAGGCACCTGGCACGGGCACCAAGTCAAAATGGGACCTCAATTAAACACCGACAAAAAAAACATGGGAAATACGGTGGCCTTTGTTTATTGTTTATTTAATAGGCCCATTTGAGAACCCATTTCATGAACTCGTGCTACTTGTTTCATCCAAACACTCACTTAGAATCTCAATCGAACACTTGGCCTCGTTTAATTTATGAAATATTACTTCACTTTTTTTCTAACCAAAAATTCAAACTAGCCTGGCATGCGCTGGTTTGATTGTTTTACGGCGTTGGAAACGACGAGGAGTGCATCATCATCAAGATACAGGTAATTAGTTAGAAGGGAAATTTTACAAATTCCGAGTTTTAAAGTTAAAGGGAGACTTAAAACTAAACTGGAAGTGAACCAAATTTCTCAAACCCAGCCAGCTGTATCACTTCAGTAAGCAAGTTTCATTTCCAAACCGTGTAATGCACGATATATTTGATGTCAGTTAAATTGGGATTAAACAATTTGTCAGTTAATTCTCATTTATACCCTACATCCCAGTTAAATGTGTTAAATTATCATTGTTCTATTAAGTGCAACATCAAGCAGTTTTGCACTGGATGGAGAAAGCCAAGGATGGTTCATCGGCCAAGACAACCTGAAGGAGCAATTTCTGAGGTTCACACGTACCCAGTTGCAGAATGACAGAAGGGGACGCCCAGGCCAAAAAACCACCACTGAAGACACTTCCCTTCATCTGGTGTTGCCAGGAACCCAGCAACTAGGAAGACTACGTTTGGAAGATGTGTTGCAGGTACCTGCGACATTAGCAACACTCAAATAGCACATGTTGAGAAATGTAACAATTTGACTATGATGAAATGGACTGATCGTCTAAAGCCACAATATGATCCTAAAGTCTCAATAGTTATTGGGTGCAGTACAGACTTGGTAAACTCTTTTTATGCAATATATACAATTTGACAGCCCTTCAGAAATTGCCAGCGTTCATTTATGGCATTTTCTCTCATTTTCTTTCAAAGCTTCTCCTCAGTATTAAAAAAATAGAAAGAACAAAATCGTCGAGGTGGAAAGATCTGATACCTTGGTTTGAAGACTGAAACACCCAAGGCCAAGATCATGGAAGCACATGGTGGAGTTCTGTTTATCGACAAGGCATACAGGTTTATTTCCAGTGCTGGCTTTGGTCGTGAAGCTACTGGAGAGCTCACGGCTGTGATAGAGGAGTGTGACCCCATCATGATTTTGTGGGATAACCTAAACAATTAGAAACATTTTTGGATGTAAATCTGGGATTACACTCACGTATTTATCAAAAGTTTGTGTTGCCGCATTATTCAATAACAGAACTTGGGGAGATTTTCAATATGAAAGCCAAGCAAAAAGGTTTAAACATGGGCAAAGTCTATGTTTGCCAAATTCTCGCACTACATACCTGGAATGACAATGAACGCCCACCTAGAGCGAATATTGCTTCAGGGGTCCATTGAAGAAGCCAGCAACAGGCTACCCGTCAATGCCTCTTTAGAGGGGCTTATGAAAATTAGCAAAAGTGACATAGAAGCCACATGCATGCATTTACCATCGTACCCAGGCATTGGTGAATCTAATATGCATTCACAGAACTGAAACAGTCTACATTGGAGCTTCATTTATAAGAAATTTTTCATCCAACATGTTTCCTTTTAAAAACTATGACCTCTTTGGTCAGGCGCATTAGGGAGACTAAGGCCCAGGTCAAACATCAAGCGTCACATGAGACGAACTAAATTGAGCAAATTCAGTTCGTGATAAGTTCAAGGTATTTGGGTTGACCAACACATTCAGCATTTCACATTTGACCCAACGGTTGAACTTAAGTAGATTGGGTCGATCCAAATTGCAAATTAAGTTTGTCATGTGATGGTTCGACATTTTACCTGGACCTAAGAGGAGTATGAATAATGTGTATTAGTATATACAAACTCAGTGATCTTGATGTTTCAAGCAATCTAATTGGTTCGCTATTCTAGCCAATGAGCATTATTCACTTTGTAGAAAGTGAATACTGCGCAATCCACGTAAACAATAAAATGTCCGGCGTAAACTCATGTTTCGCCAGCATTTCTGAATTCGAAATCCTGAGAATACAAGATGCTGTACCAGAAAATACCAAGAAGACTACGAAATTTGGCCTGAAAGTTTTCAAAGGTAACAGAAGACTTCATATTTTGCAAACCAGTGTTTCAGTGTGTTCTCCAGATAATTATCGCTAAAAATGCAACAATCTTCACAACTACAATTTCTCTGATTGAGGCATTTTGTTTTGTAGACTGGATTGCCCAGCAAAACGACTTTCTCACCGAGATTGAGGAAATGGAAAAAAGAATAATTAAACAATTGTTTAAGAAAGTTCTACCAGGCTGCAATGAAACACGGCGGGTCACATTACAACAAAGGTACGCTCACATCAATTAGAGACACCATTGATAGACACTTACACAGTGAACCAAACAACAAGCCATTTTCGATAATTGGTGACAGTGAGTTTACAGAAGCAAACAAAGCACAAAGTCTCTTAGATAGTCAGGTCAAATATGTTCCACGGTCCATTAACCTGCATTGACAGTGGAAGCTGTAGGGAAGCTTTATGAAGCTGGCAAACTGGTATGATGCAAGTAGCCTCGACCCAAAAGAGCTGCAACAAACACAGCTTGGTTTTTCATAACACTTTACTTTGGTCGAAGAGGGCGAGAAAGCCAACGGCAACTGACAAAATCAAGCCTGAAGCTCAACAGAAAAGCGCCAGGAGTTTTTTGAACAAAAAACCACCTAGGTGGTTTAGATGGCATGGATCACCCAACTGACAGGAAGATGTTTGAAAGCAAATGACTCCGGCGTGTTTCCTGAAAATTGGAAACAAGTAGATGTTCGTCCGAGGCTAAAGAAGTCTGGATTAGAAGTAGCATTTAAAAACCTTCGCCCTATCAGTGACCTGTTTTTCACTTCGAAACTCACCGAGAGAGTCGTCTTCAACCAAACGCACAATCACACGACAGTCCACAACCTGTACCCTAAAGCACAGTCTGCCTATTGTGAATTCCATAGCACAGAGACAGCTCTCCTACGTGTGAAGCATGATATTCTTATGAATATGAACAAGAAGCATGTCACCTTACTTGTGCTACTAGATCTGAGTGCTGCTTTTGATACTGTAGATCACAGTATCTTGCTTGATCGACTACGTTCTAGTTTTGGAATATCAGGACCTGTGCTGTCATGGTTCCCATCCTACCTCAATAACCGCTCTCAGTTTATTTCCGTAAATGGGGCAACATCCAAGCTTTTTGATTTGCAGTACAGTGTGCCACAAGGGTCGTGCCTTGGTCCTCTATTGTTTGTCATCTATGCAAGCAAACTATTTAGCGTACTGGAACATCATCTGCCAGACGTACATGTTTACGCAGACGACACTCAACTCTACATCTCTTTCAAACCAGACTCAAGCGCTGAGCAATCCAAAGCATTAACAGCCTTGGAAAACTGTATTGATGACATCAAGCGATGGATGCTCACTGACAAACTTAAGCTAAATGATGACAAAAGGGAGTTCATTATCATCGGTACTAGGCAGCAGCTTAAGAAAGTCACCTTCAATACCCCCCATGTTGGCAATACTCAAGTGACCTCACTGAGCCAAGCTAAGAACTTGGGCAGCTGGTTCGACGCACAGATGAACCTAAACACGCATGTCACTAAATGCTGCCAGGCCGTGTTCTCTCACTTGTGCAACATCGGGCATATTAGGAAATTTCTCAATCATGAAACTGTCCAGATATTAGTTCATGCTTTCGTAACGAGCCGTCTAGATTACTGCAACAGCCTCCTATATGGTCTACCAGCCACCCAACTGAATAAACTTCAGCGAGTCCAAAACGCAGCTGCCAGACTCATATGTAATATCTCTCGCTTTGACCACATTTCTCCTATCCTTCCTGAGTTGCACTGGCTTCCGATTAAATATAGGATTAACTTCAAGATCCTGGTAATCACGTATAAAGCTCTGCATGGCCTAGCACCTAATTACATCACAGAACTCATTACTGTCAAACCTTTGTCTCGCAGCGACCATCGATTAAGAGCTCAGCGACGTTGGGGGACCACTCATTCGCACTGGCAGCACCCACATTATGGAATGAGCTTCCCACAGAGATATGCCACGCCAACTCAATTTTAACCTTTAAGAAACTCCTTAAGACCTTTTTATTTAATAAGCATTTTATCAGTTTAATTAATTTATTAGCATTAAATAACAGTCATTGTAAATTTATGAGATTATTGTTTTAAACTAATGTAAATTTATCTGTAATTTTTATTTGTATTATTGTTATGCACGGGTGAGCATTTCCGTCTGGAACCCGCGCAATACAAATATTAAATTTATTTATTTATTTATTGTTCATTGTCCAGTAGCTGTAGTGAAGGCATACCTGTCACATTTGAATCCAAAATGTGAAGCTCTGTTTCAGAAGCCCTTATGTGGTGCCAAATTTAATCCATCGTCCAATTAATGTCATCTGGTATTCTACAGTACCACTAGGCCACAACACTATCGGGAGCATACGAGCTGGTATCAACCCTCCATCCACCAATCACTGAGGTCATTCACTCGACCACCGTGATATTTTGTCATCGAAGAAAGTGAAAAATCGCCATATCAGAGCGGTCACAGGCCATAAAAGTGAAGTAAGCTTGGAATCTTACAACGATCATCCAACATTCTAGCAGTTTTAGGGCATGTCCTTGGCAATCAACAGATTTCATCAATCAAAGCAAACACAACCACCAAGTCGCTCTTTGCCCAGCATTGGCAGAAATGAATACCGCAGGTTCATCGGCAGCAGCATCAAGTGCTATTCAGCCAAGCACCTCGACAAATATTCAGAAGAACGTCTTTGTAAACAAAAACATCCAGTTTTAACCACAGTCCTGTGCACGTGGTCTAATTCCAGGTAGATCCTTCATCAACCCACGTCACCCCTATCCTTAAAGAGCTACCAGTGAGACAGCTGTTATATTATCCCCATGCAATAATGGCCTTTAAATGCATGACTGGGTGTGCGCCAGACTTGCTATCCTCTAAATATGTCCAAAGAGCTGGCATAACTAATCAAACAACAAGGAATTCGTAGATGCTGCACATCCCCCTGTACAGAACCGCCACAGGACATACATCCTACTTCAAAACTGTTAAACTTTGGAATTCATTAGACCCACACCTCAAGTTGAAACCCGACACTGAAAGACTTTAAACGTTGCTTAAAAGAGAACTTTTCTCAATGTTTTCTTAGAGATGAAAGCGTCTGGTCTAATTAATTAATCGAATTTAGAATATAACAGAATATCACTGAAGTATTTTAATAATTTGTGATTTATCTTGTTAGTTATTGATTTTGTTTTTGACTTTTACATAGTTTTTCTTAATTTCTATGTTTTCTTTATTTGTAACTTTATTCTGAAATGTCCTTAAAGTATGTATGTATGTAGGTAGGTAGGTGGGTGGGTGGGTGGGTGGGTGGGTAGTCAAGCAGGTACGTAGGTACGTATGTACGTATGGCAACTGCTCTTGCAATTTTCAAGTGAACTTCAAAAAGTTTCACTGAACGGTGAAAATGTTTTGCAAGCAGACTTTCGACTTAGATTGCTGATTTGAACGGTGTTAAAGGACAATTATACTAGATTGTGACGACGATTTATCAAAGTTTAACTAGATTTGCCATGTTTGAAGATTCTGTAAATAGTTTCGCAGGTTTTCCATGCATGAATTAAGATGTCAATTAAATCGACTTTTAATGGTTTCCTGATGAAAATGTTGAGATCACTTCGTGTGCATACACCAAAACAAGTCTTTTCAAACTCAGTGAATAGCGGCAGAATATTTACCTTGATTTCAAAGAATAATTGTTAAATATTTGTAGTCATTTTTTGCGTTATAAGTACTCTATTGAGTGGAGTTGGATAACAGGACAATCCAGTAAAATGCAAAGATTTTGGGATTACATGGTTTTGAGATACCATCTCAAACTAACAAAAAATGGGCAGAAATTAAGAAGGTTGGTCTTTACTACTGGTTCCCGTGCTTTGGAACGACGCTGTCAGTATGACATATGTAACAATTTGGTTCATTCAAATAGTGTCAACAAATGAATAGGGTTTTTATGACTGCATTAACTTTTGCTTGCATCAAAACAGAGTACCTGTGATATCAGTCATACAATAAAACAATTTTAATCCATGGTACAGTGTATACGATATCTACTTTTTCTTGTTTGCATGTTTGCCAATTTTGTTTGTTTGCATTTTGCCCAATGCAACCCCCGAGATAGGAAGTACGTTGTTGGAAATTATAGTGTTGAATTTTGAACTTGAAAATAAGTCTTTCCCAATTTGAAACAAATTGACGAGGTCTTGGTATACATGCCAGTACCAATCATACCATGTATATATTGGTTTACATGTCACTACCAGTCAAACAACAGTCGCCCAATGTCCAACCTGCCATAACTGCAAGACCTGCTTCTCCCCAGCAAGTGGCTGATTCGCCTCTGGATGCAGCATGTGGGGACAACACAAGCCCTAATCAAAGGAGAAGTCTTACCTCAAGGCCAGCACCAGACTTGGCGTCCAAACGTTCTGTTGGCTCAAAGAAGAAACAATGCACTGCTACTCAAAGACAGCTTTCTAAAAGTGTCTCCCCTGTTTATTGAGCCTTTGGGTAGATCAATGACTATACACGTGTTTCCTACAATGACAGCCATAGACTTAATTTGTTTGAGCCCCAAGTAAGTGATTTGTGGATTTTAGTACTTGCAATATACAGTTGCTAGCATTATTGGCAACTTGACTCGTTAGAATGTTCTCCAGAAAGACCTATTATGGTCTTATTCTCAATAGGAAAGAGCATAGACCGTATTTGTTTTGATGATCGCGAAAGGTTTTTTCTTTCCTTTTTTCTCGGCCAATGATTGGTCGAAGGTAATAACTTACGGTGAGGTGTTCATGCATTGGCATTTTTACTAAAGTGTTGAAGCAGAGTGGCCCAAGTTTTAATTCAAAGTGATACGGAAGTTATAAAATCAACTTTTCATACGTGTTTTCTTTGGTTTAATATTTTTCAGTAAAGCCATGGAAGTTCTGATTCTGCAAAAACTTTCTCATAGGCTTTTATTTCAAAACCATGCTAGATTAAACTGTCTTCAGTTTTTGAAGCAAGAAAGTTTTTTGATTCACCAAATTTGGTGAGTTTTGCTGCTGTCTAGTAGATAAGGTAGATAATTTTTCTTGACTGTAGAGAAGTGATGATACAGCTAGTGAGATTTGTTCCATTTATTATCTATTTTATTTTGAGAGTTGTACAAACGGTCCTGCTGCCAAATAGGAAAATCATGCTGATAAATGTACTTTTGTGTTAGATAGACTACAATGTGGTGAGAGCTTAAGATTCTTGTCATTTATTACGCACATTATCCATACTGAAGTTAGGTTGATCCTAAGATGGGGCAAGAAAATCTTCGCTCCATGATGGTGACAAGAATAACATTTCACTACTGAGCGTAGAATTATTCATCTTGCTCAACATATTTTTTGGTGGTTGTATTTTTCCTGTGCTGATGGAGGAAAGAAAACGTTTAATGCTTTGGTCAGATATCTTTTACAGTCTACACTGAATTTGGTTGAAACGGTTCAACATGTGCAAAAGGGTATCACTTTCAACAACCAGAAATGGTTGAAAAATACTTTATTGGGTCACTGCAACCAAACCAACCAAAACCCAGACGAGATAGGAATGGTTGATGGAATAGGACCCTGGGTTGGTGACCCCATACATGAAAGTGTGGTCTATAGCTGCCAAAGAAGCCGTTTTCACATCTCCTTAGTGTAATGTCGTCCTTTAGCCCAACTCTACTTCAAACAAAATTCGGATCAATTATGGTTTCTGGGAAACCGTCCTCGGGTAGTAATGCGTCCTCGGTTGGTACCATGTACGGGGATCAATTATGGCTTCTGGGCAACCGTCCTTGGTTTTCAAAGACCAGCCTCGGGTAGTAATGCATCTGGTTGGTACCATGTACTCAATCAACCGTCCTCACTTTGTTTCTTACCATCCTCACTGCAGCAACCAACCTTGGAACACAATAACCGACCTCGCCTCGTTAACCGAATTCGGGTTGGTCATTTGATAAACCATTCTCGGTTTTATGCTTTAAAAACCGAGCTCGGTTTTTTAAAATTGAGCCGAAATATAAAAACTGTCACCAAAGCTCAGTTGGGTTTATCTATTGACCCCCCTTTCCTACCCCCTCTACCATTTGTTTTCATCAATTAGACCCCCTGACTCATTTTCCCAGTTTATTGTCAACGGGATTACCGTGTGGCACTAAATTTTTGTGGGTTCTAATTTTTGCGTTTTTTCCGCAATCCACAAAAATATGTTCCAACAAAGTAAAATTACCGCAAATTCTTTCTCCGCAAAAATTTACTCCACTGTAGAAATGATATACAACAATACTGATTTGAAGGAGAAAATGCCATAGATAACTCGGTGGATAGTACTTCAAGTGGTACCCTGGTTATTTTCGATCCATTGTAATGTGTAATATAAATAGAGTGACATTCCCATGTTGTTTAATTTGTATTTAGATTGCTTTTACTGGGCCTTTACTCAAAAAACGAAACTGTTATCAGTTCCATTTAAACGTGACTTCCAGTAAAAACGCAAAAATTAATTCCCAGCAAGAAAAACCAGTCTTTTCCAATCACAAAAATTAGTTCCCGCAAAACACAAAAAATCGCCAATCCGCAAAATTAAACTCCCGCAAAAATTTAGTGCCACACGGCATGTTATATTTGTACAATCCGTTGCATTCACACTCAAGCAAAGAAAACCGTGAACACTGAAAATATTTCTGGAATGTTTATTGTGTTTTGACCAATCACATGCGAGACCTTGTAACCACAGAAAACAAGTGAGTTTCTCAGTCATGGAATCAAATTGGTTCTCAATTTGTTTTGAAAGACCTCCATCTTAACTTACAAGAATTTAAAGAACCTCGTTCCCAGGGTATCTCTCCCCGCCCCCCCAGAGCGAGAGAAGAGAGACCCTGGTTGGGTCTAGTCACCTGCCTCCTGGACAAATTAGAACATAAGGGAGGGGACCTCTAATGCCAAGTATTTTGTCGCGTTGTCGTTTCTCGATTTCGAAACGAGGCTATCAATCGCACGCTCCAACCGCCATTTAACGTGTCATGTTTTACAGCAGTCTTCAGGCCGCCGATTCGAATAGGATCTATTCGAACATAAATTTCAAAGTCAAGCAAGTGGTTTGTCTCAAGGCAATTTATCGTGGACTAGATGTTGTTGCCGTTTTACCGACGGGATATGGAAAGTCCATGATATTCCATCTTCTACCTTTGCTATTCCTCGATAAAATTAAGTGTGAAAGTCGAGTAGCACCATCTCCTGTGATCATTGTTTCGCCGTTAAATGCACTGATCAAAGATCAAATAAGAAGACTAAAAGAGGGCAACGTGAAAGCCACTGTATTAAGCCTGAAGGGAGAGAATGAGGATTTGGAACTCGATTCCAGCAATGCAAACCCCGCGGAACTTCGAGATGCGAAATACGAAACTGTTTTCGCACATCCTGAAGCCTTTCTGTCATGCAAGAAAGGAATCGAGCTTCTTCAATCTGAAACCTACCAGTAAAATGTTTACGCAATTGTTATCGATGAAGCACACTGTATTCTGGAATGGTAAGTTGGTGATGTGGTAAATATTTTGGTCCATTATCGTGAAACTATAGTGTATGTAGTTATAAGGGTTATTTGAATGTTGAATTATTATTCTTCCCTAGATTTGTATCAAAAATTGGCATAGCAAAACTAAGTGTATCTTTTTTATCATTTTCACAAACTTACAGCTTTTAAACAAGAACTGCATTACATTTTTGAAATATTCAATGCAAAGCTATTCTATTAAAATACCGGGTTGTTATTATTCCCAATTTTCTTTCTTTTAGGGGAGATGACTTCAGGAAAAACTACTCCCAGTTAGCTGTTTTGTGTGCCAATTTCTCACAAGTGCCAGTTGTTGCGTTAAAGGAGAACTGAAGTCAAAAATCAAGTTGATTTCTTTTAGAAGCCAAAGATATGAAAAATACGATTTGAACGTTTTTATGTGCCTGCGGCGTTGCATTCGCGATAAATTTTAGTTTGAAATCGCTATTTTCCCGCTTTTTCGGGTTCAGCAACGTGGGCGCAAATTTCCAGTCAGCGGCTTTTAACGCAAAGCTGTGACGTATGTTATGGGGAAGATGCAAAAAAAGTAAACAAACTTGCGCCCGTGCAAGCTCGAGTAGCGCTGGAAAGTTTTGTTAGACTATGAGCGGAATTGAGCCATTTCAGTTCGAGCCAACATATCCCCCTGGCGAAGAACCAAATGAGGAAGACTTAGAAGAAGTGGCAGAAGTTGAAACAGAGAGACGAGCAAGGATCGGCAACACGGAGTGGTGTATTTGCGGCCATTGCGTGCCAATGGCGACAAATGACGAATGTTGTTGCTGTCAAGAGTTAGATGAGCTCAATCAGAAATTCGATGAGTCAGGTTTGTGATCGCAAATTTTATTTTTATTTCTAACTTTTATTTTGCTGAAGATTAAGGCATAATCTTCGCCAAACGAAGCACTTTAGATCAAATATTTCACCCTATTTCAACGCCGCTACCGAGGGGCGAGTTATGTCTCGTTTTTTATTTTTAGAACCAATAGCCTCACCTGTATAAGATTTATGGGAATGTTAAAACAAATTTCTTGTCGATCTACCGATAGGTATCACATGTATCACAAGCCACGAGAAATTTAGGATTGTATGCCTCGATACCGATGTTTTGAGGACGGCACTCGTGGCGATTCACAATGCGCGCTTCAACCCAATTCCGGAACCTATTGAAAACAGGTAAACTATAGTTATGTCACAAGGGATGTTTAACTTTCTTCTGTACTTGTTAGACATTTATGCTTATCAGTAATGTTTGCTTTTGAATTTCAGAACTTAGAGCTTGGCTGCTTATAGGCAGTTCACATGGTGGGTACACGGAGTCCTGGGAAAAAAGCGACGAAGGGTAATTCCTGCATGTGTCGTTCACGCTATACGGAAAGAATTTCCTGAGGAAGATGGGAACTACTCAGGATTTCAAGAAGCAGATATCGAGTTCTCATGGACAAGTTTGCACCTTTGTAAATATTTATTTCTGCATCATAACTACAATTCAACATAGACGAGCTCTGTTTACAAATTATACATTGTCTTTGAGCTATCGATAAAGGTAATACATTGTTCTCCGAAAACTTACTATTTAACATGATTGTTGTATAATGTAAAGCTTATTGAGCATTAATAAAATAATTCCTGGCATTGTAGTTTTAGGTGTCTCCTTAGGCATGTTGGAAAATGACAGCTTTCTGTACCTCTTTCCTGACTTGTACTTTTTTTGATCTGCCTATTTGTTATTGCTATTTTAATTATCAGAAAACCTTGACGTGTGTTTGGCGATAACTTCTGCTCTTGGAGGCCTAGGTTTGCTAGCAATGTTTTTGGGAATGAATGCAGGGGTAGCAAGTGTTGCACTCCGCTCACGGGGTTTTTGGTTTTTTCTGTCAATGATAGCATCCAGCATTGGCTTAAGGTGATCCCTGGTTGTTTTTTCCAAAATTGGCTTTGCCACCCACTCTTTTGTGTGTTTTGGAAAGACAAGTTTGTACTGTTGTTCCCCAGTATTGTCACCCTGGGTTACAGTGGCCTGTTGCCTCCCAGTGTTTGCATTGTGATCTAGTGCTGACAGCTGGGTACGTGCAACCATCCCCTTATACGAAAAGTGTTGGCGTTTGGGTACGTACTTAGTTTGGACGCCATGATAAACCTCCAAGTTCCCAGTGTGACAGCATAGTGACAACTGCTTAATATCCTTTAAGAGGTTTTTGTCAAAAATAACCTCCTTCAATGCTTCATGGGCTGGGGATCCAGGTCGCAGCCACCTCTTGGTTCTAGCCACCTCACGAGGAATAGGTGGATGAGCACATTCGTGATAGAGGTCTGCTGTGTCCCAAGAATGGATGTTAGCAGTGTGGTGAACAATGGAAATCCACTTCTCCCTCAGCAGCTCTGGGTCTCCCCCACAGGTTTCAGCACACCACCAAAGATGGTTGGAAATTGATTTTATCCAAGGTGAAAGCTCCCCACAGTCTTTTTTCTTTGCTTTTTCATTTAGTTTTTTTGTAATACTTTTGGAAAGGTGCCACACATCAAATTGGTGTTCTACGTCAGGGTAATTTCTCTTCATGTCAGATCTGATTCCAACATGCCGATCAGTTGCAACAACTGTTATCTTCCCCCCCTTATCCCCTATGTTATCCATACACCGCTTAAACCCCTCCCTTTCCATGGCATTGCTGCTGTTAACCTCACTTACTTGGACTATTTGAAATTCAACTATTTTATCAGTTTCTTGATCAATCATAGTATATGTACCATATTTGGCATTGTGACCTGGGCTATCACAACGACCATCCCCTGAAAGCCACAAATCTTTGTTATTTAAGTCTGCAAAAACAGACTGTTGCTCCTGCTCCCAAAACTCATTAATTACAGGGAATAAATACTTATCCTGAATATTATAAAATGTTTTCTCACTAAAGAACTTCAACTTAAGGATGTCTGCAAGAGAAGCTACCTTATTGTAAGAAGAGCCACTAAGTAAAATAGATGATGACATTAGTAGGTTTCCAGTTGCCATCCCTTCAAGCATGGGCTGGCTTTTCCAGAATGTGTTGTGATCATTTATGCAAGTTAGGGTCACAAATAATTGAGTTCCTTGAGTGGATTGGTGCTTTTTATTGACAACTGCACCACATTCAGGGCATCGCTTGAAAAGTTCAAACAGCTCTTTCTTAAAAACAATAAATTTTGTGTCATCCTGAGGGTTAAGGGGCTTACAGTTTTCTTCTTCCTCATCTTCTGATGTGTTGGAATCATCTGACAATTTGTCTGTGGGTGAAGAGGGTTGATAAGCTGGATCCTTTTGAGGGGACACACCTGGGGACACAGTTTCAGCATTATCTTCCTCAGTGATGTCCTCCACTTTGGGAACTGCAGTTTGTAAATCATCTTCTTCAAATTGAGTGCTGGCCTCACAAGTACTTACTTGATCAGTCTGGGTTTCAAATGATTTCAGCATTAGCTGGGTTCCACGCGTGTTTACCTGGCATCCAAAGTCAACACTCTCCTTTACCTCAATTTCTTGAGACTGCACCAACACATCAGTATCAGGCTGTGAAACTGCTAATTCATCTAATGTAGACGTACTTGGTTGAGGTTCATCAGTCTCGTCAGGTAATGCATGACTTGTTTCAGTGCATGTGGATGAACTTGCTCGAGGCTCGTCAGTCTCATCAGGTAATACTGCCCCATGACTTGTTTCAGTGGATGTAGATGTACTTGGTTGAGGCCCATCAGTCTCATCAAGTAAAACATGTGTTCTTTCAGTACTAACAGAGGCAATGTACTGCAAACCAAAATAATAGTTGTTAATTGATGTTTTGCAGTGAAAGGGATATCTAAAATAAGTTCTCCACATCAATAAAATTTGTGTTGTAGTAGCAATGTAAATTCATGTGTATTTGATTTTCAAATTCATTTTAATTTTTCAGTGTCATAAGTGCAAATGACTGTCAACTGGATTGGTATTCACCTTACAGGGGCACTTCTTACAAAACTGCCAAATTCACTCCTTATGGGACCCAGAAGAATTGCATTTTTACTTAACATTTGGGCAGTTTTATTTAATAATTATTCCTCCAATCCATTAATATTTACAGATAAATTGGATAATTAAAAAAAGAGAACAGAGCTAAGTATGAATTATACACTAAAATGTCTCCATACAAGGAAAGATGGGCACAGCTAGTATGTGTTCCTCCATTCCAGCTGTATCAGTACCCAACTCTTTCCGCAGTCCTCACAAGTTTCCCATTTATTTTCCATGTTTCGTGGCGTCAATATGGAAACAACATGTTTTGTTTTTCGTAAAAATATCCTATTTGTCCCTTGTGTCACGGTTTATTGCAGTTGTGTGACAGGTAAGTACAAGTTTCTTGTTTGCATTCATAATTATAAAGTTTATTAGGTCCTACCTCTTGCCTGGCTTTTTCTTCAAGACGTTTCTCCGACGATGTTCGAGGCTTTTTGGCTGGACGATGCGAAAATATTGAAGGTATGACACCTGTCTTGAGGTCTCTTTTACGTTTCCGGCCGGTAAGTTCTGCTCTCAGGTCACGTTCGTAGTCGTCTGGGGTGAAATGCAGCGAACACAATCTGGAGTGTTTGGTGACGACTAGATCAGCTCGAGAAATCCTTGCAAGCCACTCGTCCTGAAGGGCTTTGTCACTTGGAAAGCAGTGGTAGGATACACTAGTATTATATCTTGAGTCACTGTTGCATCCGAAGGCCGCGCAGTACACCATTGCAGATATGTAGAGTAAAAAATTTCTTTGTGGCAAACTCGAAGAGATCGAGAGTTGACATACAGATTTTTTCCAGTGAAGTACCTTCATTTATACGGGATTCCTTTCGTAAGACCGGAAGGTGTACCAAGGGAATTAAACCAAAAAAGGAAAGTCCACAACAGATTTCAAAATTTCATTTTATTTGAGCTTACGTAAATTCGTGTAGTTTACGACATACGAGGCCATTCGATCTGCGTGACCAGACTTGCGATCGATTTCAAAAACTCTATGGAACACAGCTTCTCCGCAACAAAATGACAAGGAAATCTATTAAAGCGGTGTGTATTAACGAATTCTGCACAAGATCTGCATATTCCGTTAAAGGCACAAAAGGAGCTTTGCAGTTTACAACACTGGTAACTGTTTTGTAATCATTGGCAAGTGAGACGCTCTCGTCATTCGATTGCGACAGTAGGAGAGTTAGATCTGTCAAGATAAAGGTGAACTTACACAATCCCAGAAAGAATTGAATATTATCTGTGCACTGTCTGACCATTCTGGCTGTTTCTGTCATTCCAGCTCTCGTTTAGTGCCTCTTCAGAGTAATATCTTGTCGCGTGAGATTTCAAGGCTTTTACTACCATGTTTGCTTGCTTCCCCATAACATACGTCATAAACTTCATGAAGAACCGCTGACAAACGGAATCTGAGCCGCCGTACAAAGCGAAAAATTATCGGCTAATACACACTTAAAATCTTCGTTTTTTGCGTCAGGAATGTTTCTTAAGAAGAAAAAAAGTATTACACATTGTTTTGTTTTGCATAAATACTTAAAACAAGCTAAAAAAACTTGGTTGATTTTTGACTTCAGTTCTCCTTTAACGGCAACAGCTAGTAGAGAAGATGTCAAAGCGATAAAAGAATCATTGAATTTAAGAAATCCATTGGAAGTCATTGGTGATCCAAACAGGCCAAACATATTTTATGAGAAGGTGTTCTGCAAAGATGATGATATTATTGAAACAACAAAGACTCTATTACCCGTTTACAATACTGTACGTACCTTTGAAATGGTGTGGGTTTACATTTAAATTTCTTGAAAGGCAGCTTAGCAATGAGCAGTACCATCCTTTATGAGCCAAGGCCTTACCAGAAAACAGAATGTTTGCCCAGTATCATTCCCCGCAAACAACTGCCATGAAGGATCAGATTCTGACGGAGTTAGCATCACAAGAATCAAAAGTTAGAATTGTATTCGCGACTGTTGCCATGGGAATGGGCATAGATATATCATCCATTAGGCACGTTATCCATGTGGGACCACCGCGTACAATCCGGTAGTACTTTCAGGAAGCTGGAAGGGCAGGCCGTGATGGAAAGCCTGCATCTGCAACACTTTACTACAACAATCGTGACATAGCTAAAAATCGCGAAGGAATCGTCAACCACTTTTAGGTACAGGACCATTGCCAGATTGGCTGCGTAACCTTGCGTATGGCCGTTCTATGCTGGCTTTAGACACTTACAAGGACAACTTATGTTTATGGCGATGTATTGCGGTATACCACGGAGCAAGACCAGATCGAAGCACAACGGCAGCACGGGAGCTTGCTAAGAGTTTCTTTAACCTCATAGTTACTCCAAACGATTGCCGAAAAACTTCACTTGATGAACTTGAACAGGTTGAAAGGTTCAAAGCAACTGTAGAACGCACAGAAGCGCTCCGAGCTGCTGGTTATCAAGTAATCGAGGCATGGTCATGTGAAGTAGGAAAAAAGAATATTGAGTTGCCACGTAACCAAATGCGAAGTTACCCACACGCGATATTGTATGATTTCGAAGCATACGGAGATAAGAATCAGAGGAGAGAGCAGACAGACATGCTCACGATCGAAAACACACATGTACCAATTTCGGTTAGCATTAGTGACACCCTTGAAAGAGAACCAATCCATATATGTGAAAGAGACCCCACGGAGCTGGTTCGCAAGTTTATGGAAGAACTAGAGAGGTGTGGTAAAAACATTCGGACCAAAGTAAGATCAGCGTTTATACCTGAAGATATGCTGATGCTTACAAAAGCGCAGCGCAGCAAAATTGAAGAATGGCGTAATCAGGTGCCAGTTCTTGGGTTTAACTCCGGGCGATATGATCTTAACCTGATAAAAAAGCATTTTGCGGAAAGCTTATCTGATACAACCGGTAAAGTAAGAGTTGCAAAAAATGGAAACAAGATAATGTTCATTTTGACTAAAAACTTTCGTTTTCTCGATATCATTAACTACTTAGCTCCGGATACCAGCTATGAGAAATGGGTGAAAGCCTACGAATGCGAAACTGTAAAATCGTGGTTTCCTTATGAATGGTTTGACTCACCTGAAAAACTTGATTTTCAAGGACTTCTGAAATATGAGGATTGCTATTCGAAGCTGAAGGGTGATTATGTTCTCACGCAGGAGGAATGGGAGGGGTGCCAGCGTCTGTTCAAAGAAAAGGGTATGTGTACCTTCGCAGACTGGCTGCATTACTACAATAATCTCGATGTGGCTCCTGGTCTCGAGGCTCTGGAAAAGATGCGTGCTTTTTACACTGATAAGGGAATCGATATTTTGAAAGACGCTGTCAGTATCCCAGGTGTTAGTTTACATTACTTGCTCTGCGGATTTGTTGAGAAAGAGAAGGAGAAGGGCACGGATCTTTACAGCCCGGACAAAGAAGCGTATGAGATGCTGAAAGAAGCTGTTGTCGGTGGTCCGAGCCTTGTTTTCACAAGACATCATGAAGTTGGAGTCACGAAGATAAGGTCTCATCGAATAGTGGAACCCTGCCTTTGCAAAAATATCGTGGGTTACGACGCCAATTCTTTGTACTTGTCAACCATGCTTAGAGACATGCCTTGCGGAAAGGGAAGGGTCGTGCATTATAATGACGATGCTGCTGCTCCCATACTCACACAAAGTCTCAAAGAAGAAAAATGGTTTGGATTTGCAGAAGTCGATATAGAGATTCCTGAGAACTTGCGCCAAAAGTTTGAGGAGATGTGTCCATTCTTCTACAAAAAAGAGGTACCAATTGAAGCAGTGCCACAGCATATGCTTGATTATCTGAAACGTACAGGGCGAAAGCATGGAAACGTAAGAAAACTCATTGGAGTATTATCCGCAAAGAAGATATTATTATACGCTCCTCTACTTAGATGGTATATTGATCATGGAGCAGTGATCACAAATGTTTATCGGACGATTGACTACCAACCGAATAAGATATTCACTTGGTTCGTGGAGGCAGTGACGGAGGCACGCCGGACTGGAGACGAGTACAATGCATACAATTCTACCAACGTAAAACTTGTGGGGATAGAATACTGCCACCCATTGTGACAGTTTTAAATCAATGTCCTGTAAGAATAATCCATGTAATCCATGTCAGTTAGTCTATTATTGGATACTATAACAACTTAACAATCGAACAGGAAGATGTTAAGTTACAAATAAATGTAGAAGTTAATATTCGTCATGGCGCGCGAACCACTTAAAGTGAGAATTTATGCATTCAAAAATTCACCTCTTTTGCAACCTTTTCAGGAGGTCCATCATTTTCTTTTATCAGTGACCTTTTATTGCAACCTTCAGCAGCCATGTTCTTCTAAAACGGAATTAATAAATGTAACAGCTTGATCTTTCCGTGGAGAATAGTGCCATAGATGCGGCAGAAAATGCATATAACTATCATGATACAACAAAACCAAAAGGTACACTTCTCAACCAAATACACGGTAAAGCAAAAAAGCATCAAACCAAATAACCTGTTCAGCCTCTGGTTGTCCTTGATCTGGGTGTGCAGATTCCTCACATTGATCTATCTGTTAAAACGTAGGAAAATGAGAATTAATAGCCATGTGATCATGTGGCACATCATTTCAGTTAACAATTATATGACTTTACCGATGAACACAAGTGTCTTTAAGGAATGCTTACCTCCCCGGTGCTTATTTCAGGCATGTGAACTGAGTGTATGTGGACGTTTACTGCCGAATTCTTCTCTGATTTCCCCTTGTTAACAAAAACATACCTGCGGTTAATCTATCGATCGTCATATAGCAAGGTAAAGCAATACTTTTGTCAAGTTCATTATCTGTTTTACTTTCTGATAATCACTGACTTGGTGTGTGCAGGTCTTGAAAATGTACTGTTTAGTAACTTACCTTAATCTGCTCTAACGATTCCACATCTCCAACATCAACTGCAACTTTTTGGACTTGACCTTCAAGTAACAAAAGGATGCAGGAGGGTTAGTTCTACGACTTTAGCATTGGCAATTATCATGAAAGTTTACTAAACATTTACCTCAATTGTCGTGGTTAATTTTGACTGCTCCCTTTTTCAATAACGTGCTGGTTTACTTTCCTGTGGAATTCGATAAACAAATTGTTAAATAGAACCACCACATCGACCAGTGCAAACTTCCGTGAGTTACACTTTGTTACATATTGCGTGTACAAATGGTTTCTCGTGTCAAGGCAATATAATTAATACAACCAATACGGTCGATCTTAACCAGCCTCAATGAAAACCATATAGAGTTTAATGCAGTGTTTCATTTCCTCAGCACTAAGGGCCTCTTCATATGAGCCCGGTTGACCGGGCTGGCCCGGTTTCCGAGATCTCGCCTCACTCCTATTTCCTTTGTAAAAATTGCGATGTGTTCATATGAGAAGGCGGGCCAGCCCGGTTACCGAGATCTCGGTTTCTACAACCGAGATCTCGGCAACCGGGATGAAAATTTTCTCCATGTGAACACTCCAGCCCGGTTACCGGGACGAAAATGTTTCAACTACGCATGCCTCATAAGGACGCTGACTAAACAGAACGCAGCTCACACAACCTCGTGTTCAATATGGCGGATGGCGTGGAAGTGTCTTCGAAGAACTCTTTGAAGAGATTCCGTTGGGAAACAGAGACGGTAAGCCAGTTGATCGACTGTTTACTTGAATACAAAACAAAAATGGCCTATGGAAACCTTGATTTCGACGCCGATAAACAAATTCAGTACCAAGAACTTCGAGTGGAGATGGCGAAGCTTCATGTGGACAGTGAATATATGTTTGGTCCTGTGGTTGCTGTAAAGTTACCGGATGATTTCGAAACCCGTTCAAAGGAAGAGAAGGCCAAAGCAAAGCATGATGTAAAAGA
Source organism: Siderastrea siderea (assembly GCA_964030785.1). NCBI lineage: Eukaryota > Metazoa > Cnidaria > Anthozoa > Scleractinia > Rhizangiidae > Siderastrea > Siderastrea siderea. Next base: position 4,231,888 of record OZ034977.1, read on the forward strand.
GTCAAAAGATATGATAACGAAAGGACAGAAGAGAGTAATGGAAAAGGTAAAAGAAATCAGACAGAGTTTCTCTAAAGCTGTAGTTTCTGGTAGCAGGAGTGGCAGTGGAAAAATTGTTTATGAATTTTACGACAAACTGATAACATTGTGGGGTGGTTCTGCCAGCACAGAGCCCCTTTCTTATGGTGTGGGAGGAGATGATTTTCAGGAAGATAATGAAGTTATCCAGTGTCACAATCCAGAAGATGACAACTTAAGCGTGTAAAGTTTCGATTCAGAAACTCCCAGTACTTCAGCTGGTCTAAGTGATCTAGGCCCTGAAGAGAATGGGGCTAATGAAAGTGAGAATGTGGCACCTAATAACAAACGCAAAGCTAACTGTGTACCAAAGCTAATTGACAACAAAAGAAAGCATGTGGAAAATAGACTTTCTGCTGCCCAGAGGGATGAATTGCTTATTAAAGAAGCTAAGGAAGATGCCCAGTTTCGAAAGGACCTTGCTGAGGCAATGCGGGAGTCTACAGCAAGTTTTTCTCAAAGTATTGAAAGTGTTAGTAAAGCTATGACTGATCTAGGTGCAGGAGTTTGTCGATCAATCGAGATGCTATCACAAGCATTGCAACAACCTTATGCAGTAGCACGAGCACCTGTAAATCAGAATTTGTTCTATCAAAACCCAATGCAAGTTGCACCTCAGGCTGCTGAGAATGTTTATGCCCAACTATTTACCTCACATAACCATCAAGATCCTGGAAGTAGTGGAAACTTTTATTATCAACCATAGAGTTATGGCATTTTCTGTACAAACACAACTTGAAGCTATGGAATGGAAATAACTGAGAGGGTTTTGAATTCTATGAGCAAATGAGTTGACCTGTCAATTTCCATCATTCACATTTTGTTGATATTTAATTCAATTTTAATAACCAGAACAGGCATTGCCTTGTTTTGAGTTAATCTGTTATTAGTGGGAAATGTTGACAATTATTTTAAAAGTATTTTTATTCATCATTTTTCAAATGTAAACAGCCTTGGTTGGCATAATTTGGCCCACAGAAAGTGTTTCAAACAGCATTCTAGTGTATCCAACAAAATTTCAGACCTCCTCTTTACATATTGTTTTTAAGTTTTTATTTTGAGTTTGACAAATTCAGGTCATGATCCACAGTTGCGTTGCTCACTATACCATTCATAGTTGCCTGATTGCACAAATCTCAGGATGTTTCAGAAAAGGAATTCTATAACATCTCTACTTGATTAATTTCTCAATCATATTTTTTCTACTACTATTGCTGAGTGCTGTATAAGACAAACATTTTAAGTTCAAATTTTTGTTTGTATTTAACTGAAACCATTTGAATAGTTAAAAAACTGGAAATTTATAGTTACAATGAAATTTGAAAAGTGGCACCTACAGTTTTTACACTGTAATATGAATTGATTTTTGTCCATCATAAAGGGGCTGGCCAGTGAACACTACCAGCATTGTGAACATCTGCACATGTGGCCTTAGTTTGTGTTTAAGAATATCAAGTTGTTGTTGCAAGGATCTTTCATGTATTGACAATGTTCAGCTGGCAAAGTTAATTAAAACTAAGTACAGCAATACATGTAAATAGGTTATAGCTTGAGTACTAAATTAAAGATTCTTCAGTACTAATTGTGTGAGTGTTGTCCTCACAACACTCCCTTCTCCTGCATCACAAGAGTAAATTGGATCAGGAGTGTTTTTAAACTGATCTTCATTTTCCTTCATAAGTTGAATTTGAGAGTCAACCAAGTCCTGATCAACATACATGTTATGCTTCTCACAATAATTATGTAACACAAAACATGCATAAATAATTGTTGGTATTGCCTCAAGTTTGAAGTCCACTTTTGTAGTGAGTATGGACCACCTTGCTTTAAGTCGGCCAAAAGCACATTCAATTTGGTTTCTGGCAGAACGCAGCATGTTGTTGAAAACAACTTGTTCGTTACTGGTACATGTGTCATACTCTTTCATGCAGAAAGGAAGCAATGGATATGCTGGATCACCAATGAGGTAATTAGGTATTTTGACACCACCTGGAATTGGAGTCTGAAATGTACAGGGCAATTTATTGCTTCTTAATTTGCCATTGATGGAAGAATTGGCAAAAACCTTTGCATCATGGACACTTCCTGGCCACTTACATTCAACATCCATGAAGGAGCCTTTATAGTCACACACAGCCTGCACACTTAATGAAAAAAACTGCTTATAGCAGAAAAAATCTTGTGAGTTCTCAGACGGGCACTGAATTGGAATGTGTGTCCCATCAATACAACCAAAAGCTTGTGTCATGCCAAATTTGGCTTCAAATTCTGCTACCTTCTCCCTCATACTTTCTTCATCTTCAGGTAGGTGGAGATATTTCGGGCCAAGATAGTTTGAAATAGCTTGACAAACCTCATTCACCACAGCTGATGCGGTGTTCAGTGCTATTCCAAAACTATTGGCCGTCATTCTCAGGGAACCAGTGTCTTTTAAAAAATACAATGCAATTGCCACTTTTTTTTTCCGCACTCAGTGCCCTGTGGTTAGGTGACTTTGGGTTAGGTGAAATGTATGGCCTTAGCTCCGATACCAGGTTTACAAAAGCAGCCCTTGTCATCCTAAAGTTCTCTTTCCAACATTCTTCAGGTGCTACTCCCGTCCAGATGTTTTTCCACCATAAGTCAGTTCGACCGGGTTTGTGCCAACAACTTCGTTTTTTTCTGTTCAAATTTCTCTGCTTCATTCGCTTAACATTTCGATAAAAATAGCTTTTCGTTTGCAACAAGCCGGCCCGGATTGCACTAATCTGCCTCTTTTGCTGTATTTTCCAAAGCAGCAGGACTCCATTGAGTTGTAGCAGCAAAGCTACGAGCGTAGAGAACGCTACGATTGGCGCGAACGATATAACTGTTCGACGTGCCGTCATCTTTGTTTACCTTCTTGAATTTCGCGCCAAAACTCGTTCCCAGGGTCTTTGAGTTGTTTCGCGCCATTTTCGACGCTTTTTCATCTCGGTAACCGGGCTGAAATTTCCCATATGAACACACGACAATATTCATCCCGGTAACCGGGCCAGCCCGGTTACCGGGCTCATATGAAGAGGCCCTGACTTGCCCCTACCCCTACTGTCACAATACAATGAACAATACAAACATTCCTTCAGTAAGTTGATTTCTGCAATTTTTACATTTAACAATTCAAGTATTTACCCTCACTCCTTGTCCATTACGCTCGCTTGATTTTGGTTTGTTTTCTATCGCATCCTTCTCCTGCAGGAAAGCAAATGTTATTATACCTTTATTAGCGTTGATATATAGTTTCACTTAGCGAGGAAAGTTTTTGAATCAGCTCTCCTTCTTCACGGATGCTCTTCAGTGGCCATTCCCTTTTTAGTGATTTCTTTTTTGAGGTTTTTAGTCTGTTCCTCTTATTTTCTTATTAAAAAAAACAGTCAAACAAAGACGATTTAAAACATTCAAAATGTTATAAAAGATCAAACATAAAAAAAGGCATACATTAAATCATTTTTGAGTGAAATTAACTTACGTGGTCATCTATTCCTATGCTGGCCATCAAAAGTGGTTCTTTCATTGCAGCCAGGTCTTTTCTTACCATGTCAATTTTCTAAAAAAACAAAACATGGAATAGCATATGCACATTTGTATTTATCACTCAAAACATAATTATTACATTTTATTTTGTATGGCAAGAGCTTGTAAAGATATAACGCACGCTGCGACTGGCTGAAAGGCAGGGCCGAATTTTCCCGTAATGCCCACAGGCATCATGAATGATGTTAATGCCCAGCTGGCAAAGCGTGGTAAACTCGCAAAACATCAAGAAGGAAAACCAAACTATAGGAGAATCGTAAGCTAACCAGAAAAGCCTGCATTGGGTGATATTCTTCGAGTACGGCCCTTGCGCTTGGTTAATAAGAAGTGAAAAGTAAGTATAGAACTGTTCATCATATTTACAAGGAGATAACAAAACTTCCAAGTCCACAGGTTACCTTTTCATACCACACTCTGATGTCGTCTTTACTGTTTACGAGATGTTCTATCTCACTTTCGAGGTGTCTCTTCTCATCCAAGGCCCAAAACACAAAAAGCAACAAAACCGAAGCATAACAACTGATACACCCCTTTCTTTCTGTATAAAGTCTATAAAGGCATAAAGTTGCTTTGCTGGTCGGATACTACTACCGAAGTATCCTTTCTTTATGTGTTTAATTGTAGCATTTTGCGATCGCCACATTGTCATTTGCTTCGCCCATATGAGATTGTAAATGTCTTTTTAGGTTCCAACAATTTACTTACACTTTGGAGCGTGTTGCGCAGTCCCTTGTTCATTTGTTGCTCATCACACAATTCCCTCCTCAGCTTCTCTATTTCAGCACGCTAAGTTGTGTAAAGAAAACATTACAAATAGTCAATTCATTATAAAATGCATACGTTCCTTACAAAGGGCATTTATTGCTGAAGGAAACACATATTCAAGAACTCCTATACAATTTAACTGATCATTAAGGACTAGGACTCGAAAATTGCCAACCTTTTTTTAGGAAAAAATCTGCAACAACAGCAAGAAGAAATCTCTATTTCAACAAACAAATGAATGATGTACAGATTTTCGTTTCAATACATTTAAAACAGTTACGTCATAGTTTCTGCATATACTAAATGATCAGGTACTATTCATATTAGCATAAGTAGTTTAAAAATAAAAAAGATAAAAAAACAAATCAGAACGTCCGAATTATCTTTGCTTTCCAGCGGTTGATCGGAAACATCTGCCTGATTTTCGTTGTGATCCATTGTTCATCTTTTAGCAGCCTCATTTTTCTCTTTGCGGTCCTGGATGACAAAGAGACGAAGATCAAAGAAACAAAAAGGAGAAATATTTTACGCAGTAAAAACTGAGCTGGATGGCAAATTATTGCTTACCCTTTCCATCCTGTTGAGGTCTGCAATGGAAAGGTCTTCACTCACCACCTTTACCAATGTATTGTACAGTGTAGGCAGCTTCTTCTGGCATTGTGGCCTTAAGCCACTTAAAAGTGTAGCCCGTAACCATCTGGCTTTTTAAATACCGTTTCGCATCATTACCGATTTTTTCAACCTCTCCAAAACAACGACAGCTTAATCGGGCTATTTGTTGAGCCTTCATCGAGTTCTGTTATAGGGGAAAACAAACACAAGTCGTTGTCTCTGACATTTAGCCTTTTTGTATCTCTCTATTTTTTAAGAGGTCAGAAAGAAATACACCAGAAAAAGACAACTTACATTTTTAGTTCCCCAAGTCCTCTTGATGAAGAGTGTGATTGTGTCGTCGAGTTTATGGTCCATGCCACGACGTGGTAAATTGTAATGTTTGGGATTCTGTGATTTTAAGCTGTACAAAGCCATCCGTATGGCTTTGACCTGCGGCCAAAATTCAGGAGATGTATATGGTACTCCTTCCTTGGTATCTCTAGTGTCAGCAGAGGTAGACGGACACATGATAGGACTGGTTGCTCAACGCTGAAAAGCGTTGGTAGTGGAACCTGACTAGGATTGCAGTACTGGTAGCGTAAATGATAGTGTACTGTAGGTAGTAGTGTCGCTGATTTTCAACGTTATCTTTACTTTTATAATGACGAGGAAGGTCGATTACATAATAGGGTGTTATTGTTATGTGCAAGAGGGGACTAATCTAACGTCATCACGTTCCAGCCTAGATTTTTATCTTTAATGAACCAGACTACATTTTAACTGGTAAAGACGAACAGACGTGTGTTTTCTTGTTCACACTAAAAGGCCCAAACAGACAGCTGCAACTTTCGGACGCGACATTATGCAACACTGTCGCACGCAACATGTTACGTTGTTTGACCACCGTGTTCCCAGTTTTTGCGAGATGTTGACATTGCGTGGATGTTGCGTCAAGTTTGAATTGGGTTAAACTTTTCACGTGACATGTTTATTATTTAGGGAAATGTATCGTGTTATACATGTTGCGTCAGTCTGTTTGACTGCCTCTCGCACTGAACAATGATGTGTTGGTGCATGTGTTAAAATACTTGATTAATTGAGGAGAGCAGGGATCTTAATTAAATGACTGCAATTCTGAGGTATCCGTAAGCTCAAAAGTGGGCAATAATAATAAGGCATCAAAGTCAGATAGAAGAAGCAACAGAGTTTTCCACTCCAGGGAGAAAAGAGAGGAAACATTTGAGGAAACGGAAACCTTTAGATGTCACTGTTGTCCAAAGAAAGCCGGATTCAACTGTACTTTCGGGATGTAGAAATGTCTTGTAATATTTGAACGCCGAGTTAATGATTTGCCATTCCGGCAAAAATGTTTCGTGCTCAAACAGCTCGATTTATAACTTGGTGAGCACAGCATATGCCTTGTAAATAGTTGATAACAAACAAAGATTTGACATTCGTAGCGTAGACTGAGAAAAGATTTGTTCAGTGCACTAAACTTAAAGCAGACGCATTATCAACTATAAGAACTGAGCACAGAGTAACTGACATCCCTAATTGCGAAATCACAAAGAGAACGTCTGCTATCTAAACCATTACGTTATGCAGGTTATGTTCCACGCAAATTTTTTTCTCTTTCTGTTCCGGTCAGAATGAAACAAAACAAAAAGTTTAGGCAGTTCGTCTGTGACACCAAGAAAGGAAATGATACAAGAGGTGAATCTGAGTTAACAGCACGATTACAGTGTATTTTCCATTTTCCAGATTTTTTTGAAGTCATTGAACCGGAGTTAATGATTTACCATCCCGGTGAAAATGTTTCGTGCTCAAACAGCACGATTCATAACTTTATGAGCACAGTGTATGCCTTGTAAATAGTCGATAACAAACAAAGATTTAACATTCGTAGCGTAGATTGAGAAGAGATTTGTTCATTGCACTAAATTTACAGCAGACACATTACCAGCTATAAGAACTTAGCACCGAGCAACTAACACCCCCAATTGCAAAATCACAAATCTACACCATTATGTTACGTTGCACAAGAATTTTCGACCCCTATCTGTTCAGGTCAGAATGACACAAAACAAAACAAAAAATTTTAGGCAGTTCGTCTGTGACACTGAGAAAGGAAATGATACAAGAGGTGAAACCTTGAGTTAATAGCACCATTACAGTGTTTTTTCCATTTTCCTGTCTTTTTTGAAGTTGTTGAACCGGAGTTAATGATTTACCATCCCAGCAAAAATGTTTCGTGCTCAAACAACACAACTCATAACTTTATCAGCGCAGTGAATGCCTTGTAAATAGTCGATAACAAACAAAGATTTGACGTTCTTAGCAGACTGAGGAAAGATTTGTTCAGTGCACTAATTTTACAGCAGACAGATTATCAGCTATAACAACTGAACACAGAGTAACTGACACCCCCAATTGCGAAATCACAGAACCAACGGATGAACCATTAGGTTGTTGCCCGTAAATTTTCGATCCCTTTCCATTTACATCAGAATGAAACAAAACAAAAAGCTTAGGCAGTTCGTCTGTGACGCTGAGGAAGGAAATGATACACGGGGTGAAACCTTGATTAAAAGCACGATTGTTTTCCATTTTCTAGTTCTGTCTTGTTGTAGAAGTGTCCTGCAGTAGTTGAACCCTGGGTTAATGATTTACCATCCTGGCGAAAATGTTTCATGCTCAAACAGCACAATTAAGAACTTGGTGAGTACAGTGTATGCCTCGTAAACATTTGAAAAGAAACAAAGATTTGATGTTCGTAGTGTAGACTTAGAGAAGATTTGTTCAACGAGTCAAATTTGTGATCTTCAACAAATTTTAAAAACACAGGAGAATCCAAAAGGCCAATTATCTTATCTGTAAGACCTTCCACGTGACATACAGCCTATTTTTATAATTCAATTCCCAGTTATGATTATTGTCTCGGCCTAGTTCCTGTGCGTTGGTGGAAACCCGATACCTGGTCAACCTGACATTTCCCTATTTTAACCATTTGGGATACGACATACCTGTCTATTATATCTGTTGTGATTGGTTTGGAGAAAAAGTAACTTATGGTTTTAACTAGTGGGAAAGTTACATGTGCCTTTTTTCACGGGAAACTGGGGTTGTGCACACTTGGGAATATTCCAAGTTAACATTAACTATATAAATAGCCAATAAGGAACCATCAAATTGAAAATGGCGCGAAATTCAACTCGGTTAGATATCCCGGCCACTGTGCTCAAGTAGCACATTGCTGGCATTGGTCTTTCTGGCTGCAAGCATGCATACGACAAAGCTTTTGAAGGTGGACTTGCTCGTGTCTATTTTTGCGGTTCTCGCTGTTGTAGCTGCGCTTCGCCTAGGAGCAAGAGTCATGACCGTAAACAAAAAGAAAACCGGCCACTGCAACAGTACAACTGGAATGGATTATTTTCACAGAGGCCATGGGCAAGTGATGAACAGGGCGGGAAGTCAATATCACGGCACACATGATGGTCACGCTGATGACAGTAATGATCACGGTACGGGATATCCTTTCTTTTGGTATTTTGAGGAAACTGATAGCCCCGAAATGTTAACAGTGTGGCATTCAGTCGAGGAGGAGTTGAAATTATTCGCACAACAAGCATCAAACTCGCCATCGATCACATCAAAAGAAAATCAAGTTGAAAATGATATTGCACTATCCGATGGGGTAGGTAATGTAACGTTGTAAAAACTTTTGAGTTGCGTTAACGTTTTGAAACGTTGAAATATTGAAGTCATGTTTTATGTGTTTACTTCATCCGAGAGCATGCCAGGAGGGGCAAGTAAGGTAAGATGATAATTACGGTGAACATTCAAAACTCTTGCACTCTACGAGGGGGTTGGGGAGGGGTTGTCTAAAAATGCGGTGACTCCCCCCCCCCCCCCCCACTCTTTAGTTTCTTTGTTTTTTCCATTTTTTTCCTTTTAATTTTATTCATCAACACCAAAGAAAAGGCAGGAAATGTAAGTTAATTAATAGTAATGTAGTCCGGATAACGTATTATATAGTATTCCTTTTCCTTTTGTTTTCCTTTATGTTAAGAAGGTATATGTTAATATCAGTTTTGTTTTCATAAATAAAAGGCTGCCCTCCCTCTTACCAGTTCCTTCACGTATTGTACGCCGTGTTTTTCCGCGTCTGCTCATTCCGTTCTTTTGCCATCTCCCACTATCTCGCAGAGCCTGGAACAGGCTATGACAAGGGAAGAGTTTTAGTTTAACTAGCAAGCACCCTCAATTGTGCATTGTACAAGCATTGCGTTTTCTTGGACAGTGGAACCTCTGCACTCATTAACAACTATTAGGTATTCTCTTTTATGTAAAACAGAGAGAGACAGAAAGGACCAGGACATGCAAATGTGGCGGAGCTTGCAATCATGACCCATATGAGTTTGAAGAGGACGAAAGTAGCTACAAAGAACAATTAGAGGTTGGTTTATGCAGGCAAATCTCATTAATTTCACTGATCTTTGTGCAGTATATTATCTTAACTACCAAAATCCTAATGGGTGGTTGTTAAACGAGGTTTAGACAGATTATGCCTCAGTACAAGCATTGCGTTTTGTTGGACAATGGAACCCCAGCACTCGTTAACAGTTTTTGAGTATTCTCTTTTATGCAAAACACAGACAGACAGAAAGTACCAGGTCATGCAAATGTGGCGGAGCGTGCAATCACGACCCATATGAGTTTGAAGAGGATGAAAGTAGCTACGAAGAACAATTAGACGTTGGTTTATGGAGACAAATCTCATTAATTTAACTGATCTTTGTGCATTATATTACCTTAACTACCAAAATCCTAATGGGCGATTAGTTAAACGAGGTTTAGACAGTTTAACAAACCCTTGCCTTACCCGAGTTAAACTGATCGACACCGGCTAAATGTGTTAATGTCATTTACAGTAAACGCTGTTTAAGTGTTTACTGCTTACAAGTAAAATTAGAGATAGACTAATAAACAAATCGCCTAAACGACCCACCTATAAGTATGTTTCAGCCCTCGTTAAATTCTCTTACACCACGGCCTAAAGCCTATTTTCCATATGGTCGCCAACGATTGCACAATCGCAGAGAATAGTGATTTTGGCGATCGCGCAATCGTCTGCGGATGAATAGAGTACAGATATTTGTTTGGTGAAGTTTCCACGGCGTCGTAATTCATGTTTTTCGGCCATCGTCTACGATCGTTAGCGATCACATGGAAGCTAGTCCTACGGACTCTTTATAAACGGCCAGTCTAAGTATATTAACCCGTTTACTCCAATGTAGGAAATGTAACTTCGCTGTCTAGTCTGAAATATGACACTTATTTGACGCACTGGTTAAGGAAAGTATCACTATTTTAATTGAAGGTATGAACTAGCTAAGATAAAACTAATTTAAGGTAGACCATCTCAATTCTCGTCTAAACTGCAGAAAGAGAATCATGACCCATATGAGTTTGAAGAGGACGAAAGTAGCTACGTTGAAGAGTTCGAGGTTGGTTTTTGCAAGAAAATCTACTTACTTTTCTCTTTCTTTGTTAAGTTAATATTTTTACACCTTAATGTGACTTCAGGAAGATGCAGACAATTCTGACGACTCCTCGACTTGTTTCGACGAAAGTTTTGATGATGACCACAGGGTTAGTAGACTTTGTTTATCCTTTGAAATATTTACCATCCCTGGTGGGATACCTCTTCCACAATTTTCCTAATCCCTGATCCTCCGTTCTGCGCTGAAATTTGTTTCATTGCTTGTGACCTTAGGATGTGTTAGATGACTTTCCTTTTCCTGGAAAACACGTTGCTCTTGACTGATTTCAGCACGCATTGGAGGCCAAGCCTGAGCAAAACTGCAAAGAAAATTATTGCCACACTACAAAGGGGTAAAGAAAATCATTGAAAAAAGGAAAGTGGACTACGCAAACATTGAAAGAGAAGTCAAGACTGTTAGCTGTTGTTCGAATAATGCATCAATTCAGTTTTAACAGTGTCACACACATACGAAACATGGGAATACTTTCTTAAAAAATCACGAGAAGGACAAGGCCACTTTCTTTATAAAAAAAAATTGGTTTATTAACGAAATCCACATGGTGGCTCTTCCTTCGTTAAAACTACACACTATTTACACTAAACAAATTGTGATATAAAAGTATTTTAAAACATGACTAAGGAAAAAAATTATGTAAATATATTGTGTACATACTACTTATGAACGTTCATCTAGTTCTGAGTGTCCTTTAAAGTGGCAAAGTGTCTTAAGCAATCTAATAAATGTAGAAAAATCTTGGCATTGTCTAATGCTACTGGGCAATTCATTGAATAACTTGGCGGAGGACTAACTTGGACTTTTTTCAGCTAAATCGAAGGCGTAAAGGCCAAAGGACAGTGTACAGTTACTTTGTAGGAGAAATAGAAGTCTGCCAGTAAGCGTGGATATTTAGCCATGGAATGTCTTACGGAAGGTACACAACTCTCAAGCTGATATTGTGTTATATAATAATCTAAATTACCACAGACAAAGACATATCAACTTTAGATTGCAGGGTATCGCAGAAGTGGGCTTGTTGTTCAGAGTCTCAATGAAAACGAAAAAATAACATATGGCCGGCTTTTTGGTCAGTTAAGCACCATGATGTGGGACCATCACAAAGGACCAAATTAAGCATGCGGCGAGTTACAATCAATATTGGTTATTAATGCTTTAGGCACCCCAAACATTCTGTTGTAATGCCCTACAAGTAACAAAAAGCTTAATCGTACTCGTTGTGTGATTATTGGAAACAGATTTCATCATTGGAGAGACCAAGTTGAAAAACAAGGAATGACATCCAACCTTCATTCTCGTCTCGGGATGACATACAAGTCGCAAAGAAGGATGGAAGCTGAACTCTGGTTAGAGGAGTTCGTGGAATCGTTCGCCAATGTCATGCCAGACATAAAAAGGAGGGAGCTCCCTTCTTGCATGACGATACATGGTGTATATGAGACGTACTGGGAGGCCACTTCAAGACCACTAAAAGTAACACAGTTTAGGCGAATGTGGAAAGAGAACTTCAGAGATGCTGTCATCCCAAAGGTAACATAATAAAAAGCTGCTCACCGTTTTGCCGTTTTGACAGCGAGCAGTCTCCTAAATTAAGACTAACTACAAACAACTTGTTGTCACCGAATATAAGACCGGGGTTTGTATTATTTCAAAGGTGGAAAATTTTTCCCGGGGTGGGCGTAGCATTGGATGGAATATCAGAGGGAAGGATAACGTTTCAAAATGAATTGGGGTTGATATATAAAACAGCGTACAACCAGGTATATTTAGGTTGTTAAAAACTGGAGCATGGATATTGGATTTTCTAGTCTTTTGATTGGCTACATGGAGCTATAGGTTATGAGCTCATATCCTATCAATTTACTTCAACTACCGGAATCCTTCAGTTTTATTCTTACTGACGCTAATTAGGGCTATTTTTATTTTAGACCAACTGCGATTACACACTGAATTCTGTATGTAGTTGTGACAGAATGACAGAGTAATGAAAATGGCCTATCATTAAATACTTATCACTCGAGGCTGATTTTTTCTTGGTTTTGTTCTAGTGTGAAAATGATGAATGCTGATTTTTTCAAGAATTGCAATGCCTTTTGAAAGTTATTTTTTGGACATTGTCTCTACGGTAAAAATTAGAGAGAATAAAGCTAGGTTTAAAATTTGCTTTTTGCCGTTTTTTTACGCTGCAGACAAACAGATTTGCTAAGTGTGGACTTTGTTTGCTTATAACGGAGCACATTCGCTGCACCAAAGACAAGAGTGCTAGAGTAACCTGGACGGAAAGAAAACAACTCCATGTGGACCAACAAGCGTAAGTAAACAAAGTAAGATGTAACTGGACGAGGAACCTGTACATCTCAGTTATTCAGGATAACTCGATAATGGGCTTCAAAACGAAGTTGGGTAAAGGATTAAATACCATGTCATTTAATCGTACAATAATTCGTATTAGTGCAAGTTTCTTAAAGGTCTGGATAGCATAAAAAAATTGTTCCTTTTTCTTTAAATTAATGCTAGTTTGTAATGACCTCATTCGAACTCGTTCAGGATTGATGAGGTTTGGTGGAATAAGAACTAACATTGCTTGAAAACTTATTACACCCTTGCCACCCCATGAAATATAGATTTAGTTATTTTACAATTGGACCAAAGCAAGACACATTTGCCTCATTGGATTCAGTGCTCTAAAGTAAGCACTGTTTGAGTTGTAACTGCGCCATTCAAAGACGTTTGATGGTCATTAATTGCTGATGTTGTTCTTTTTGTAGTTGGAAGGGGACAATGCCCACTTTCTTAAGACCCACTTGACTGGAGCCATTTCACATGGAAATGGCTTGGCTCTCATCTTTCTAGATTTAATGCGTTGGCCGCAAGATGCAAATCCGACGACCAACACATTGATATAAACATTCCGACACATTATTCGTTTGGTAACAACATTGCCTAATAGTATTGTGTGGGATGCTGATGTTGAATTAATTTATTTTGACCAATTTTCCTATGTTGGTATTGTTATGTTTATGTTATACTAATAAGTCATCATGCTTTCTTTATTTGAAAAGCGGAAGCCTTTCTCCAGTGATGTACTTGCAGTTGGATAACTGCTATCGCGACTGCAAGAATATTCACATCCTTGGGTTTTGTGCTCTATTGGGCAAGGCTAGGGTTTTTAGAAAGGTATGATTAACTGTGATCCTCTCTTAAAGACAAAAAAAAGGAACGGAAATTGTGGGTAAAAGAACAAACCCATTGTCATGGAAGTGCCATCTTGTAGACACTTTTTTTCAGGGGGGGTCTGAATGATACTTTCGCCTGTAGTTAATTTTAACTTGATTTAGTTACTCTGGGCATTTTTGCAATTCCTGTGCCTAGTCACACCAATAAATTAAGTCACTTACCAGGGAATTATGCCAAGATTTCTGAATGGGGCCATCTTGGTTTCTCTGGTCAAACGCAACAGAAGTATGTAAAATACGAAAACAAATACACCTGGATAGCATCAAAAAACTTCAAAATATAGTCACCATGGAAATATCATATTTCCTGAACATCTCCTCCAAATGTCATGCCAAACTGATGGCAGGAAAAGTGGCAACGTTAGGTGACTTTGCATAATAAAAGTTACAAAAGTTACCGCGGGCCCCACCCCAGCCTGAATAGGGTTGAAACGCCCCTTTTTACTAATCTTGTAGGTGCGACTGTCATATCTGATTGTAGGCCACACTCATGAGGACATAGATCAGGTAACAAATTACACTTAAATATCCTTAATCATATTTTTAAGGTGGCTCACAGTACTTAAGACTTTCGTGTCTGGTTTACATAGCAGCTACGCCAATAATGCTGACATAAAGTTAAGTTGGCTCCACTTTTAGTTTTTTCCGTGGCAACAATTATTGGCATGAGTACGTGCCTGCAAATGATTCCAGGCCCGCAAATGCGACCAACATGATGACGCGACTATAACATGACGACATTATTACGGAAGAGCCACCATATTGAATTTGTTTTATTTTTCTAAACTTTAGACTACTTGTAAAATTGACTAAAAATTATCAAGTAACATGCCATAAAAATTAAGACGACACATAAACCAATAAATTCATTGCTACACCAATTTTCTAGGTAAATTTAAAACAATTGGTGGATTTAAAGAAAGACCATTGAAACTTCTATATTGTCCATTATCCAGATGTTTACCAGAATCGCTGAAGCCCTGAGGAAAATGAACGCAGTTACCCTGGATCAGTTAAGAAGAGTTATACACAATTCATATATGCCATCTCCTGTTACTGTTTATCGTGAAAACATTTATGACATAAAATCACGGCTTCAAGGTTCCACGGCTACACTCAAACATCACAACAACCCTCATGCATTCCGCTTTAAATTAAATGAAAAGGCACAGGTGGAAATGACATATAGAAATTGGGCTGTGGCCGAAAGGAAGGAATGGCTGCCAAAGGAGGGCCCCTTCATAATCCTCGAAGAGCTACCACATGGCAACCCTTCTTTGCAGCGACCAGACAATCGGCGTTGCCCGTCACCAGAAGAAATAGAGGGGTTTTTGAAGCATTTCTCAGTTTGAATGAATAAACAAGAAGTGGCATGGTGGAAAAAGTTCTTGGAAAAGGCGAGAGAACGAAGAAGGGAATGGGAGGAGATGACAGACGGTGATTACCAGGAGCCTGGAGAAGCTTTTGACCTTTGGTCAATGCAGTACAAATCCCCCCCCCCCCCCTTAGAAAAAGAAACGCATGACAAGGCGTTCAAAAAGAGGGAGGCGGAACTTAGTATTATGAAAGTATTATGAAACCTTTTAAGTCGCTTTGTGTCTTGAAGTCAGAGATTCATTTCTTATCTATGGATAATACATTTGGGTGATATTTGAGTTTTCTTGTAACAAGGAAAATCAAGTTACCATGTGGTAGTAAATTACAAAAAAAAAGACCACAAACAGCAAGGATGACCAAACAGCTTAATCAATTGTTAACCCATTACCGGCCGCATTTTTTGAGCACTTCGCTAAATTAGCAGTTGGTAATAAACAACCCCATGTGCAGTACGAAACGACAATTTATAGGCGCGAAAAAACAACACTCACTTGATCTAGAATAGTTAAAATTTCTAACTTTCGAATAAAATACACCAGTTGTCAATTAAGAATTAGCCAAACATACAATCTCAAAGTCAAAATTTTGAAAATTTATGCAAGAGATTTCACATGTTGTCTGGCGCATGAATTCAAACCACAACAGAGGATTTGTGTCTGTTTAGGTCAGATTACTACTTTTCGAAATTTCATGAACAAAGATTCACAGAAGAGGAGACAGTAAGCTTTTCTAAATAATACATTTATTGATACACGCCTTTATTCGTTTCTGAAAACCAAACACGTTCAATTCTTTCTTTGAGGGAAGCTACGCGCAAGCGATTTCGCTCAATGTGCAAGTTATTTTGAGGAGCATATTAATTTTACTGATGCGAACTGTGCACGTTTTTCAAAACGTTTATGAAAACTTTAAGAAATACAAAGAATCCTTCAATTAAGAAGTTATTTCGGTAAAAATTTACAATCAAATGTGTAATTGACTCTACTGTAGACTCGTAGAAGTGCTTGAGCATTTCTCGGAAAGTCTGCAGCTCGAAAAATCTCTTGCGATGGAAGATTGTCCTTCGCTTTGACAAAACGGCAGTTCGCCCTCAAAAGATGTTTTCTTCACTCTAAAAGCTCTAAATTCCGTCGCTTAACTTGTCGAGTGTTCCTTAGAGCTTCTACTTTTGGTTTTTAAGTTTTAAAAGGTAATCCTTCCTTACCGAGAGTGAGATATTGCCATCTTGAAAATTCACGCGTGAAGAGCACAGCAGCCATTTTAAGTGACGTGATGTTCTTGGAGTGACAAGAAGTCTTCCCTTCTAGGACCCCCTCAAGCCTTCAAATATATGTGCAGTAGGTGGATTCTGATTGGTTGAACATTCCCAAAGACAACTAGGACAAAAGGGGACTAAAAAAGCCTTTCTAGGGGAGGCTGGGGCCAAAAGCGAACACGTGCAAAATCAAGGCCAGCTCAGGCCGGCATGGGTGATAATGGGTTAAGCTTAGGAGATGATTTTAGTTGTTGCGTGTTCTAAATGAAGGAATTCTCCTCCTTGCAAAGTTGATACACCGCAAATTCCAATTCCACCTACTTCTACAGTGCATTAGGTTATATTCATATAGAAAATATGCTATACAAGATATAAATTATTATTATTATTATTAATTATTATTATTATTAAGCTCCCTCAAAAAAAGCCCCCTTCTGTAATAAGCCCCCCTTTTCGGAGCATGAATTTTATTAGGCCCCCTTCTCTTTTAAGGCCCTCTTCCCCCCGTTTTCTTTGCAACCAAAACAATACACAACAAACTGTTTTACCGCACATTTTTAACGTACCAATCCCAGAACAAATTAACTCTTCTATGAAAAGATCCTAATTTGTCACAACTACAACACTTTATTGATCTATATATGGTATGGTTTATCCACGTGGTGGAAGTTCATATTCGCTAACCGATAACCTACTGGCGTTTCACTAAATTAACTATGTAAGCCCTTCTCTATTAAAACATGCTTGAAATAAATAAACCCTCCCTTGGGGACCCTAACAGAGGATTTACGTTCATTAAATTAAGTAATTTTTTATTTCTGTACAGGTACAACTGACCAAGAATGCTTCCAGGGACAAAGGAGAACGAGGGAAAAAAAGGGCCACAAGACCCACTCGAGATAAACTAGAAGCCAAAAAGAAAAAAAATAGTTTGCAGTTCAGTTTCCGTTTAGTGTGGAGTATCCACTGCTGCGTGCTTACAAAGAAGAGGGTACTCCAACGAGATTTTTATATAAGCTTTAGAAAAAGCCGTTTTTATTTCAGAATAACCTCGGGCTTAAAATTGGTGTAACAGGAAAAACAGAAAATGTCAGGGCTGAAATCCCGAAAATGCTAGTGCGTATTTTGAGTGGTCGAAAAGTGACCGAAAACACTAGGCCTTCGGCACAAGTATCCGAAAACTCCAGGTGACATTTCAGGCAAGAAAAGGCCGAGTTCTCATTACGTGCTCCCGAACAGTTATCAGAGTTATTTTCAGAAAGCATTCATTGGGTGCCTTGAAAAAACGCTGGGCTTTAAGTAATTATTATATTCACCGCTTGAAGCTGTAGTCATTTCAACAAACATTTCATTCTTCCGTTGGTCAATCACCGATGGCGTTCGCTGTGTTTCATTACGTTTGTTTCAAAATCTATTTTGTCATTCTTTTCTGTGCAACAGTGTTATCTTTAAAAAAACCTCTCAAGTTTGTCTTTTTTAATTTGCCCAAGGAGAATATAAAAGACGCCGCTTCCGGTTTTGACTAGTAGTACTGTTCGCTGACACAGGATGGTTTGCCTCGGTTTCATGCAGCTCAAAAACCTCGCTTTCATGTGGGGTCTCAATATGAGGTCGAGGCATAGGGGAAATACGTCACGAGATCTTAGGTTTATTATTAATTATGATTGCATTGGTTTGTTTGTCGGTAACGGCGTCATTTTGGTTCATGTCTGAAGCGTGTAAGGGTGAAATTATGAAGCCACGTTGAAGACCTTTGCGATGTTTGGCTTCTTTTCAGAATATTTTTGGACGAGAAGCATTGCATTTAATAACAAGACCCGAGAGATCACATTTGGCTCGATTGGCCGAGAGGATCAGAGAAAGAAGAGAAGAAACGTGGCGTACGTCACGAGATCTTAGGTTTATTATTATGATTGCATTGGTTTGTTTGTCGGTAATGGCGTCATTTTGGTTCATGTCTGAAGCGTGTAAGGGTGAAATTATGAAGCCACGTCGAAGACCTTTGCGATGTTTGGCTTCTTTTCAGAATATTTTTGGTCGAGAAGGATTGAGTTTAATTACAAGACCCGAGAGATCACATTTGGCTCGATTGGCCGAGAGGATGAGAGAAAGACGAGAAGAAACTTGGCGTGTATTGAATCGAGATCGCGTGGCGGCTTTTATTGAATTGGTGACCCTTGTCTGGGTCGATGAAGAAAATTGCATCCGTCACGCTTCAGAGAGAGGAACTGCGGATGAATCCCTCACGTGGACATTACTGAATCATGTGTTGCCATTTTGTTCACGACATTGCAACGACTTTTCAACGGTGGCAAAGTGGGCAAGACCGATGTTTATGAAAGACTTTGAAAAAATGAGAACGTGTTTGGACGTTAAATTTCCAGACTTGCGTGAAACATCGAGACATTGGCGTAAGGTTTGTCATTATTATGAGGGAATATGGAAAGACAATCAATAAGACATATAGCGTGACGTTTTCATGTTTATTATTTAACCCAAGTAGAACAATTACAAATGTTTATTAGCTTTATCTAACAATTGTTGTAAACGCACACGTTTTTTGTCACTGAATTTTTTTCATTGACTATGAATTAAATGCATGTATTTTTTCAGTCGTTTTCGTTTTGATTGAAAAGGAGAAGATCTCACAGTTATGTCTTCCTCCGAAACAAGAGGTTCAAATCGGAGTAAATAAAAAGTGTTATTGCTCATGACAGGAGTGTAAGTTTTGACTTGGTTTGAAAAACGAACACGCTTCATGTTTTACAAATGAAGTCCTTCCAGCTCTAGTCTTACTTGCTCAATGTTTTCGGGTAGACAGAATGTTCTCTGGAACAAGTTCTTGATTGCTGCCCTTGTTGCAGGAGTAATGTCTCGCGAACCAACCACAGCACTGCTCTGATGAAGGGTGGGTAGTCGAAGAGTGCCCCAGGGTTTAAATGATGTCACTTTTTTGAGACAGGAGTTTTCGATGTTGTAGGTATTTTCTGACCGATACCACTGATTGGTGTTGGTGTCAAACAGGAAGACTTCTTTACCCTGATCTATGGCTAATTGCACAGTCCACCCAGTTCCTCCTTCCACTCTTTTTTTGTCTGCACACAGTTTTCCAAAGGCAAAGACGGTATGGGCTTTTCTGGCAATGTGGTAATTGCGCTGCAAGAGGGAGAGAGTGTAAAAGTGAGTTGGAACACGTTTACACAACTTGTGAGCAGCAGCACCTATGGCAGGATCGGCTTGTATCAACACTTCGACAGAAGCAGGTGAAGTGAACTTTGCACGGGGATGATTTGGCGGAACAATCACTTCAATTTGCATTCCATATTCCCTGGCCATTTCCTCTGCTAGGGTGTCTGTTCCGTCTGCACCCCCCGTATACAATACATGTCCATGACCAATAGTCAATTGCATTTCTTCTTCATTAGTCATCATGTTTGGAGGCATTTTACCTGAGTTCTCTCTCTCTCTTCTTCGTCTTTTTTGAGAATGAAGAAACAAGTTAAGAAAACACCGAATTTATGGACAAAATGATCAAGTGAAACAACCAATCAGAAAAACAGTTTCCTTATATAGGCAAAGCGTGGGGTATTGAGGAACCAATGAAAAAACATATTAACTGACCAATTGGAAACAGTTTTTCCTTATATGGTTAATGTGAGAGGTATTTTCTGACCAATGAAAAAACAGAACGAAAGGAACCAATCGCGATTAAGTATGTCCTTATATGGATATTTGATCAAGTTTTGAAAACCAATCAGAATTAAAAGTGATTGTATAAAGGACGACTAAGTTGAAGGGAAAAATCACAGTTGAGAAGAGAAGTTTCAGAAAGATGGCTGAAGTCGAATTTGTTGGTGAAGTGCCTTCCAGAAAGAGAAAAGGTGGTTCTCACACGGACAAGAACAAGAAGAAGAAGAGAGAGCCCACGATTGAAATTCTTGAGAGCCCGATCGCCCCTGTTGAAGTTCAGTCACCTGCTGAAGAGGAAACGGCTGCGGCTGTTCAAGAGTTGTTGAACGAATTGAACCAAATTCAAGTTGAAGATTATTCAACTCCTTTGGAAAACGTGGCTGCTTTTACGTTCAACAACAACAGCTCTGAAGAAAAAGAGAAAGTCGCTGATGAGAAGAAGAATGAAATGTCTCTCAGTTTCAAAAAGGCTGTGAAGTCTGTGGGGGTGTTTGACAGCATCGAAGATTTCGAAAATATGATGAATGGTGACAAAAAGAAAGCCCTCAAAGACCGAATGATTTACAAAAAGCCATTGAGAGAAGAAGTGCGGGATTCTGATTTGGAATATGGCAATGTGTCCCCCGTGCCGGGCGTGTATGCCAAGCTCCAACCAGAACTTGAACCAGAACCGAAAAAAGAAGATGATGGATTGGCAAGAATGGTTCGAATGGCAACCATTTTTCAAAGCCCGGGATTTCTGAAGGACAAACCCTCCCCAAAAGTGCAACCCCCACCCAACAAGACTGACTACATGGTTTGTCTGCGGCACGACGTGCGTTTGGAGAAACGAGTGTCCAAAGGGGGATGGCATTACGTGAAATGTCCCAGACAACCCTGCCTCCTCTTTTGCCCTGAAGATAGTGCTGAAGAGTACATGAGACAAGTGTACAGGAATGTCCACCCCACCATTTGCGATAAGTGGGAAACCCTGGTCTGCTTCTGTCGTCAACCCGTTACCATTCGTCAAAGTAGTTCAGAGAAGAACCCTGGACGATTGTACGTTGGTTGTTCCAGTTCTGGAAAAAAGTGCAAGTTCTTCAATTGGACCGATCTCCCCCTGACTGAAAAGTACCTGAAATGGTTTGACGAAGAAAAAGATCTCCCTCAAGTCAATGGAAACACATGGGGGGAACAGTTTACAGAGAAAGATCTGCAGTTGTTGAGAGCCATCAAAGAAAAAGACCGAGTGGTCGATAATGTGGTATCACCATCAGTACTGTCACCACCAGCACTTCCACCACCCAAGTACTCAGATAGAGAAGACGTGTGGAGGCGAACCCTTGCTTCTGCACGATGGGGAGGACGATCAGACTATGCTGCCTGATAGCCTGCGAACGCAGACGTATTTCTGGCCGTCGCTTGTCTCCGCCGAAAAATAACGTCTGCGAAAACGAGCCCACGAGCGATTTCCATGACGTCAATCCTTTTGTCTTCTTTTTGACCAATTACGTTAAGTTTTAGATTGGCTCAAATTCCCGCGCGCGTGGAAAGGCGAGAATGGTAGCTTTGGCATCTATCGCGAACGCGACGGCAAACGATGGACGAAACACCGAAGAAATTGACCCGTTCGGATGAGTTTTGCTTTTTATGTAAAGACACTTTTTCACTTCCGAAATCTAAAATTAGAGTGCTGGGGAAAAGTGCAGTGGATATTCCAAGTTTAATTCTCAGGGCGACCAAAGTGGATGTGAATGTTTACGTCGAGAGAGAAAGGTTTTATATCTGTCGAACGAAGTGTTATAATCGGCTCGTCCGCTTACAAAATGCTCTCAGAAAGGTTGAAGAAATACAGCAAGAAATACAGCAGGTCTTTCAATCGGATGAATCTGTACGCGTCAAAAGGCTGGCGAAAGAACCGGCTGGAGTGCCAGAGGCGAAAAAAAGCCTAAAGTTCGACAGTAGTCAACGTGAGAATTCCGCACAAGATGTCAGTTCGCAGGCTAGTCCTGCTGCGATATTTTTCCCTCCTCCAACGTCGGGAATTGTTTTTACCTCTTTTGCCAGACCGCCTGTGTTATCTTTTGGTGGTGTGAGCCCAATACCTGGGACGCCAAATAGTGGTTTTCTCCGAAAAGCCTTCGGTGGATCGCTGACTTCAACTCCACGCAGTAAACCAGTAGTGCAAGAACCGCAAGAAGTGTCTGGAAAAGAATCGTCTGAGACGCAAGTTCATATTTCTGTGACTTATCCCTGTGGTAAAACCTATAAACGTGAACTAGAAAACCATCTTGCAGTCATTGGCAAAGCAATTGTGCACGGTCCTCAACAGCGGATTGCTAGTGCGGTTCTGAAGAGTGACACACTGAAGCAAATGGTCGTGGAAAAGGTTCTCAAGTTGATGACTGTGCAACTGAATGAACTTTGTTCTAGAAAACGGCCCTCGATCTTCAGGGCTAATACAAAGGAGGAAATAGTGAATTTCGATTTCGCGAGGGCTTGCCAAGAGTTGAAAGCAAGGGCCCCGATATTCTATGCATTTCTGATGACAAGTGCTTGCGTTAAAAAGGAAACTCCTGATTGGCTTCCAAGCGTAGCAGTAGCAGGGTCAGTCCTTCTGAAACAGCGCAACTCACATATGAACGCCTGCGCCACAGTTATTGGTATTCTTCTGAAGTCAAGATCTCTGGAGGTGAGGATAGAATAATAAATAGAGAGGTTTAGCATGACGTTTACGGCAAACGGCAAACGGCAAAAATGGAACTTTTGCCGTCTCTCTTTAGTTGTGTGTACAGTAGAGTGAGATTATTTGTATTTTGAATGAATAGTAGGAGACGTTATTCCATTTTTGTGTGCTTTATTTACGGACAAAAGAAAAGAACTCAAAATTAGAAGCTATCTTTGCCGTTTGCCGTCTGCCGATAACGTCATGCTAAACCTCTCTAATATTTTTAGTGAAAACTTGAAATGATGTACCTAGATGTAGCGGATTCGATCTGGTAACTTTGACTTCCAAAGATGCCTTTCTCTTATACAATAGTAAATTTTTGTCAACTTTTATAGTCTGAGTGACTTCTTGCACTTAATTTCTTTAAGTACAATACCAGCATTATTTTGCTCTGCATTAATTTATTTATACCTCTTCCTCTCCTATGTTAAGTTAATTTTTTTATCCTAATAAGTAATTATTATTGTCATTTAAACAAGGGCATCCAATCAGCTAGCTATATTTTTGCCCTTTTCCATTTCTCTTCTTCTACTTATTTACATTTTCATCTTTTTAATTTTCGGGCACAGACAAGTTCAGGATTGAAAGTTGTTGAGATGCATGTTCCTTATTAAAAGTGTCCTAATTAATAAAAGTTGACGAAAATAAACCTAATTTTGTCAATTATGAAGTGGTATGGAAGTCCCAAATAACTCATTCAAACATGAAGTACTTATTAAAACATACTTGGTTTCAATCTTGCAAAAGTAGTGGGTGTTTGTGTATGTGGGAAGGGGGGGGTATTGCAATATCCATCCTCACTTACCTTGTATTTTGTTTTTCGCATAATAATTATATCCCATTTCTTGAATCATTCCTCTTAGGCAACAATGGATAGACTATCCAAAATGAAAGTGACATGCTCCAGTGTGAGAGTACGTTCAAAACTTGATGTGCTTGGAGAAAAACATGACCAAGAAATATTAGATCTGCAGCAAAAGATGTCCAAGGATGAGCAAGTTGTTGTCGATAAAGAGGAAGCAGTTACCGTGCTCACCGAGAGCTGTAGCACAGTTGGCCACTGCTGTTCTAACAACTGTACCCAGGACATTGAAAATGCACGTAAACAGCTTAAAGAGGCAAAGTCAAGTTTACATCCAGGCTTTGCTATTGCATTTGATAACATTGATGGCAAAATAGAGCGCAAGCACATGACCAAGGAGAATCAGAATTTGGATTTTCATTGGGTCAACCACAAAATCATCATGAACAGGGTTTCTGGCAACAAGCTCGATACTTCACCCAGAGAGATAAGTGGTGTGCCAAACATCAATTTCCTTCCAACTGTTCAGGACCAGAAGAAACAACGGCACAATTATATTGTGCTTGTGTCTAGAATGCTTGTGGAACACTTAGAAAGCTTCTCTTTCCTAAAAGAAGTGTGCATCAGGCATATTCCGCACAAGTATTCCAAGGAAATGGCCCAAAAATCTGTCTGTGTAAGTGGCCAATACGGTTCACTCAAATGCATGCAGGTCATACCTTAATTGGTTTAGAAACACTAGGATAAAGCTACTGGTGTTTCCTGGGCTTACTGTTTTGAGTTCCACTAGCAGTAAGGGGTACAAAAAACAGATGCAATGAACAACCATAATTTAGTTATGAGACAGGAGCTTGTGTAAATAAGGTTTTTTCAATGTTGCTAAAAATAATTGTTCATTACCTGTATTTTCAGTTACCAATGGGTGTGCTGTTCAAGAATGAAAACATCACAGAAGATATCATAGACATTCTAAGGAGTTTTCAGTTATACCTGCCATATTCCAGTTGGAATGGAGAGAAGTTTGTTAGCCAGCTGTGTGTTGGAGATCAGTTGTCCATCGAGAGGGCAGTGAATGCCATCCATTCAGTTTCCAATGGATACACAGCAGAAGACCGTTTGGAAGGCTTCAATCTCCAGCTTGGTGACTGGCACACAGGAGTTAAGATCCTTGAGGTAAAGTTATTCAACATGCCTTTTTTTAGAATTGCAACACTTAAAAAGCACTTCAAAAACTCATTAATAATTCATAAAGGAAATACAAAAGAAATTAATGTTTAATGAGTGTCCATATCTGACAAAGACACGGCTAAACTTTACGTCCAATTTTCTAGGCCAAAATGATCACAAATCTAAATATTAGTGCAATAATGAGTTGATCTACCTCAGAAGATTTTGAAGCCGTTCATTGCAGTCAGTGATAAAACACTGCTGCTCATTTATTAGACATTACATAATCCACATGCATGACTATTTCATATAGGACCATTTGGAAACTCATCAAAAGTTTTTATTTCATTTGATTGGTCTAAACATGTCACCTGGTGAAGACAAATCTATTTAATTTTAAACTCCACAGCCTTCATTCAGCTAAAACATTTGTCTACAGACATTATGTAATCTCTGAGAGATTTTGATCGTCGAAGCCAAGAAAGTATTACTAAACATCATCTTGATTTGGAAAAACCTAATTTGCATTTACTTTCTACACACTAATTTACATATGCGATTTATAAAACCGGTTTCGTCTAAGACCTCGTCAGTTGTTTTTTTTTTTTTTTTGTTTAGCGATCAACTGACGAGGTCTTAGACGAAACCGGTTTTATAAATCGCATATGTAAATTAGTGTGTAGAAAGTAAATGCAAATTAGGTTTTTCCAAATCAAGATGACATTATGTAATCATCATAGACAAATATCCATGCATATTTTTGCACTAAATGGAGGCATTTTATTAAATATTATTTTTTTATTGCTCAAAACCAATTTCTATTTTCTGTATACAGCTGTTGTATAAACGTTTCTACTCTGGAAGTTCTTCAGATGACCACTGCACCATGTTCTCTGACCGGAATTTGATTAATCGTCGCAATGTGCGAGAAGATCCTCACGCAGCCTACAGGGCAGACAGAGATTTTATGATCTTGCTGGTGACATCGCGTGTTATTGCTGCTGCCTTTCAGGTGCTTGGCTTAGATAGCAAACAAGGCATGCCCACCCATTTGCCAATTCCTGAAGATCTCATCAACCAGAGCAAGTTTCAGAAACTTCAGTTTTTACACAACGCAGCTGCAAAGATTGTTGACGAGCTGGTAATTGATGAGAAGATGATGGATGGTTCAATACAAGCCATGGTGTCAGAACACGAGAGGCAAGAAGTGTTACAGCAACTGGAGCTCAATCCAGATGGGCGCTTCCCTTGCCGATTTCCAGGCTGTACAGCATCCTTCAAGTACAATGGCAAGAGTCGTAGAAGACATGAACTGGGACATGATCCACCAGTGGATATTCCAGATGATTTTCCTTCAACAACTGAAAAATCAACACCTTCAACATCTAAAGAAACTGATGACATGTTCAACTACAACTCAGCACTTCTCTCAGAAGGGTTATTTTTTATGAACTTCTTAGATGCAGTGTCTGAGGGTGATGGTGAAAGGCTTATTAGGCAGTATAAGTACCTCATGCTACTCTGCAAGGCAGATGGCTCACATAGCACCAAGTATGCTCTGGAGAGCTTGTACCAGTTGCTCCTTGTCCATGGGTTGAGTGAGAAAGAGGCAGAAAAACTTGTGTGGAACAGAGGTGTGAACAATCATGGTGGCCCTGGTAGGAACATCCCTCATGATCTTGAAGTTGAACACAGCAACAACTACAACAAACAAGGAATTGGCAACTTGGGCGTAAATGTGAATGAGAAAGCTGTTACTCGAATCTCGAAGGCAGAGCAACCCGTAAGAGAGATCACCGGCAAAGTCGAGAGAAGTCTTCATCAATTTGTACGTTCTGGGAAACATGTTCAGCAATTCCCAACTGGAGACTTCGATGAACTTTTAAAGGAACTGGTACAGAACAATGTTTTTAAGTATCAAGAGGGTCGCAAATTGAAGCATTTCACAGGATTTCAGAGGGATGTGTTAGAAAATCTTGACATGTCTAACGTGTTTGTGTGGATCAATGAGCACAAGAAAAAGCTCTCGTCTGGTAATAAAGCCAGATAGTATAACACTACTGTGCTTCTGCAGCCTTTTTGATATTCTTTTGTGTCCATGCATATTGCTCTCCAAGCCTTGTTGGCATGTGCACAAAACAAAAAGTGTTTGAGCCTAGAGCAAGACTTGGAGGGCAATTTACATGTTCACAAAAGAATAACAAGTAGGCTGCTGTTGCAGTCCAATCAGTATGTTCTGGTTAAGGTGCTAATTTATTTGTATTAAGAGGTGACTGAGTGAGGTCAAGTTTCCTTGACTGCATTGTTACATTGTTGTATTGGTATGAAACATGGATACCACCCTTTATGTTTTATAACAATGTAAGGAAAATTGTTTTCTTTTTGGAACATGTAAATACAAATTCATAATTGATTAGAACCGAGAGGGGACAAAATAATGATCTACAAATCTAGCTAATAATGTGAATAAACTATCAATTTCCTAATCATTGATCTAATGACAAAGTTGAAGACAGTGGTCACTTCAACTAGAAATTGCCCCGTGGCAATTTTTAAGAGGTGTCTATCCTTGACTTATAAGTGTTAAATGAGGGACTATAAGATTGAGCCAGAGAAGTTGTTTCTTTGCAGGCCTTTAGCCAGGTGGGAGTCCAGGAGTCCTCCACTTTTCAGAGAAAATTAATATGAAATTAACTGTAAACAGAGGTTTTATTTCTTTAGCAAATTTGTAAATCTACATCGAATTAATATTAAAGATTATTTTAATCACCAAGACAAGAAGAAAACTTTAACCAATATAGAAGAATGTTTTGCTTGAATGTATATCTTTGAAGAATAAGACCAACCTACATACATGTACACATTAAATTCTCAATAAACTTTTAAAGTGGCATTCTTAAACTGTTGAATGTCACAGTTAGGTTTGTAAATATTGAAATAAATGTTGAGTATTTCCTACAAAGTTTAAGAGCATTTGAATGTCTTAAAACCAGAACCAAAGTTATTACTCCGACTAATCACAAGGGACACTTATTCAGTAAGCCAGCATGTGAAGTCATCCCATCACACTGTCACCCCCATATATGTATCTGAAAAAATATTCAGTGATACACATACAGTAGTTCTACACTACAAAGTGAAAACCATGTATATTTCCCTTATTTAAATGTGAGCAATGAGTGGTTACCTTTGGGGATACTTTGAATTTGGGGGTGTCATAACTTGGGATGACCTCAAATGCTAAACATCCCTTTGGTCACATGAAAGGACATACAGTCCTTTCTGTATGCTGGCTAAAATTTAATTTAAAGAAGAGTCACTCAAGGCAGAACAGAATCAAAGCTTAAATTCATCACTGCATTTAAGGCAGCAAATGGTACCTCACTTGCCCCATTGTCCATTGATGCATTGTTTGAGTCATCCATTTGAGAGAAGCTAAGATTCTCAATTGCCAAATTTGCCAATTCGTCGTCTAGGGCAATATCACTCCAATCATCTGGCAAAAGTTCCTCCTCATCAGATGACAAGTCATTGTCTTCGATGCAATTATGGGTGTCATCACCCATGTCCATGAAAATGCTTCGCAAAATTCCATAAATCTTAACTGCGTGTTTCAAATCCCATATTTCAACCAGGTTGCAAATGTCACTGATTGAAAACAATTCTTGGCAGTGGTCCAGAACTTGGGTAATTTGAACAGCAGAAAATCCCAAAAGAAACTTGGGATGAGTGAAGGATTTTAATTTGCCACTTGCATCTCTTTTGAGCAGGCTGGTAATCAAACTTTTGTGATAGATGTTTAGTTCATTTGTAAGCGTCTTTCTCTGATCATCTGTCACATCACGTATCCTGGAAGGCTTATTAACATCGGGCTTAAAGTCAACAGGATAACTAAGAACCTTGCAGTTCTCAAGACCACACTTGCAAACAACAGAGCAGTTGTCGCAGCACAAGTGATGTGGGTTGTGTTGGTCCAAATGTTCTTTATCAAAATGCTGCATGAGAAATTTCCGTCTACACCCCTTGTGTTTGACATAGTCTTTCATCTCTTTTTCAACATGGGTTAATTGCATCCCCTGATAGAGGAGGTAGGCAGTGCTTTGCTTTCCATCTCGCCCAGCCCTTCCACTCTCTTGTATGTAACATTCAACATTCTTGGCTGGTCCAAAATGGATGGTCCTGTAGACCTCCTTGCAATCCACTCCCATGCCAAAAGCTATTGTAGCTACCAAAATTCGCACACATCCTTGTTGTTTTTGGACGGACTGTAAGATGTTCTCTTTGTTGGATGCAGGGGTACAAGAATGAAGCATTTCAATGACCACCTTCTTAGGCTGCTCACTATTCTCAGAGTTAACGATAGCATGTTCTCCAAGAATTGACTTTATTGTTGAATATATTACTGCGCACTGCTTTATAGTTTGACAGTAAATGATTGTTCTTGTAGCTTCTGTGCTATGTTCAATCACCTCATTGGCTATCCAGTAGAAATACTGTGCAAGGTCAGCATTTTTGTTCAGGTATGTAACAACATAACTAATGTCGTCTTTGTTTGGGCTCTCCATGATAACATGGGGATCTCTCATGGCAAGCACCTCAAAAATTGTTTCTTTTGTGTCGACAGTAGCTGTCGCTGTGAGGGCAATAAATGGTATTGAAGGAAGCAATGACCTGAACTCATTTAGTCGGGCAAACCACACTCTGAA
Organism: Siderastrea siderea; assembly: GCA_964030785.1. Lineage (NCBI taxonomy): Eukaryota > Metazoa > Cnidaria > Anthozoa > Scleractinia > Rhizangiidae > Siderastrea > Siderastrea siderea. The sequence continues at coordinate 4,261,378 of OZ034977.1, forward strand.
AGCTGCATGCTTATTGGACTTTGACTTACCCCTAAGAAAAAACAAAATATTTCATATTTATAAATGGTGTTAAGATAATGAACTGCTGCACTAGCGCACCATTATATGCTGCACTTCTGATTTTAAAATAATTCCTTTAGATTTTCAAAGCAGTTTATATTTTCATTGTTTAGATTTTGAAAACAAATACAAGACAGAAAATTAAAATTCCAAAGTGGTTTAAAAAATTAGAAACCAAAGTTTATGAGCCACAACACAATACAGATATGTAGGCAATTGAGAGAGGTTTACAACTAAAAGGATAACACTGAGCTGTGGTATAAAAAGTTTGCTACACGTAGGGCTCCAGTTATTTGCTCAACAAAGAGAAACTGATAAGGTTGTTTATTTCGTATGTGAAGGATATTTCAGCACTAATTGCTAAGGATGGGGGACGAAAGATTCAAGTAAAAGTCAATAAGCTTCAAATCTTACCAATGCGAAATTATGTGGGCTTCATCAACAGCCAGAGCTCGTACGAACTTCTTGTAGCTGTCGCTCGTGACCATTTTTCGCCACCTTTCATCGCCCAGCCACGATTCAGGCGATCCATAAACAATGGAATACTGGCCACTTTCAACAGCTTTTCTCTGCGATTCTGTGCTTATATCGCTCAGACAAATAGAACTTATTCCGAGGGAGTTTAGCCGGCTTACTTGATCTTTCATAAGGCTAACTAATGGTGAAACGACGATCACAATATTCTTCTCACGTGGAGATTGCAGCGTTGAGAACACTTCTGGCAATCCCTGGAAAATCATCGACTTTCCAAATCCGGTCGGCAAATTCACAAAGACATCCTTTTTGTGCTCAACGATGCATTTTATTGCTTCCTCCTGCTGCTTATTGAGGTTCGGGATTCCAAATCTCCCACAGACTTTCGTAAACGCTGAATCCAAACATCTTTCCACATCTTCCGCCATTTTGTTTCACACGCGTATTCGTGTGCCTCGCGCAATCCACGCGAGTTTAGTTCTTGACTTTTATGAACCAGATTGTGATTGGTCCCCAGAAAATGACGTCATGGAAATCGCTCGTGGGCTCGTTTTCGCAGACGTTATTTTTCGGCGGAGACAAGCGACGGCCGGAAATACGTCTGCGTTCGCAGGCTAGCTGCCTGATTGACATGAACTGATTTGAATTGTTTTATTATTTTGAATGTATCTTTTAAAAGTGTGTGTAATGAGAATAAAAATCATTTTGAACGAAAAAATGGAAAGTGTTTTCATGCGTGTTGCATGGGACTGTTTGTGGGAATGGGGAGGATCTCTTGTGCAATGGGTTTGTCACAAGTCCCTTTGTCAGTGTTTGTACGAAAGACAAGAAGAAGAAAATAGGATACCCATTCCCGATTATGTTGAGGAGACACACCCGCTCCAAGTTTTTGAAGAAACCCATGTCGAATTGAATTTGTACCGTTGGATGGTATTTGTATTGTGGTTGCAACATCATCCTGACGCTTGGCGCTGGTATCGAATCATTCAAAAGACGCACCCCTCTCGTATTCCTTCAATACCTACCCTGTTGAATGAGCTATGGCACCTCGAAAGAAGAAGTCCGTGAAAAAAGTATCCGTGGCACAAGCATTGCTCAAGCGTTATCACGATCCAAAAGCGAAGGGTAGTTTGGGAGGAATTCAACGATTTGCCAAGGCATGGGGAGTACCGTTGAAAGTGGCACAGAATCTTTTGAAGCGGGATTTAGCTTACACCCTGCATAAACCACGCCGACGTCGTTTTCCAACGGTGCCCGTTGTGGTGGGTGGGTTGGACGACCAATGGGTTGCAGATTTGGTGGAGGTTCAGTCTTTGGCTAAGTACAACCGCGGTATTCGTTATTTGTTGACGGTGGTTGACGTGCTGTCAAAATTTGCTTGGGTTCATCCTTTGAAAGACAAGACTGGAGCGAAAGTGGTGGAAGCCTTTGAAGAAATTGTGAGTCAAGGACGTCAACCTAATAGACTTCAAACAGACAAGGGAAAGGAATTTTACAATCGTTCGTTTGAAAATTGGACGAAAGACCGAGGAATCCAACACTTCTCTACCAGGGGGGATGCTAAAGCCAGTGTGGTTGAAAGATTTAACAGAACGTTGAAACAGAGGTTATATCGCTATTTCACGTCAGCTAACACGCTACGATTTGACGGTGCTCTTCAAGACTTGGTGGATGGGTACAATGCTACACCTCATCGAAGTATTGGCATGGCTCCTAACAAAGTGACTTGGAAGAATGAAGAAAAGGTGTGGAAACGACTGTATGGCAAGCGATTGAAAGCCAAAAAGAAACGTTCTTTGTTGAAAGTGGGAGACCGCGTTCGTTTGAACAAGATTCATCGCACCTTTGGTAAAGGGTATTTGTCGGGATGGACCGAAGAGGTGTTTGTGGTTCATCGAGTTATTGAGGGGAGTGTACCAACCTATAAGATTCGCGAGTGGGACGATACACCGGTGAAAGGAACATTTTACCACGAAGATTTGCAAAAAGTGCATGTGTCTGACGAAGCGGTCTTTCGCATCGAAAAGGTACTTAAGCGCCAAAAAGGTCAAATGTTAGTAAAGTGGAAAGGGTGGCCCGACAAGTACAATAGTTGGATTTCCAGTGCGAGCGTGAGTAAGCTTTGAAGAAGATGTCGTTTTACGTTACTTTACCCAGTCATTCAAACCGGGGTGAATTTCCCCACAACCAAGCCAATTCCTTCAAGATTCGTTTACCTCAACCGTTACGGTTACCCGGGGGTTCATGGCAAGTGGGGTTGAGTGCCATTTCCTTACCGGATACCCGCGTGAATTTGTACGAGTTGGTCAACAAAGACGGCTACGTCATGTCGACGTCCTGGGAGATCACCTATCCCAAACCCGATGGAAGCAGTGGGGAAATGGCAACGCGCATAGGCACGAGGCAAACCGTCATCCAAGACGTCCAAGATTTGGATTGGGTGGTGGATGGCGTGAGTTTCATGAAAGCCACGATTGCCCACTTGGAACAACGACGCCACGAAACGGCGATTCAAGGAGGTCGGTTTACCAACGATCAAGGCAAACACACCTACGTCAAGTTCAAGTGGGAAGGCGAGGATCTGCTCATCGACAACACCCATGTCTGCCATTGTGGCAACAGCACACCTGCCCTTACCATCTACACCAAGTTAGCGCTCAAGATGGGGTGGTTACGTAAAATTGGCAGTGGGTTGATTTTGGGCCCGAACTTACAGCAAGAATTCCTGGGGGATCAAATACCCGACATGACCAAGAACAGGGCTTGGAACGATGTGAACGACGAACACAGCAAGCCTGTCTTTTGGGTAGTGCGTTCGTTTTTACCGGATTATTTACAATTGAGCATGAGTTGTCATTGGCGTTTCACCAACTTGAATGTGGCGTTTCGGGCGGTGGTGGGAGAGCCCACGCGATCGTTGCACATGTACTCGGACGTGGCAGGCAGTACGATTGTGGGCAATCGCGTGACCGATTTGTTGCGTGAAATCCAGTACAAGCGGCAAGGACGTGGCACCATGTACTTTGAACCGTTGCACATTCAATACCTACCTCTTCGTAACGAAGTCGTGGAAATTATTCATGTTCAAGTAGCTGAAACGATTGGTACCGGAGGAGACTTGGTCAAGTTTGGTGACGGCCATACCATTGTCACGTTGCACTTCAAAAAAGGATAAAAAAGGAGACTTTACAGAATTGCTTTTAATCATGTCTGTTAAAAAGCGAAGAACGACCAAACGGAGGACGAAAGGGCCCAAAAAACGAACCACCAAAAGATCAACAGTGCGAAGGGGACGGCGACAACATCCGCAACGAGTGCCCGTGCCAGATTTTGTTGTTGACGATCAAGTGGGTGAAGGAATTGCAAGCGTGATAGCAGGACTTCCCAAAGCCGCTTGGAGTATTACCAAAGGGTTGGAAAAACTCGCCAAAAAGAATGCGAGAAAATCTCATTTGAAACGTATGGAGGAGATTCGAAGTGGAAAACGAAAACGCTATGCAGGAGAATCTTTCACATGTAACATAATGTGAGTATAAAAAGAGAACACCAGAGTGGAAAAACAATCATCACAAAAACAACATGCAGGGTGGAAGTTTGACACGTTTTCGTACAGACGAGGCCTATGGTCAAGAGGGGTCCGGCTTATTGAAAGGCATCTTGCAGGGAGGCTTACAAGGTCTTATAAAAAGTCGTAACCCTTTAAAAGTACCAACAAACACTTTGAATGGTCTTGCAGCAGGATTGAAACGAGGTGTGAAACGAAAAGCCGAAGAAGCTCTGAAAAAGGAAATAAGTAAACGAGCCAAACAAGTGTTGAAACGAAAGGACGTTAATAAAGCCGTGAAAGTTGCTGCTGCTTTGTTTCCAAAACACGCCAAAAGAGCTCGAGACATTTTTGGTGTGTAAAAATGCAACCGATTCCTTCGAGGGTTCGACGCGTTCGAAGTGAAAGAGGACTGCCTCAACGTGGGGGATTTGTACCATTGTGGAAAATTTTGAAAATGCCTCGACAGCGAGGGGGATGGATAAGTCAAGACGTAAGTCGACCTCCTGGCTACGACTTCTCAAGATTGCTCGCACGGGGAAAGTATAAAAACCGTTCCCAACGTAGAAGAGGTACTAGTAGTCAACGAAAAAGACCGAGAAGAAGAAGACAACGGCGCTGAAAAAATGACTGAAAATACCATAGCGACTCACAACATGTCTGAGGGAACGACGAATGGTGCTCTCAATCTGTTCAAGGTTCCAAAAACAGACATCAGTACGGTTGCCTATCGAATGGTTACCATTCAACCAACGACGACAGGCATTAACCCCATGGAATTTGTCATTCCTGGGTTGGATGGTTTTACCGATTTGGGAAGGAGTTACTTCACCATGGAATTGGCATTGAAAAAAGACGATGGGGGAAATTTGGTTGCTGCTGAAAAGTTGTGGCCTGCCAACAATTTGGCCCACACCATTATCAAACAAATCGATTTGCACTTGAATGGAACTTTGATCAGCCCACAATCGGACACGTACCACTACAAGGCTTACTTTGAATCTCTTCTCAACTTTGACCGAGCCGATGGTAAAACCATCTTGAGACCAAGTGGATGGTACAATGCATTGGATTCTCCCCCCGAGTGGACAGCCAACAACACCAACAAGACAGGACCTCATCAACATTACACTGAGTTGCCCCAGAATCAGAAAAACACTCTGGATGCCATGATTGCTGAAACTGCTGAGTATGCTGGAGGAAGGACAAGATCTTTGGTTTTCAAACCGCATTTGGAAGTCTTTCACACTGGCAAAGTGTTGGTGCCTGGAGTGGAAATAAAAATGAAATTTCATTTCAATAGCCCCAATCTCTTCATGAATGGAGTTGGTTTGGCAGCGCGTTTGAATGAAGCTGATATCAAAATTCGGTTTCACATGTGTCAACTGAGGTTGAATGAAACCGTTTTCATGAATCTGAGTGCCAAGAGGGAAGACGGTGAAGTTGCTGTTTATCCCACTGTTCGTAGTGAAATCAGAACCTTCAGCATGGATGGGGCCCTGCCTCGCTTTGACATACCTAACCTGTTTCAAAACCGAGTGCCTGACAGAATGATTGTTGGTCTAGTGGACAGCCGTGCGTTCAATGGAGCAGTCACCCGAGATCCCTTCCGCTTTCAGAAATTTCAGTTGACTTCCATCAAGCAGATTGTGAAAGGGGAAGAATATCCCTATGAAACCCTCCAGCTGGTGGGCAACAACTCCTCCAAAGATCTGTTGGGATACTTTAGATTTCTGCTAGCCAGTGGTGTTGTGTGTAAAATGAAAGGAAACATGGTCGAACAAGATGACTGGGGGCAAGGCAAAAGATGCACTCTGTTCATGTTTGACAATGTAGCCAGTGGTTGTGCCGACAGTGCCAATCTCAACCCCAGACAAAGTGGAGACCTTCAACTGAAGCTCGAATTCCGAGCAGCACCAGGCAGCAATATAACTGTAATCGTCTACGGAGAATTTGAGAATCTCATTGAGATCGACAAGAACGGAGCTGTGCTGTACGACATCTACATACACTAAAAAAGATGGAGCATGTTGCCTTGACCGACCAACAGTTAACTTACTTGGCAAGAGAAGACCCAAAGTTGAAACCAAAGTTTTATGGTGTAGTGCCCTGTGATGGTTTACCCAAGTCGCCCGTCAAAGACATGACGAGACCCCAGGGTTATATTGTGAACACAGACCCTCACGACCAGCCCGGTCAGCACTGGATTGCTTTGTGGACTCAAGGAAATGTGTGTGAAGTGATGGACAGTTACGCCCTACCCTTGGACTTTTACCATCAAGCCGCTCCCTTGAAAGATTGGGTGATGAAACATTGGAAGTACGTGGTGAGCAATGGAAGGTCCCTTCAAGGAATTCACAGTAAAGCTTGTGGACATTACGCCTTGATGTATTTGAAGTGTCGCGCTCATGACATGAACTTGCAAGATTTTACAAACAATTTTTCAACATATGATAGAGTAAACAATGATCACGAAGTAGGACAAATGATCAAAGAGCTAATTACTAATCAAGATGAAAAAGGGTGGGAAAAAGTGTGTTGTTGCACTCATCTTCAAACTTGTCAATCACCACATGATCAAATGATTACTACTTAAATAAAAGAGTGAAATGTGAAAAAACTTGAGTCATTCTTGAGTCATCATGCAGAGGTGCAAACCATTTCGTTTTCACACCCCTTCTTCAATTTTGGTAGTGGGACCTTCGGGATGTGGTAAAACCGTGTTTACACAAAAACTCCTTTTGGAGAACTCGGATTTGTTTGAAACACCCCCATCTCAAGTTCATTATTGCTACGGTGCATGGCAAGATGGGTTTCAACCCATGAAAGATGAAGGTGTTGTTTTTCACGAGGGGATTCCAGACCACCAGGAATTAGCGAAATGGTTCCCAAAGGGAAGAGGTGTTTTAGTGTTAGACGATTTAATGGATGAAGGAAGTGGCGACAAGCGTGTTTTGGATCTCTTCACCAAACATTCCCATCATCAAAACATTACAGTGCTGTATTTGTGTCAGGACATGTTTCCCGTAGGGAAATATGCCAAAAGCATTACCCACAATGCTCATTACATCGTGGCATTCAAAAACCCCCGGGATCAATTGCGTGTACGAAATGTCTTGTTGCAATCGTTTCCCTCCGATTGGAAAGACTGTTTGGAAACCTTTCACATGGCAACATCCCGCCCTTTTGGGTACTTGGTTTTGGATTTGCACCCGGCCTCGTCGGATGAATTTAGGTTGTGGAGCAATCTGTTAAAAGGAGAGGGTTGGACAAGGAGTTATCACAAACAACCAAATGAAGTCACCGAGAAGAAGTAAGAGACTGCGAGAAGGTAGCCCCGACTTGGGCTGGATGTGCTTTGAAAAACTGATAGGGGATCATCTCAATGGAATGAGTATGGAGGACATGGATTTTGAAAAGATGAGAGAGGTATATAAATTAGCTCGTTTGAGAAAAGGACAAAAAATTCGACAACTTGTTAGAGAGTACAACGAGACTTATTTTCGTGAATTGATACAAACTCTGCAAGAGGAGGCATGTCGTCTGATGATGGATCCCGACGTCGTAGACAAGCTTTTCAAGGTGCCGTATCACCTGCGGGGGTCGGCACGTCGGTCTCTAATCAAGTATCTCCTGACACACTTCAATTAGGCACATACCCAATTGATCAAGCTTTTGCAAACATGGGAATTGCTGACATGAGAGCTTATTTGGATGCATTACCCCCTCCTAATTCTCTTTTGGCACCAACTGGAATTGGGAGTCGCGCGTCTAATTCCCCAGTAAGTAGTGGTGAACGAACCCCTGTGAGTCACATAAGTGTACCCTCGGCGGGTGGATCGCGAGACGCGACGGGTGTAGGGAGTGTGAATAGAAACAACCGAAGTCGAAGTAGGAGTCAAAGTCGAAGTCGCAGCAGTACTCCTCGTGCAAGAGTACCAGGAGCCCGGAGAGGTCATGGACCACGCGTAAGGGGAGGTTTGACAAGAAGACCATTGCACTCTTCACCAATTTCACCCCGAAGTCAAAACTCAACACCATCGTATCACCCGAGAAATTTGAATCAGGCTGATTTACAGCGCCGTTTGCAGATGTTAATGCAAGCCCAAGAACAATTAGCACAGGGGAGAGAAATCAAAAACATCACCATGACCAATAGTATAGTGACAAGTTATAAACAGGGCGGTAGTCCTTCGGTGCAAACCAATTCATCTCGACTTTCGACGTGAACAGCAAAATGAGTTCCAAGGAGCAACTTGTAGTGTCTCTGGTAAACGACCCACAGTCAACTTACAATGCCTCCAAACTGGAACCAGAACTATTGCAACGCATGGACTCGTTGTATGCTTTCTACCACAAACAATGGTGGTGTTACAAAAATATGTTGAATCATTTCAAATGTCGCAATGCTCTGTTCAACGGGTTGGCCTTGTTGCTGGTGGCCATTGGAACGATCGTGGGTCCCGTTCTGGAAAACGTCATACTGGTGACTTGTTTGGCTGCGGTTGGAACTGTTGTCAAAGGATGGAATGATTTCAAAAACTATCGTTTCAAAGAAGAGATGAGTCGATTTGCCTTCACCACCTATGCCAAAACTTTGATCGAGTTGCGTACGTTTGTGCGTGGTTTGCCACCAGAGGGTTTGGAAGGGTTTTTAGTCAAGATGCAAACCTTGGATGACACTATCATCGACTTTACACCCCCCTTGCCTAAACATTGTGTACAGAAGTATCTTCGTTTACATCGGTATCGATCAGTGGGCGGACAATGCTACGTTGACGGCCGATCTAGACCCTTGATGTCCAAAAGTCATTGGGAGGAAAAGGATAAAAAAAAGTGCTCCCATCCACCACTGCCACTTTCTACACCATGGTCGTCCGACGGGGCAAACAAAAAAGAGGAAAAAGAAGAAAAGGAAGAAGGGTACAAAGAGGTGGTGCTCTGATTCGACGCAAACCCCGAACAGTGGACAAAATTGCTGAGGGAATGAGCATGTTTCTAGCCGGACCGGCTCCTACGTTTGCCACAGCCTTTGGCAAATTGGGATCCCAAGCTTTAAAAGGCATCACTGACAATGTCAAATTTTACAAACGCCGAAAGCGTGGGAAACGATGAAACACGTTAAGCGCCACTTGCCATTTTTGAAGTCCATATTACAAGAAGCCAATCGTTTGAAACGTCAAGATCTTTTGAAACATGCCAATGCAGATCAAATCAACGCCTTGAGCGAGGTGGTTTTGAACTTACTGAAAAACAAGATTCCCATCACACCACCCATCATGGCCAAACTACGACCTCATAAAAGCACCTTGAGAGAAGTTGGACGACATAAAAATTCAGTCAAAAGACGACGAGAGTTATTGATAGGTCAACAAGGGAGCGGATTGTTTCGGGGTCTCAACGACGTACTATGCCAATGTACCAAATGAATCTAGTTACTTGGGTGAAATTGTTGCAAGACGCGAACCGGGAGTCATCGAAATGGGAAGAGAATTCGTGGTATTGGAAACATAAATATGAAGAGCTGTATCGCGAATACATGTGCATTCTGGTATCTCAACTGTGTGAAAGCTGTCGTGAAATAGAAGACGGAGAACTTTGTTCAAAGTGCCGAGAACTACCGGGATGGAAGAAGTCTACATGATTCCTAAAAATGAAATGGATAAATTAATCCAATACTACAAGGGAGAATTGACTGAAAATGCTCAGTTGACAAAAGCAGCCAAGTTGGCCGCGGAAAAACACGTGTTGTTGAATTCTGGGTTACCTCCACCTATTATCAATGCCAAAACGAAACCATCGAGTCAAGAGCTGATGAAGCTTACCAAACGCATTCGTCAATTTCCCGGTGGAGTTGGACCCGGTGGTCAAGGTGGGATTCCTGGTGAAGACGAGGAAGAAGGCGATTTGGTAACAGGGCCTGTTGAACAATGGCTAAAGCAAATGATAAAAGGAACCCCCTCAACACCCAAACCCACAATTGCTTCACCGTCTAAAAAAGGCAAAGCTGCTTCAACAAGCCGAATTCCTGTTAGAGTAAAAGCGGAGGGCATTCAAAAAAGGTTATCCGATATTCGGGAAAGACGAAAAGCTTTGCTGGAATCCATTGACAACATTGGAAAAGGCAAGGGTAAAGGCAAAGGCAAAGGCAAAGGCAAAGGCAAAGGACCTAGTAGAGAACTTGAAAAGTTGAAACCCTTACCAGATTGGGAAGATTGGGCCAAAGGCAAAAAGTTGAGGCGCAAGTTGGATTACGACGATAGTGATTAAAAAAACATGGGAGCAAGAAAGAGAAAAGCCCAACCACCGACCAGACGAAAAGGAATCAAACGAAAAAGAAGTCAAAAAGGATGGGGATTTGATATTCAAAAATGGCTTGCCAAAACAGGCATGGAATTTCATTGGCCTGGATATCAATACATGGGGCCCGGTACACATTTGGCCAAACGTTTGAAACGAGGAGATCCCAGCATCAACCGATTGGACAAGATTGCCAAGCAGCACGACATTGATTACAGCAAAGCGGGACACAATTTGGAAGCCAAATGGAAAGCAGACACAAAAATGATCAAGGCCATTGACCGTCTACCCGGTAGAAAAACATTAACGGAGCGCATTGTCAAAAAAATAATGCAAGCCAAAAAACGTTTGAAAATGTAAACTCTTTTTTTATTATTGTTGTCATTAAAAAGTATTTAAAACACATTCATGCCTCCTCAGCCATGTCTGCTTTAGTGGGATAAGGTATGGGTTTTTTCCCAGGATAACACTGTCACGGAGAAACCCAACGATGGGGCATCCACTCGAACTAGTTAAAGAACAACAAACAAACATTCATTTCAACACTTTATTGTAATTGAATACAATGTTACAACAGTTGCACTCGCAATTCCTATCACTACAGTTACAACATCTACATTGGGCATACATTTTACAGCCAGTCAACTTTTCCCACTCAACTCTTTTACCTCTCCATCCACGCCTTTTCTAAAACACTCCTAATTCCTATTCCTTTGATACCCACTCCTTGAATAATACCTTCATACTTTTTCCAAAAATTGGCTTCTTTAGAAATATGTTTCGGGGAACACCTACAAATAGATATGCCAAATTCTATTTGTTGGTGCACCTGAAAAATTAATAAAACAAACTTTTCTTAACAGCATGTTTTCTTAATCTCAGCAACTTGGCGCGTCTCAAAGTTTGCAAAAACTTGACATAACAATGGGAACATTCAGTGCGATGCCAACTCACGGAAGAGGTCATCTGTAAATGAACCTGCGGAGGACAATTGAAGTGGACGCTCACAACCAAAACATAATTTCAACAAGCGTTTCAAAATTAACATCTTTGTTGAGAATGAAAAATTACGTTGAAATTTCAATTCACATGGCAAACAACGAAAACGGTGCCACTTTGGAGAATTCTTCATTTCGTCTTGCACCTGAAAAAATACATTTTTAAAGTTCGCAGTCAAACATTACATCATTTCATTCTCGAGGTCAGCCAATACTTAAAACAAGGCATCCATTTGTATGTGAACCTAAAAAGAACAAGTAGTGTCTTCTAAAAACGATCTTTATGTTTTAAACGTATAATAATGATGAATAATATTGAATGAAAAAGCAGTCCATCTGAACGTGGACCTGAAAACGCTCATGAACACTCATGACACTCGTGACACTCATGACACACTCATGACACTCATGACCTGAACACTCTCATGAACACTCATGACACTCGTGACACTCATGACACACTCATGACACTCATGACCTGAACACTCTCATCATGTGTACTACGTTTTAAACTTACAATCTGCCATGTCGGATAATGTGGAATAATACGAGAAATTCTGTTTATTTTTATAAATGTGTCTAAGCCTAAAGTAACACTGATGACACTTAGAGTAATGCCAATCGAGTAAGAAGTCCATCTGAACGTGGACCTGAAAACGATAAGAAACAAGTTTGTTTACTTTTCAAATACACTCTCATCATGCGTACAATAGCCATTAGTTTTTTCCACCGTTGAAATTTACAATAAAAATCAATTTTACATCGAACACAACTAAAGCGATGCCACTTTTCCTTTGTCATTTGGGTCATCACCTGAAAAGATCGTCACAAATCCTTTTCAGTAATCGAGTAGATGCCAACAGGTGATATTTATTACACCAATAGCACCGACGGAAAAAAGACGATGACCACATTTCTGAAATCACCTACAAAGTCAATAAATTCGAATAAATGGATGATGTGCATCACACAGCCAACACCACATCATCTCGGGTGTATTGTCTAAATGTTTTTGAAAGTGATATTGTTCACAATAAGAACACCAAATCATTGTCGCCGTCATTTCCATTTCTTCAATGACCTATTAAGAATCAAACAACAAATCCGGTACGTGATCATTTCTTCCATGAAATCAAGAATGGCAAGTCAACCATTGGTAAAATAAATATGTCTCCACTCGTGGGCAGTGGGAATGGGAATGAATGTGATGACCGCAATCAAAAAGAGGTTCGAATCCATCAAAAAGTAAACGATTGGGTTTTGGGCAGCCATACGCTTCTAAATCGACGTGAGGAATATTTAATCGCGTCAATAATTGTTTTTCAAGCGTTCCACCCTTGTAGGCGACCACATCTCTCTCAAGGGTAGAGAGTTTTTCACACAAGGTTTTGACAACAAAATCAACCAAATACCCATCGATGGCGTTCTCTCGCGGGCGTGCTTCAAAAGGAAGCGCGTGGATGTTGTGGAACACATAATTTACTGTACGCTTGTCAGCAGGAGAGAGAGAGTTGAACTGAATGTCAGGTTCAGGTTTGAAATGAAAGCTGTCGGAAAATCCGTGCATGTCACACCATCCCACTTCGCGAACAACAACTCTTTTCCCTTTGAGGACGAAGCCTTCCAAATCTAATATCATACAAACTCGACGCAAATCGGTATGAACATGAATGGGGGCAGGGCAGCATTCCAAATGGGCAGGTTTTCGACAACAGGGTGTCGACAACATCCCCCACTCTTCTTTTTTGCACACAAAACATCGGTCAATCCAAAGAAACTCTTCTTCTTCACATACCTTGTTCAACTTTTCGCGATGAACTTCACGCGCTGCCATCATTTCAATTTTCTCTTGGATCTCTGGAGAAAGTTTCTGCCATTGACTATCAGCAATGGCAACTACTCTCGGTTCAATCTTTGGAACAAACAAGGTCTTGGGTTTTTTCACCACTGATTCGATCTCTGGGTTTTCGGGGGTGGCGGAGTCTTAGGTTTCTTGAATTCGCTTGTTGATAACTGGGTTTTCGGAGGTGGTGGAGTCTTGGGTTTCTTGCACTCGTGTCTCCATGACGGCCAGCAACAATCCAGTCCTTCGACGAACCACTCACAAGTGAACTGCAGGTAAAGACTCAGGGTCCAATGCTCTCGCATGTAAGTGGCTCGTGCTACCTGGGTTGCCTGTTTCAACTGTTCTCTCTCTTTCAACCGCTCTCCGAACTCAGTAACGCTTTCGTCCAACACCCACTCCTTCTTGATTTCCGCTAAAATTTGTTCCACTCGGAATGCTTCGAACTGTTCCAACAGTTTCTCTCTCAAGATCTCGTCCGCTCGGGACATCGTCTGAATTCACCTTCTTTCGCTCTCTCCTTTTATAACGCCAATGTCTCAACTCGCAATGAATTACGGGGAATTATATAACCGGGTTATATAACAATAACACGTAAAAATACACGTTTATAGGGGTACCCCCCTCCCCCTCATTATGTAACTAAAACCAGCACGTGTTGTGTTTCACGTGTTCAACTGCTATGTAATTCAAAAAGTCACTGTTATGTAATTCAACAAAACCATCACGTGGTGTTTCACGTGAAAGACTCAGGTGAAAATACACGTTTATAGGGGTACCCCCTCCCCTCATTATGTAACTAAAACCAGCACGTGTTGTGTAATTCAAAAAGTCACTGTTATGTAATTCAACAAAACCATTACGTGTTGTGTTTCACGTGAAAGACTCAAATTATGTAATCTAAATAAAAATCACGTGGTATGAAAAAAAGGGTTTAAAAGAAGCGATCTCGGTTCGTTTCATTACAATTTGCCTCAACTAAAGATGTTGGTGAAAATGTTGAAAGAAACTATGAGACCCACTTAGCGTCCCTCGGTTTAGACCTCAGTGATTCGGACGATGATTTAATTTGTTATGAAACAATGACTGAAAGCGATGAAGAGGAAGATGCCTTGTGTAATGAAGCCATGGACAACTTTGAGCGCCAGCGTGCATTTCAATCACGTCTCATTCAACAGAGTGGCGGGGCAATGAATACGCGTTCAACGGGGACATTTGAATTCGACCTTGAACCCTACGTGGATAGAAAAAGCATTCACATGGGGGTTCGTGAGAGACATTTCAATACGCGTTTAAGACAAACAGGCAACTTTGTGGACACTCTTCAATTGGTTCCAGCACTGCAAGATGGTTTGAGGCGTGCTGTCAATCGTGTCTTAGCAACTACACCCGATTTACATGACCGAGATCGTCTCTATTTTACATTAAGTTCCAATCGATTAACATCCAATTTTCAAGGTTGGGGGTTACGTGCTGGGGAATGGAGAGAAGGCGGGGATCGACTCGATGGGCTTTTCAATCGATTGAGTGAAGCCCTCAACAGCAATGAGCAATTTGAAATGGATGATTCCTTTCAATTATCCATTACTCAAGTCATCCGCCCGCCAGAAGGAAGTGGGGGAAAACGACACCTCAAACCTGGTCACCGACCCATCAGCATTCTCAAGATTTCCAAAAAGTCGATCATTCGCATCAATAATGATGACCATCTATGTTGCGCCAGAGCCATTGTCACAGCCAAAGCCAAACTCGACAATAACCCACAATGGGAGTCGATTAGACGAGGAAGAAAAATACAAAAGGAACTCGCATTGCTTCTCCACCACGAGGCAAACGTCACGCCAGGTCCATGCGGTTATGAGGAACTAACCCAGTTCGGCCATGCGCCATCTCTCTTTGATTATCGACTCATCCTCGTTGATGCTGATCGCTCATTTCATCGCAAGGCTTTCAGTCCGCCCATGGGTCCCAATGAAAAACAAATCATTCTGCTCCATGAAAAAGGACATTACGATGTCATAACAACTCTTACTGGATTTTTCAGTTCAAGTTATGTGTGTGCTCACTGTTTAAAGCCATATGACCATGAAGGACGTCATCCATGTTCGACGAACAAGAGTTTTTGTCGTGCTTGTCGACAACATGGGTGTCCTGATTTCAACGAGGCTTTCCCCCGGGGTCTCAAAGCAACGCAACGTTGCTATCATTGTCGTCGTGACTTCTTCGGAGACACTTGCTTTCAAGCCCATCGCACTCTCGATCACGTTGGCAAAGTTGCACCCGATCCTCAACTCACGATCTGTTTCAAGACTCGTCGATGTCCTCACTGCTTCAAACTCGAATCGGCTGTCAAAAACGTTCAGCGACACAAGTGTGGTTTCCTGGACTGCCCATCGTGTCACGAGTACGTGGACATCAATACCCACAAGTGCTTCATTCAGAAAGCCATGACCCCCCAGGAAAAGAAAGAAGAAAAAAAGAAAAGAAAGCGCAAGCGCAAACGACAGGGCGGGTCAAGAGCCAAACGTGCTGCTGCAGCAGGTCTCCAAACTTTACGCGCCAACGAAGAAGGAAGCGATGACAACTTGGAAAGCGATGAAGACGACGACGACGAAGACAAACCCCCTTCTTCATGTCTTTTTTGACATCGAAGCCATGCAGCCTCAAGAAAAACACGAAGCCAATTTAGTCATAGCCGAAACAGAATTGGATTCGACACCTTTTCTATTCAAAGGGAAACACTGTTTAAGAGATTTTCTGGAATGGTTGGACACCTTGACAGAAAACGACACGCGTCCCGTCTTTGTGCTGGCCCACAACTTTCAAGGATATGACGGTTACTTCGTCGTCGCCGAGTACCACGGTACCAACCAACTCGTGAAACAGATCCGCAACGGGTGCAAGTTACTGGAACTAGAACACGATCTCATTCGCTTCATCGACTCCATGAGTTTCTTTCAAATGCCTCTATCGGCCTTTCCAAAAACCTTCGGATTGACCGAAATGAAAAAGGGTACTTTCCGCACAAGTTCAACCGCCTGAAAATCAATGGTATGTGGGTCCTGTTCCCGCCATCGATTACTACATGCCAGAAAGCATGACACCCGACGCCCGCCAAGAGTTTGAAAAGTGGCACAAAGACCAGCGTGACAAGGAAATCGTTTTTGATTTTCAAGAAGAGCTTGTGGCCTATTGCAAATCAGATGTGCGTCTCCTCAAGGAAGGGTGTATGACATTCAAACGATTGTTTGAAGCCAAAACATCCTTCAACCCTTTTGATCACATCACCATTGCCTCGGCTTGCAACAGAGACCTGCGGATGAATCGAATGATACCCAAAAGCATCGCCAGTGAACCGGTGAATGGGTGGCGCAATTGCACCAACCAGTCCAAAGTAGCCCTGGAATGGTTAACCTGGTGTGACCATGCCATCAGAGAAACGACCCTGAACCACATGACTGAGGAAGACCTGGATGACCACGATCTCATGGCTGTTGCTTACCCACTCCATCCACATCCTAGTCATCGTGTGTACGTTCAACACAGTGACAACGGGGGAGAGTATCGCATACCCAACACCTGTTGGTTTGTGGACGGGTACTGTGCAGACACCAACACCGTTTACGAATTCCATGGTTGCTTTTGGCATGGTTGTCCCAACTGTTATCCCGTGCGAAACGAAACCCACTTGCGACTATGTGACCGCACCATGTATGACGTCTATGAAAAAACACAACAAAGAACCGGAGCAATCCGGACACGTGGCTACAACGTGGTCGAGATGTGGGAATGCGAGTGGTCCAGGTTGAAACAAAACCAAGACGACATCCGCGCTTATGTCGATCGACTCGAATTCAGTGAACCCCTCAATCCGCGTGACGCCTTCTGTGGGGGACGCACCAATGCTGTCAAGTTGTATCACCACGTCACACCCACCCAAAAGATTCACTACATTGATTACACTTCTTTGTACCCGTGGGTCAACAAGACGTGTGTTTATCCGAGAGGTCACCCCACATTCATCTCTCAGCCCGATGGAACCGATATCAGTGGTTACTTTGGTGTCATTAAATGCAAAGTCGTTCCACCTTATGGTCTCTACCACCCAGTGCTACCTTTCCGCCATGCTGGAAAACTCACCTTTCCCCTTTGTGCTGCCCGTGTGGAAACAGAAATGGCCAAACCTCTCTTACAACGATCCGCCCAGTGCAACCACTCGGACGACGAGCGCGCGTTAACCAGCACGTGGTGCACCCCAGAGCTCCAAACAGCTGTTGAGTTGGGTTATCGCATTGACTACATCTACGAAGTTTGGCATTTTGAAGAAACATGCCAAGGGCTGTTCGAAGAGTATGTCAACACGTGGCTCAAGATCAAGCAAGAAGCCAGTGGTTGGCCGAGTCACGTGGGAGACAATGAGGTCAAGCGACGTCAGTACATTGACAAATACTATGAGCATGAGGGCATTCAACTCGACTACAACAAGATTGAGAAAAATTCAGGTCTACGCACGCTGGCCAAAATGATGCTAAACTCCATGTGGGGAAAGTTTGGTCAGCGTCTCAACAAAACACAAGTAAAGTCATTTGATGACCCTGAAGCCTTTCATCATTTCCTCGACAACGATAGCATCGACATTCGTCAAGTAGTCATCATCAATGACAACCTGGTTGAAGTCCATTTCCAACATTTTGATGAGGATATTCCTGTCTCTCCAAACCTCAACGTCTTCGTCGCCTCCTTCACGACCTGTTGGGCACGCAGTCGTCTCTACGAAGCCCTCCGATTACTGGGAAAACGCGTGTTGTATTTCGACACGGATTCTGTCGTTTTCTTAGAAGACACCAATGATCCCGACCAGCCTCAACCCGTTCTCGGAGATTACCTGGGTGAGTTCACCAACGAATTAGACGACGATGATTACATTGTTGAATTTGTGTCGGCGGGCCCCAAGAATTATGGGTACAAAACCAAGAAAGGAAAAGTCGAATGCAAAGTTCGTGGTTTCCGACTCAACAGCGAGGGCAAAACTCAATTAAATTACGATGTCATGCGTCAAAATGTTTTGGATGAAATTCAGAAACCTCTTGACAAACCCCGACAAAGACAAGTCATCAAAACACACCAAATTGTGCGTGACGCCAGAAACTATGAACTTTACACCTATCCTGAATACAAACGCTATCAACTCGTGTTCAACAAAAGAGTGATGAACCCAACCACCTTCGAAACTTATCCTTATGGATATCAAGCCCAACCCGATTTTTAAACACTAACATTGAACACTCGAACATTGAAATGCAGAGTGGCGCAGTGGAAGCGCGTATTGGGTTCATAACCCAAAGGTCCGGGGATCGAAACCCCGTTCTGCTATTTTTGTATTTTTTCCATTTGATTAATTATTAAAATTTAATTTTTTAAATGTTAATTTTGTTCTTGTTGCTATGACCAACCCATGACGTATTTCCCGTCAGCCTCGACCTCATATTGAGACCCCACATGAAAGCGAGGTTTTTGAGCTGCATGAAACCGAGGCAAACCATCCTGTGTCAGCGAACAGTACTACTTTGACTCATTTAATCATTAACCATTAATTTTTTTTATGGTACATAGGGCTGGGAGTATTTAAATAGCTCTCGGGGTCCTTACACGTGCCCTACAAATATTTGTATTTCCAGGAATTATTTGCCCATTGAGCCTATGACAGTTGTTTTCATTAACCATGTGTATTTTGTCACGCTGGGGCGGCTACTCTCAGTCGAGATCCCATAATTTCTTGCAACATTTCTGTGGTGTGGCAACTACGGATTACGATCCTTCATTTAGCTCAAGGGATTGACGTGATCTTTGTTGCTTTCTTAACATTAATAAGCTTGAGCTCTGCTACCAATTTAAGTGATAGCCAGCTGGCTAAACAGGCTAAACATCTTTACAGCATCCAAGAGCTGCTCTATTGTAGTCCGACCCAATTATCACCGCCAAAAAGGATAAAATGGCGCGAACTCGCTCTTTTGAGGGGATGCCCTGAGACAATTGTGGAAACGGAATGGGAATGATGAGAATTTACTGTTTTGCAATATTTTAAAGGGAGGAGGGTTCTGCATATTGCTGCCCCAAGCATTTCAACAGCCCTTGGGGTCCTCACACGTGACCTGTGATTATTGCTTTCTTCTAGAATTATTTCTCACCTGAACCTATGATGTTGTTTTGACTGGGTGTATTTTATTGCGCAAAGCAATCCCATGACTTCTTGCGGCAAATTTTTTTTAGCGCTCAAGCTATTATCACATTTCCTTTCACCTAAGGATCGAAGCGAGCTTTATTGCCCTCCTTATGTTAAACCCCTCTAAGATGCAATTGTCGTCCTATTCAAATGATAACTACATGATGTTGACGTCGACTTGACGCAAAGTATGTTTACAGCAGCGCAGAGCCGCTGGATTGCAATACGACCTGACTGTCGTGAATTCCGCACCAAAAATAAGAAAATGGCGGGAACTGAATGGAGCCCTCTGTTTTTTTCGATATAGGATGTTCATGGTCGATTGAAGAAATGGAAGGATGCATTTTCCGTATTCTGCTCCATGGAATACATTACGCAGTGACTCAGATGAAAAGTGGTTGTTTGAATGTCAATGAAGAAAGACCGCCAGTCAGATGCCGAAAGATCAGTGTATAAACTGAAGACGATTGGTAAGTGACATAGAGAACGTAAAATAATTTAATCAGTGTAACAATGTTACGCTTTTGCTACCTCCAGAAATCTATCTTATTCTAGCTGCAACCTAGATTTATATGTGTGTAAATCTAACAGCCTTGATCTCGCATGCACTAATTGATTGTTATTAGCAGGATCCCATTGCCAATAATTGCTGTCAACTGTTGCCTTGTTCTCCTGAATAAGAATACAGCTTCCGGTTTCATTCATTCCCCTCAAACGAGAATGGTGTCTGAGTCGTTTGCTTATCGGGCACATCGAAACACTTAGGGCTTGTTTTGTATTTTAGTTTAACGAAGAGAAAGATGTTTTTAAAGCAGTGGACTTTTTTCGGGGCCTATTTTGTTTAAAATCGTGAGGGAATTTGTTAAAACTACATCCGGTCACTTACCATGTACGAATGTAAACAGTATCACGTGTCGCTGTCCTTTCTCGGAAGTCCGAATTACGCTGAGACGGTTCATTGGTTCGGGAGCAATTTGTTGACATTTCAAAACAATAACATGTAATAAATATCTTGCGGTTACGAAATTGAACTGGCCAGACATTGAGGCAACCGAAAGCATCACAGGGTTTTAATATGGCGAAGAGTTTTCGAAATTTTCCCAAACATATGTCTTTTTCAGATATAGATATTAAGTTACGTTATGAACGAAACAACAACATCACATGTCACAAGTCTAAATTTACTTCAGTTCACAATTCACTTTTAATGTCTAGCTACATAGTACACTGACAAACATGAGCCTAGATACGTAACTTTGAAACAGAAATTTTGGCGCGCGATAATTAGATACTAGTATACGACATGCAACTGACCTGTTTCATTTTCTTTTGCGCGCCCATTTCTGTTTTGACGGGCGATGCAACATGATATCCATAGTTAAAAATCCCATTGGGAATAGCGATAAAAAGTAGCTGTCATGTCTAGTAACATCCTTTTATGAAGATCCCCATCTCACTATCTTCCATAAGCGTGGATCCTTGTGAATTTCCTTCAAAACGAATGATTTATTCATTATGTGTGAAAATGAAATACCAAAGTTAGAGTCTGATTGGTCAACACAAGAACTTAGTTCCTAGAGATTCTCATTATAATTATCTTTAATCTCATTGGCTAGACCAGGAACTAAGTTTCCTCAATTTCTCAAGCACATTTTTAAATGGAGAAGTACTGTAAACACCGGCATATAAGCTGCACCTTTTTACCCTAAAACTTCTCACAAAATCGGGGGTGCGGCCTATCTGCGAGAACATCTGGAAAAAATCTCTAATTTTCCATGTCAGTCATCCCCAAAACACCAAAATAAAGTCAAAACCGTACCACGCTATCTTTGAGAACTTGTGTGGTAAATGGGCCACTGTTTCTCCGTTGTTGACGACTTTGATGGCAAATTTGTCAAAGCAACTCCCTTTCACAGGCGAGTTTGTCACTAATGGATGGCTTACAAATATCCTTGTAAACATGGAAGCCACGAACAGCTGAAGAAATCGCTAAAACCTCCATTTTCTGTTTGCTTTCCAAATGAACGAAGCAACAACACTTGTCACCAGTTTTCTCTCTTCTCATCAAATGCCTGGCTACTAAGCCAAGATAAGCAGCCCAACAGCCAAATGAACTTAGGGCCTGTTTGCACTACGCGGAATTTTGTTTGTTTTGCAAAAACATCTGTCAACGTGAAACCATTTTTAGTGCGAACGATTTTCGTGACCCACCAAAATTTTCGCAAGTGCCACCAAACTTCAAACACGCCGTCGACTAGCTTTGGAGGCCTACAATTTTTTGTCAGACGAGAAAATCTGTTGTTCCTTGACAGATACCCTTCAACGGGTCATCATATTTCATAACTGATATCAATCAAAATGATATTATGTGCGTGACCTCGTTTACCGCCAAAACCACCATTTACCGCCATTCCGAGATGGATCCACGAGGAGAAAATCAAAATTCGTTCTTTCCCGAACATCAACAATATTACAACGTAAACTAAAACGGATCTCAATTCTACTGCGAAGAGCCACAGCCACAGCCACAGCCACAGCCACAGTACTACTACCTTCAGCAAAGTCAAGCACAAGTCGAAGGTGCCGGCGCTTCGATGCAGAATATTAATTCAAGAAACGGAGTTGCAGTCGCTGAGAGTTCCGCAGAAAGCAGTGAAGGCGCAAAAACTTCTGGTTAGAGGAAAAACACAAAATATGAGACATTTCCACATGCCGAGAGATACCTTGTTAATTTGTGGAAGGAGAACCATGACCAATTGGAAAGTAAAAATGCCCGTAGAGTGTGGGCCAAAATTGTGGATGATTTGAATGCGAGATTCGAGGGAAACCGTACAGTGGATAAGTGTATGCGCAAGATAAAATATCTCATCGTCAAATACAAGGAAAAGAAAGACTGGAATAGTAAACAAAGCGGTGGTAATCTTAAAAAGGCTCCTTTCTACGATGAGATTGACGAGGTTCTCAGGTGTCGTGATTTTGTAACATTTAACAATGTAAAGGAGAGTGCAGTGCCTTCACCCAATGCTTCCACTGCCTCAGCTGGTGCAAATGCGAGCAGCAGTGCTTCATCATCTCCAAAAGGAACTTTCACAGATAGCGATGTCGCCAATAACGAAAAATCACCGGACCATGTCCGAAAGGAACGAAGGCAGCGCAAGAAAAGGAGAAATACAGCAGCCGAACAAGAGGACATCGCGATGGCATCTACTTTGGAGGGAGTTAAGGAGCAAGGGAATAAATTGACGACCGTGCTGGAGGAAATGCAGAAATCTCAAGCAGAGCAAATGAGAATGACGTCGCAGTTTATGGGTGCAATGGTGGAGGTCATGATGAACACTAAAAGTTAAATGACTCTTTAGCAAACCGGTTCGCTTTTTTTCTACTGGTTT